>CM027124.1:29017434-29398191 GCA_015476505.1 Urochloa ruziziensis
AGGTCACAGAACATCTCTCATTATGCTCATTCTGCTTTTGTCGCGTCTTTTGAGCCCAAAAATGTTGGACACGCTTTATCTAATTCCGATTGGGTCAATGCCATGCATGAAGAGCTTGAAAATTTGAGAGAAATCAGGTGTGGAAGTTAGTAGAACCACCTCCAAATTGCCATCCCATAGGAACCAAGTGGGTGTACAAGAACAAGAGGGATGAGAGTGGTGAGATTGTGAGAAACAAAGCGAGGTTGGTTGCTCAGGGGTTTTCGCAGCAGGAAGGGATAGATTATGAGGAGACATTTGCTCCTGTTGCCCGTTTGGAGGCAATTCGGATCCTTCTAGCATTTGCAGTTGCTAAAGGGTTCAAATTGTACCAAATGGACGTGAAGAGTGCCTTCTTGAATGGGGTGATCGAGGAAGAAGTGTATGTGAGGCAGCCCCCGGGTTTTGAGAGTGAGAGATACCCACACCGAGTGTACAAACTCCACCGAGCTTTATATGGCCTAAAGCAAGCACCCAGAGCGTGATATGGCAGGTTGAGAGGGTTCTTGCTTAGCAAGGGGTTTGTGATGGGGAAGGTTGATAAGACGCTCTTCTTGCTGAGAAATGGCAATGATCTTTTAATCGTTCAGATTTACGTGGATGATATCATTTTTGTGGCTCTTCTCATGATCTTGTTGCCAAGTTTGCAGACGATATGAGCAGGGAATTTGAGATGTCGATGATGGGAGAGTTGCAGTTCTTTCTCGGGCTGCAGATCAAGCAAACCAAGGATGGGACATTCGTGCACCAAAGCAAGTACACCAAGGACATCCTCAAGAAATTCGACATGAGCGACTCCAAGCCGATGACTACGCCGATGAGTACGACTACAGCTTTGGATGCGGATGAGGACGGAGAACCAGTGGACCAGAAGGAGTACCGGAGCATGATCGGCTCCCTCCTCTACTTGACGGCGACGAGGCCGGACATACAGTTCAGCGTGTGTCTGTGCGCTCGTTTTCAGGCTTCACCGAGGACTTCACATCGTCAAGCCGTCAAGAGGATTTTCAGGTATCTCAAGTTTACTCCTGAGCTGGGTCTTTGGTATTCTGCCGATTCCACTCTTGCACTTCATGGTTTTTCTGATGCGGATTTTGCTGGATGTCGTGTTGATCGCAAGTCTACTTCTGGTCAGTGTCAGTTTCTTGGATCGTCTCTTGTGTCTTGGTCTTCTCGCAAGCAGTCTAGCGTAGCCCAATCCACCACTGAAGCCGAGTATGTTGCTGCTGCTAGCTGTTGTTCTCAGTTGCTTTGGATCACATACACCTTGAGAGATTTTGGCTTAGACATGTCCCATGTTCCATTTCTTTGTGATAGCACCAGTGCCATAAGCGTAGCCAAAAATCCCGTGCTTCATTCCAAAACCAAACACATAGAAGTGAGGTACCACTTTCTGAGAGATCATGTAGAGAAAGGTGATATTGAGCTTGCCCATGTTTCTACCCAAAACCAGCTTGCAGATATTTTCACTAAGCCACTTGACCAAGTTACCTTCACCCGCTTGCTAGGAGAACTTGGTGTGTGTGCGGTTTTCTGAGCTGAGTTTTGGAGGCTTCTCTTGTAACATATGTATACTGTTGTACCATCTTTGTATCTTGATGTATATTTTTCTTGCTTTTGTATCTTGATTTCATCTTTTGTATCATATCTTAGGATGAGCTTCTCCTATATGCAGTGACTGGTACAACTTGCTACATTTTAGAGTTTAGGCAGGCTGGCTAGGGATAGCTTGTATGGTTGGCTATGCTCTTGATGGTTTTGATATATTCTGTTGAGATAGTCTCTTTTGAACTAAAATGACAACTGAACTTAAACTTCTACACCCATGAGTAAATGCCTTTGCATGTCTTGTTTGAGCCGAAATGGCTATATCTTGCTTAAGATCATGTTAGGGTGTGATATTCTTTTCAATTGGGTCAAAGACCTTTGTCATGTAAATGTTTAGCCCATGCTTTATCTTGTGGAGGAGCATAAGCTTCTTTTTGTCGCAAAGACATTTCATGTACCATGCTTAACTTGAAAAACTTGAAACATGAGATGTCTATGCATGAAAGAAGAAAGATGAGAAAAAGAAATATTTGCTGAATTTATGCTCATGTCTCTATGCTCTCACCATTGCACACACTTGCACACATGGGTGCTAAGCGGTTGCATGTTGTTTGCCGGAGAAGTCTCCCATGAGAAGTGAACACATGGCTCCGTGCTTTGACATGACATGAGGTAGAACTTGGGCGTTTATGATGATCTTTTGTCAAGAATGCTTGTCCTTTCATGATTTTGGTGAGATGAAGTTTATTTTTACTTAAACAATCCATGGTTAGGACATTGCTCATGCGGTGACATTTTTGATAAAAATCCACAATTTGCTCATGGCTTTGTCAATTGGATATATGTCTTCACCTTCTTGATGGCAATGCCCGTGTGACATGATGAACTATCTAGTTTTGCCTCCTCTCTAACTTGTAGCATTTTGTATTGCTCATTGTATATTTGAGAAGCTTGTAGTTGCATTTTGTACATTTTTGCCTTGATGTGTGCATTGTCAACAAGGGGGAGAATTTCTGGAGCATTTTGCAAGGGGGAGACGTTGCTGAATCTTTAAGAAAGCTTTTGCTCTAGATTTTGCCGGATTTGTGTGAGAGATTGAAAGTTATACCCAAATGTGGTTTTCTGAAAATTTGTGAAGTTTCAGAGAGTTTGATCATTGGAAAATCTTGCTGGGCACATGTGGAATGTTTCCAAGTTGGAACGGCATCATTGCGAGTTGGTTTGTGAAATTTTGGCTCTTTTCACTTTGGTTATCTGCCAGGGGCGGTTTAACCGCCCCCCCTGGGCGGTTTAATCGCCCCTGTGCTGAGTGCACAAGTGTTGTGGAGATTTGAGCCATTTTCGAGTGTTTTTCGCACGCACAAGTTCACTTGTTCAGGGGGAGTTGCATCTTTGCAGGGGGAGTGCTTTGAGAGTCCTGAAAAGTGAGTTGGAGGATTTGAAGTTTGTGATTTGTGCTTTGTGCTTTTGCTCTTTTGCCGATGGTGTTGAGCCCTTTCGCTTCTTCTTGAAGGGTCGGCGTTTCTGGAGCTTTCTCTAGCAGAGTGACTTTGTTCTCGGCTTGTTCTTGCTTTTAGTCACTTGCTTGAGTCTTGTTTTTTGGGCCAGCCCAGGGGGGCAGTTAAACCGCCCCTGCCAGCCACACTCGGCCCAACAGCCCATCTCCGCCACGTCGAGTCCTCGGTCCTTGGTTTTGAGGCCCAAACCAAGGGAAACCGTCCACCGATGATTTTGTGGCCAAATCACCAAACCCCGCGCGCAAACTTCGGTTGTTAGCCGCCACCTTGCGCCGGCTTCACGTCCGCGTACGAGCTTCGGTTGTGAGCCGCTACCTCGCACCGGAACCACGTCCCCTTGCTCATTCTTGCCAGCATGTGAACCGCATTTGATCCACCGGCCACCGGGTCCCTCGAACCAAGCCTACTTGTCTCTCCGCTCCTCAGAGGCCGCCATGGCTAAGACCTTTCGCGCCTGTTCTTCACCTGCACCAATGCAACCAAGCCGCATTCTACACCTGCAATACTTGAGCCAAGGGAAACGTCAATCCACACCACGTTGTCAATCACTCATCACACCAGGAAGCGACCATCCACCGGTCCTCGGACACACCGGGTCCTCACGTATACGGCTAGTCAAGCTGTAGTATAAGCCTACATTTGGTATCAAGAGCCTGGTTGCGTGCGGTCAGAGGATAGCAGAAGCAGCATATCAACATTGTTGTGGCAATGTCGGGAATATCAGGGAAGGAGAGTTCGCTGGTGTCGCTGCACTATCCGATGCTCACGAGAAGCAACTACACAACCTGGGCAATCGAGATGAAGGTGTTTATGCGTGCCCAAGGTGTCTGGGATGTTGTCGAGTATTCTGGCAAGAAAGAGGAGCTTGACACTAAGAAGGATCAGACAGCGCTCGCTGCCATCTTTCAAGGTATCCCAGAGGAGACTTTGTTGGCGGTGTCAGAGAAGGAAACATCAAAGGAGGTATGGGAGTGCATCAAGACAATGTACCAAGGTGCTCAGCGCGTAAAGGATGCTCGTGTCCAAACTCTTAGGGAAGAATTAGATGGATTACGGATGAAAAGCACGGATTCAGTTGATGACTTTGCGATGAAAGTAAACTCAATCGTTAGCACAATTCGTGGATTGGGTGACAAAATTGAGGACTCATATTTGGTAAAGAAAATTCTCAGAGCTGCTTCAAACAAGTTCTTGCATATTGTGGCCTCTATCGAGCAATTTGGTGACTTGGCAACAATGACTGTTGAAGAAGTTTTTGGGAGACTCCGAGCATATGAGGAAAGGTTGCGTTGTGGTGATAATGACGATGGTGCTGAGCAAGTGTTGCTCACCAAAGTCCAGTGGAAGACTATGGAAGAGAAGGACGATGATGAGTATTTGTTGCTAACCCGAGTGCAATGGAGGGCTAGGGAACAAAAGAATGGCGGCAACAAGAATCGGAAATTCGACAAGGCAAAAGTAAGGTGCTATAAAGTGCAATAATTATGGACACTTCCAATGGGAATGTGATGAGTCGAAGAAGGAGGAGAAGGCATTTTTCCTGACTACGGATGAAGACCACCCAGCGCTACTTTGAAGACTGCAAGATTACGGGGGTGAATGTTGGGTTTAATCTTGTGGGGTCAAGTTTATGTAATTTTAATAGTTCTATAATAGGCAAGTATGTAGTACGTGCTTAGCTTGTTCTGGTAGGAGTTTAAGTTAGGAAAGTATAAGTTTGATATTTTTGTTTAGTAGGAAAGAGTGTAGCAGCGTGGCTGATTTGAATAGGACAGGATGTCACGTAGCTACACGAGTTCGTGTCAAATTAGGAGTCCAAGAGCAGGTTTGTAAAGGTCAAGTCCTGGCTATATAAGCAAGGCAAAGGGTCGTTTGTAATCACCAGAAACACAAAGGAATACAAAAGCAAAGGGAGGTACGACAAGTACCTTTGAGCAAAATTATTCTCGTGTGTGTGCAAACTGGTCCCGGTATTACAGCTAGTTCGTATACGTCTAGACGAGTTGCACGTATACGGCCAGTCAAGCTGTAGTATAAGCCGACAACCAAAGGCACCACTAAAATAGATGATCCAAGATCAGTACGATCTCATGAAAGAAACTCTACCCATCGACGGTGTCATTAGCTCCAGCGCCAACGGCAAGGCGCGCGGATGCTCCTACTTAATTCCATCGCCAAGTGAAGTGTATCTAGATAGATAGTTTGATCTAGATAGCTTCTTATTGCTGCTTGTTTCAGGGAATTCTGTCAGTGGTTTTAAAAGCGTGGGGTACGTTCTCTTCTCTTGTTATAGGGGCGGGTCTTCTCTAAAAAGCTGCTGGATGGTATACTTTGATTGGGACCTAACAACATGAAAACATGTGCTTGCTATCTCTTCTCTTGTTATGTTTTATGTACTGCTACCCTGCCTTCCCATTGCATCCCATCTGTCCATTTTTTTTTGTACTTCCACTTTCCCTTTTTTTTCCCTCTGCCATTTAGTTTGTTGTTGGGTCTGTACCAATGTGGTAACTAAAAGCAACTCTTGTAAATAATATCTGATAAGTTGCATGTTGGGTCTGTACCAATGATGTTTCTCTTTTTTCTGAAATTTTCTGTAGCCACTAGGTTCCGGTGCTAAAATGGATACTCCCTGTATTCTTTTTAGTGATCAGAACCACTAATGTCCTGTGTTTTTTGAGGAAACTTGAGGATGAGCAGCCGTTTCTTTCTTGCCAGCATAAATATTTAGTAATCTGTTTTTTTTCAATAACCTGGGCTGGCAACTTTATGCTCTTTTTTGTGAGACTAGCAGAAGTGCACGTGCCGCAGACACGTGTTTTAAAAAATTACTAATTTATAGTTGTAGTCTACATGGACTCTTTAGATTAATCTAGAGCGTTCGATCATCATAAAATCCGACGGCGTAGGCTCAAAGGTAAGATGTAGTCAACATGGACTCTTTAGGTTAATCTAGAGCGTTCGATTATCATAAAATCCGATGGTGTAGGATATAGATGACGACGGACGAAACGAAAATTTCGTCGTCCTTTATAGTATAGAATAAGCTGGCGGATAGAGACTTCGATTCCTGCGATGCGGATGAAAACTATGTTTCAATGGGCGATGATAATGACTTTGAAGACGAACTTGAGCTGAATACCCAAGAAGAAGAACCCCTCGTTGAAGATATGGACACGAATGATTTTCTTGATCAAATATCGGATGCTTTGCTTTATAAGTGATCTTATATGTGTATGATTATTTATCACTTTGGAATTTAATTAAATTGATGTGTGTATGTCGGTGGACTGTTGTCACTTTGAACTTTGGATTGTTATTGTAAGAACCGCCCAATTTGAACTCGGATTACGTGAATTGACGGTCATGTCAATAGGATAAGAGTCACCACTTACTCGCCTTGCGGCATGTCAAGTGTTAACTCACTCCTAAAGATGCATAACTCGGTGCAATTCAACATAAAAAGAGAACAAATCCGGTAGTCCCGGTAAGTGTTCCACACACGCCCAAGATCGAGCACACCCACCGTTACAAATCACATCATCAAAATGAACCATAAAGAGCAATTTTAAACGACATGGTTTCACAATTAAGTTACAAATTCTTACATAAATGGTTCCAACAAGAATGAAAAGAGAGCAAAAGGAATAAGTTTAAGCTCTCAACTTGACAACATAAAAGATGAATGAGTTTGTGTTTCTCCAACATCTAACTTAGATAATAAAGAGCAACAACGCAGCGGATAAACGATGATAATGCAAAATAAACAATGGTATTGTTGCCCAAAACACCATCGCCACAAGCCACAACAAGTTTAATCACTCATCACCCACCCTTGGATCGGCGGGAAAAGGTAACCAAACACAAGCTCCGGTTCACCTGCAACTTAGAGTTTTGAAAGCAACGTGAGTACGTGGGGTACTCGCAAGACTTACGCAAGGAAAATATTTAGCACCATGCAAGGATATATCAAGGTTGGGCTTTAAGGTTAAATAAATTTAGCAAAGGCCTAAAGCATGTTAAACAACAAAAGCATGTTAAGCATCTAGATCATTTTATTTATCTTGCCCAAACCCTCAAAATATTTTAGTTGAGACAAGAATAATATCATGGTAACATAGAGCATGAACATATACCAAGTAACATTAGATTTCACGGTAACCCTACGATGAATCAATGGCTTTGAGCTTGCTCATGACCGAGAGCGCGGCAATTCGAATCGATTTACACCTTGCAAGGGTTGTACTCTTTACCCGCTCGCCACGAGATAAACCCACAACAACTCCATCCGATAAGCCCTAATGTTGGAGGCAACGCCTAGCTTACGCGGAGAAAGCGCTAGGTCCACCGGGGACACCCCTAGCACCCCTCTACAAAGCCCACAGCCACGCATCTAGGACCGTGCTCCACCACCAAGACAACAATCGAAAAAGAGCTTACCCGACAATGATCGGACGATGGTAGCACGGAGGGTGCTCAAAACAACGTCAACAACAGACGGGCCTTAACCGGTTCAAACGGGCTATGCCACCGAGACTCCTTTCTCATGACCCTATCCCCCGTTCAAGCCTCGCATTCAACTTCATCATTCTCATCAACATTGTTCATTATTAATTAACCAAAGGTAAGGGTGACGAAGTTGATTAGCCTATAGCCCATCCCTCCCAAGTTGACTAGACCAAGACTAAGCATCTAAGCATTAATCAAATTAAATTAGTAAAAGCCCCTTTTTCTACACGAGCGACAAGGAAGGGTATAAAACAAGGAAGGCTTAAAGATAGGATTCTAATGCATCAATTAAACCCCACATGCGACCCATTGCGGCATAAAATTTATTAGGAAACATAGGATAGGACATATGAGCTGCTTGCCTTGGTTCTCTTCCGACTCGACAAACTCTTCCTCGATGGCTTCGGATCTGGGCTCAACGGACTCGCTCTCCGGCACTTCGGTCACTAAAAGAATGAAATGCATGCATGCATTAGTGATGATGCTATGAGTGCAATTCTCATGACATGAGTAGGAATGGATGCATACAACCAAGAATATAATGATGACATCACATGAAGCTAAAAACATTGACCAAACAAATTCAATGCATAAAAGAGCAACTCAAGTTAAGCAATGTACTAGTAAGCAAGATAAAGCCAAAATCAGAGTTAGAGAATCGCATAAATCAAACCAAAAATCAAAGAGACCGGACACTGCAAGATAGGAATTTACAAATTCGATTCACCATAAAAACTTATTCTATGACGTAGCATTAATTAAATCAATTTAAAGCATGAATTAAGCATTTAATTCACCAAAGCCAATTTGAGACTCATACAAACTGTTAGCCTATTTTCCCTAGCATCTAGAGAGTGAAGCAAGACCAACAAAATTGGTTTCACTATTTTATCTATTCTCAGCTAATTTTAGTGAAAATATAAACTTTCAGCATGACAAACACAAGATAAATCATAACTCAGTTAAAACATGAACAAACCCTAGTGTTCAAGTTCAGATATGAACTAAGAATCATACAAGGAGTAAAACCACGGTAGAGCCAACATTTGTTGAGCAATACATCATCCTCTAAGCATTAAACAAGATTTTCACAAAATAAAATATACAACAATAACCACAGAAGAAGCAAGCTCATACTTATTTTATCCAAAACCTACACTTCACCACGGTTCTAACAAGCCAAGACTCACTATTTTTGGAGCACTAATGAATTTGCTATGGAAAAAACAAGAATCAGCCTTTAATCTAAAAGAAAAACCGAAAATAGAAAAACCACTTCGCGAAACAGTCCCTGGAAACCAAGAAAACCTCACGGATCAACCCTTTCCTTACGAAACAGCCCCTGGATTTAACAGAAAACCCCCTGAACTTTTCTCACCTTCTAATCTAAGGTCCACGAGCTCAACCCCATGGTCAAAAGATGTCCGGCGGCCATTTGACCGGCGTTTTCTCGCCGGAGAAGCGACGACCGGCAGTGAGGTTTGTCCCTACGCGTTCACAACTATGAGCCGCATCTAACCATGCCCTAAAAGTGGCGGGGGACAGCACGAGGCGGCGCGCCCGTGGGCGGCGGCGGGCGGCCGGCGTGCGGCGGCGCTGGCGGCGGCGGCGGCGAGGGAGAAGGAGCGCACGGGGGTGGGGAAGGTGAAGTGGGGCACGACGAAGCTCACCAAGTTCTCGGTTTGGGCAGAGGAGGTCGGAGGAGGCCGGTCGACGAGGAGCTTCGGGCGGCTCCAATGGTGGCCGGCGGTGGACGGCGAAATACGGCCTCCACGCGGCCGAACCTGAGGAAGAAGATGCTAAAAACGTTAAGGACGAAGTGTAGGAGCTCCACGCGAAAGGAATTGAAGGATGGTTCACCGACGACGACGAATTTCTTCGGCGAAGGCCGGCGGCTTGGAGGTGGCCGGCGGTGGGGAAGAAAAAGGAAGGAGCGGCTAGGGTTTTGGAGGGGCTCTGGGGTTTGGTTTTAAGGCGAGGAGGAGGAGCGCGTGCGCGAGATCCCGGCCGTAGAGCCGGTGAGCGGCTGCGACGTGGTGCCTGAGCCCTGCCGACCAACAGGCGGGCGAGCGGCTGACTGGGAGAGAAGAGAGAGCGGCTCACAGGTGGGCCTGACGGCGATTTTTGAATTTTTCCCGGAAATCAAACTTTGAGCCCACAATTGAGTACCTTTCGAGGTCCAAAAATTGCAAATAAATGCTTGTTGGAAAACTAAAAACACAAGAAAGCATCTCAGATCTGAATCACCCCCAGAAACGCTTCGGTTTGCCCACACTCAAAAAGAGAAAAAGCCTCTTGAAGAGAATAGCACTAATTTTTAAGCCCAGCAAACAGCCACCAAGAATTCTACCAAAATTACCAAAAATCACACTAACAGCCTAGTATTTAAATAAAATAACAGCAAGACAACTCATGTAGCAAAAATTCAACTTCCTTCACAAGTGCAGAAAGACATACATAGGAATATTAATTCAAATGAAGTGCTCATGATGCTTGTTAATGCTCCAATGATGATTGTGCACTAGTGATCACTTGTTAAACACGTTCATGGATTTTGGGACGTGACAAATCGCCCCTCCTTAGGAGAATCTCGTCCCGAGATTCAAGTGATAAGAAAAGTAAAGGATGGGATAATGAGAAAGTCATGATAAGTCTAAGTTTAGCGTAGGCCACATTCACCTAGACAAGATAGCAACTAGAAGATCTCTACCAAGAAACAAGATCATGGTGTGAGGGAAAACACCTAGGTTTTCATGATGGTGATTGTGTACACATCTAAGAAAGTAAGTATGAAATTCTTCATAAAGAGAGCATGGGGCGAGGTAGATAGGGAGAGCTTACTTATTTGAGAAAAGTTCAGGATATTCCTCACGCATCTTATCCTCATGTTCCCAAGTAGCTTCATCCTCAGAGTGATTACTCCATTGAATCTTAACCATTTTGACATTTCCCTTTCTCAATTTCCTCTCCGCACGATCAAGGATACCAATAGGATGCTCATCATAAGTAAGGCCCGGTTGGAGGTTAAGCATCTCTAGATCGACGGCTTCGGTTGGAACACGAAGACATTTCTTAAGTTGGGAGACATGGAAAACATTATGAACGGTGGAGAGTGTTCGAGGAAGATCCAATTGATAGGCCACGTTACCAATCCTCTTGGTGATTTGGAAGGGTCCAACATACCGAGGCGCCAATTTTCCCTTAACTTGAAAACGGCGAACGCCTTTGAAAGGAGAGACCTTGAGATAGACATGATCGCCCACCTTGAAATATAATTCACGACGGCGACGATCAGCATAATTCTTTTGGCGAGATTGAGCTATGCGAATGTTCTCACGAATGATTCTCACTTGTTCTTCGGCTTCTAGGACCAAATCCGGGCCAAAGAAAGGCCTTTCCCCGGACTCGGACCAATTAATAGGGGTTCTACATCTTCTACCATAGAGAGCTTCAAAAGGGGACATCTTGATACTTGATTGGTAACTATTGTTGTAAGAAAATTCTGCGAATGGCAAACAAATTACCCACTTCTTCTCATAGATAAGGGCACAAGCCCTCAACATGTCTTCCAAGACTTGATTGACTCTCTCAGTTTGACCATCGGTTTGAGGATGATAAGCGGTACTATAAGTGAGGTTGGTTCCCATGGCTTCATGAAGGCATTTGCCAAAAGTGAGCCATAAATTGAGAACCACGATCGGAGACGATGGTTTTAGGAACACCATGGAGACATACTATTCTTGTGAGATACAACTCCGTGTATTGCTTAGGGAGGTAAGTAGCTTTGACCGGGAAAAAATGAGCCGACTTAGTCAAGCGATCAACAATTACCCAAATTGAGTCATACCCTTGGGATGTCTTGGGAAGGCCGGCGATAAAGTCCATACTAATGTCTTCCCATTTCCAAGATGGAATAGGCAATGGTTGAAGAGTGCCGGACGGTTTGAGGTGTTCGGCCTTGACCCTTTGGCAAACATCACATTGAGCAACATACCGTGCGACTTCTCGCTTCATGCGAGTCCACCAAAACCTTTGCTTGAGATCTTGATACATTTTTGTACTACCCGGATGAATAGAAAGTTGAGAATTATGGGCTTCATCAAGAATTAGATCCTTCAACTTAGGGTCCTTAGGCACAACAATTATCTTCCCAAAGAAAATGACACCTTGATCATCAATTGAGAAACATTGGGCCTTGCCCTCCTTCTTTAAAGAAAGAATTCGGGCCATCCCTTTGTTATTCCTTTGAGCTTCCTTGATTTGGTCATAAAGGTCGGATTTGACAAGAAGAGTAGCAAGAAATCCCTCTTGAACCATTTCAATCCTTAGCTTCCGAAGATCATCACAAAGAGTGTCGATATGAGGTGCAATGGTTAAGCAATTGCACCAACCCTTGCGACTCAAGGCGTCGGCAACAACATTTGCTTTCCCGGGGTGATAATGAACTTCAAGATCATAGTCCTTGATTAGCTCAAGCCACCTTCATTGCCTCATATTAAGATCGGATTGAGTGAAGAAATATTTGAGGCTCTAGTGGTCGGTGTAGATATTGCAATGATTACCAAGGAGATAATGACGCCATATCTTTAGAGCGTGCACAACGCCCGCAAGCTCTAAATCATGTGTGGGATAATTTTCTTCATGACGCTTAAGTTGACGAGAAGCATATGCTACTACTCGGCCTTCTTGCATGAGAACACACCCGAGACCAATGCGAGAGGCATCACAATAGACATCAAAGCCCTTGGTGATGTCGGGTTGAGCAAGAACCGGAGCGGTAATGAGGTGGGATTTTAAGGTTTGGAAAGCTTCTTCACATTCTTTAGACCACTGAAATTTTACTCCATTCTTCAATAGCTCGGTCATAGGCTTGGCAATCTTGGAAAAATTTTCAATAAACCGACGATAATACCCCGCTAGCCCAAGAAAACTCCAGACATGGGTGACACTTTGTGGTTGCTTCCAATTGAGAACATCTTGCACTTTGCTAGGATCCACGGCAACACCATCTTTAGAGAGAACATGACCAAGAAAGGATACCTCTTCAAGCCAAAATTGACATTTACTAAACTTGGCATAAAGACGATGGTCTCTAAGCTTTTGGAGAACAATATGGAGATGACGAGCATGATCTTCTTTGGTTTTGGAATAAATAAGAATGTCATCAATGAAGATTATCACAAAGACATCAAGCTCTTCCATGAATATGCTACTCATAAGATACATGAAGTAGGTCGGTGCATTGGTGAGACCAAAGGACATAACGGTATACTCATAGAGTCCATACCGAGTAGAGAAGGCCGTTTTAGGAATGTTTTCCTTCCGGATTTTAATTTGATGATACCCCAACCTTAGATCAATTTTAGAGAAATAACGAGCACCGGATAATTCATCCAACAAGATATCAATGCGAGGAAGAGGATATTTATTCTTGACCGTGACCTCATTTAAAGGACGATAGTCAACACACATACGTAAACTTTCATCTTTCTTCTTCACAAAGAGAGCCGGGCATCCCCAAGGCAAGGAGCTCGGACGAATGAATTCTTTTTCCAACAAAAGTTTGAGTTGCTTCTTCAATTCTTCTAACTCATTGGGAGGCATACGATAGGGACGCTTTGAGATTAGTGCCGTCCCGGGCAATAGTTCAATAGCAAACTCTACTTCCCGATCGGGAGGCATTCCCGGTAATTCTTCCGAAAAGACATCCGGATACTCACAAACCACAGAGATTTCTTCCAATGCCGTGATTTCGGTACCCGACATGGTAAAGAGACAAGACTCTTCTCTATCTAAAGAAAGAACAACCCTTTTGCCGGAAGGATGTAAGAGGTCTACGGTGCGAGGTCCACACTTGATAACCCCATCATGCTTACCCATCCAATTCATACCAAGAATGACATCCAACCCCAACTTATCTAGTATGAGAAGATTAGCCCTAAAGATATGTCCCTCTATGATAATTGGAACCTTATCAACAAAGTGCCTAGCAATGATTTCCCCACCCGGTGAGTCTATGAGATATGGAGAGGCTAGGTTTTGCACTTGTAGTTTATGATGCGACGCAAGGTTCTTGTTGACAAAAGAACGAGTAGCTCCGGAATCAAAAAGAACAACGGCGGGAGAGGAATTTACGAGGAGCGTACCCATTAGCACTTCGGCATCTTCCGGAATTTCTTCCGCGGTGGTGTAGTTGAGGCGGCCACGCTTTGGGGCTTGTTGATTCTTGGCCCCTTGGCGTGCGGCTTGAGGTTGAGGATTGCCTTGCCTTGGTGCATTGGGAGCACCACCTTGCCTTGGAGAGGGGCAATTCTTGGAGATATGGCTCGAACCACCACAATTGTAACATGGGCCCCTTGGACCACCACTTGCATTGCCCCAATTAGGATTTGCCAGCCTTGATGGTTGCCCTTGAGAAGGATAAGGATGGCGCACAACCCACATTGGGCGTGGAGGAGGAACACCCGGCGCACGAGGTGGAGGAGGAGGAGGCCCCATGCGTGGGCGTGAAGCACTACCACCCGACGAATAAGGAGCCGGGCGCTTGTTTTTCTTTGCTTCAAGCCTCTTCATCATGCTCTCGGCCCGGATAGCCACATTAATCATGTCATTGAAGTCCTCAAACTTGGTGGTGGAAAGCTTGTCTTGTAATTCTTCCGAGAGTCCATCATAAAGACGCTCTCGCTTCATCGCATCGGTAGACACTTCTTTGGGAGTATATTGAGCAAGAGTATTGAAAGTTTGCACATAGGTCATCACATCCATGTTTCCTTGAGTGAGGCTAAGAAATTCTTTCTTCTTGATATCCATAATTCCCTTGGGGATGTGAAAGGCACGGAATGCCGTCCGAAATTCATCCCAGGTAAAGCGGTGGTCGGGAGGGCGTGCGGCAAGCACACTCCGCCACCAAGCTCCGGCGGCATCTTGAAGTTGATGAGCGGCAAAGAGAACCTTGTCATGTTGCTCACACCAATGGAGGCCAAGCTTTTGCTCAATGGTACCGAGCCAATAATCCGCATCAAGAGGGTCCTTGGTTCCACGGAAAATAGGAGGGTCGGTGCGAAAGAAATCCCCAAGACTATGCATCGAGGGATCTCCCCTTTGTTGTGCTTGATTGCCTAAGTTTTGAACAATTTGCCCAAGTAGGTTGGTTTGTTGGGCAAGCACATCCGCAAGAGTCGGGTTCACCGGAGGGTTGGGTATGTTTTGGTTGGCCACACCCGAAGGTTCACCACTCTCGTGACCCGAACGATGGTGCCTCATCCTGTGGTCCAAGTTAATTAGAAAGGTTAGCGAATGGGTAAAGATGTGGTACAAGATAGATATAGGTTGGGAACACATGAAGATAACACGTGTGCGAATATTAGAAGTGAGTAGATGATTGTTGACAGATTTTGGACAGCAAGTATATCACAAGGTTTTAGCTCAGATTTTTCCATTAAAACAGCAAGAAAAACACCATATTATTGCTCCAACAAGTGATCCATATATGTATGAACATGTATGCAAAGAATGGATGCAATATGACGTCTCCTCACATCGTACTAAGCAATATACCGGGCTCCAACAGAAATTTCAGCAAGCAGATTTTTATTTGAACGAGACAAGAACTTGCATAACTGAAGCATAACAACTTAGAACATAAAACAACTTGATCCATGACTTAACCAATGTTGACGGCCACTATATGCTACTTTTGACCGTCAACCTTCCCAACTTAATAAAGGAACTTAGTGATGCTCATATAATATTTTATTTAAACTAATGATTTCCACAAGTTTTGTGCACCAATATGTTTTGCAAGGAAATATAGGTAATATGGTGCATAAATACCAAGATCGGTGAAGTCATGCAAGTGAAGGTTCATCTCGAGACAAAGGAGACTTGGACATGGTGCAAAAGTGACCCAAATTACATATTTGACAGCACCATGTCGAAGAGCTTTCCGAGACGATCGAAATGGATATTTGGATGACCCAATTCGGAGTCCGGACGAGAAAGTTACGCGTCCGGGAAGATCGCCGGCAGAACCCTGCCAGGCCGGTCGGCCTGACTTAGGCCGATCGGCCTGGACAAGGCCGGCCGGCCTACAATTGTCCCAAACTGCTCCAAACTTTGCACAAGGACCCTAGGGAGTCACCAATGGACCCCCAAGCAAGAATTTACAAGAATAAATGAAGTTAAGACCGAAAGGCCTAGGCCATGGATTGGAAGGTCCAGCTACCTAGGATTCTCGGACAACTTCAACTCAACGCAACCAAAACCGCCTCAAGGGACAACATGCAACCATTGATGAGCGAGTCGGTGCAACGGAGGGCCGAGAGGGGCCAGAGCCAGGCCGGCCGGCCTAGCCTAGGCCGACCGGCCTCTAACTACCGAGCGTGGATCAAACGCCACTGCAACCGTCATTAGGAGAGCATCAGGACCGTCCAGGAGAAAGGCAGTGCCAAATGGTGACCAACCCAGGCCGAACGGCCTGGATGAGGCCGGCCGGCCTGCTTCCGTGGCCGTTACGCCTCCTCTTTCGCGTGGATGCTAAGCAAGATGGTGGCGTGACAATTACGCGTGATACCGCCCTTGGAAGGCTATAAAAGGCGATCTCCACCCCCATTCTACACACCATGGTGAAAGGAAGAAGTCCAAGTGTAGTGTAGTGCTACCTATCTAGCTTAGAAAATAGGGAGAGTGGTGAGGTGAGAGTCCGGAGAGGAGCCGAATTGCCGGCCCCTCTCCAACTTTGTGCCTCCGAGGAATGAAGCTTCAGTTCGAGTAAAGTTCCTCTTCTTTTGTCTTTACTGCTTTCTCTCCTTACATTAGTAGTTCTTGAATGCTTTCTCAAGTTGCGGGTACCTGAGTCTGCGCGAGTGACAGCGACTCTTGTTTGGGGTTTCCTCCCCTACTCGCGGGAGGGGAGGTCAGTAGCTGAAAGCTTAGGCGTGGTGCCTGTGCTGGCTAGCTACCTCAGGTTGTGTTGCACCCCACGGAACTGCAGTGGTAGGCGGCAGGTGGTGACAGCCCTGTCCGTCCTTCGTAGTCCACCACGTTCGAGTGTACTCATAACAGTAGTGCTGAGCCCGGAGAACCCCCTCTCTCACCCCGTTCTGAGGTTCTCCCGTTCTAGCCGTCGAAGCAACTAGAGGAATCAAGTATTCCTGATAGGAGGTTAGCAAGTTGACATTAGATTACCTCTACCCACTTATCTGTTCTTCTTCACTCCCATCGTCCCTGGATAAACCAGAGCCGTTTCTAGTACACTTCTCGTTCCTCGTGGATTCGATACCCTGGAATACTCCTAGGTGAAAGCTACATCGGCATCCATACGCTTGCGGATTTATCTGTTAGGCTAAGGAACGCCAACAAGCTCTCTGGCGCCGTTGCCGGGAACGGTAGCTGTACTAGTATCATTCTAGTTTATCCTTGTATCACTCCACCTACCATACCATCCCTTATTATAAAAAAAAATTTATCCAACCTTCCCCATGGCTTCCATTACCCTCCGTCAGTTCTCAGCACCAGGGCATAATCATTGGGTGCCTCCACCTTCATCACACCCCATCCATACCTCAGGCTTCGAGATCCGCCCTAGTCTTGCGGCCTTGGTTCGATCACAATCTTTCTCTGGGCACAAGGATGAAAATCCTTACACCCACCTACTGAGAATTTGAGCAGAACTGCTCCCTCATCTCAATACCAGGCATGCATCATGAAACAGTGAAATGGAAGCTCTTCCCATTCTCCCTGACTGATGTTGCCAAAGAATGGTATTATATGACCGTAGGGACCGTAAAAGGTGTTTGGAATACCCTCAAAGATGAGTTTTGTCTCAAATTCTTCCAAGTATCAAAGGTCGTTGCCCTTCGTACAGAAGCCCTCTCTTTCAAGCAACGAGAGGGAGAATCTTTGGGAGCAGCTTGGGCTCGTTTCACCAAACTTTAGCTTCAGGGCCAGATTTGGGTATACCCGAGGCTATGTGTTTACAACACTTTGCTGGCGGTCTTAGAAAAGAAAGTGCACTCCAGTTGGATGCAGCTTCTAAAGGTTCTTTCTTCTTCTTAACCGTAAGTGAGGGGAGAGCCATCTTAGATAAGATGCTCAAGAATACTGAGCGCACCTGGAGTATATGAAGATCTGCCTGAAAAATCCCAAGAGCCTGCTGAAAGAATGAATGCTTTTGGTCATTCTCCATCACCTTGCCCACAGAAAGTTGCCGAACCAAAACCCCTACCTTAGATCCTAAGCCCTCCTATGATCATCATCAACCTTTCTTTTATTCCATGTTCGATGACGATGAATCGATAGCATACGGTGATGTCCCATCATCACCAGGAAAAGAAGATGATGCCTATAGAAAATCTGAGGTAGAGACCTCCGACCCACAAGAAGAATCCGGGACCGATGCCAAGCAGTATGTTCCATTCTTTAAGACGGCATCCCGATTCTCAACACTCCCGGGTCTCCAATACTCAAGGGACAAGTCTGAATCCCCTAAGGAGGATTCACCATCCCTCAATCCGGAGTTTCAATTCTCAGAAGACGAATTCAAATTTTCCGATGAGGAGTTCAAAGCTCCTAAGGAGGATTCACCATCCCTCAATCCGGAGTTTCAATTCTCGGAAGACGAATTCGAATTTTCCGATGAGGAGTTCAAAGCTCCTATCTCATCAAACCCCTCAGAATTCCCAGGATCATATCAATTTTGTGATTTTGAGGAGAATGCTTTCCTTCTTGATCCAGAAAAATCAAAGGACTTCCATATCAAAGAGAAAGATACGCCTCAAGAATACTACAGGCTTGATTCTAAAATGTTTGCTCTATAGATATTCCTGAGGTAGCAGATTCCATGTCGGGTTCAGAAGAAAATGATGAGCATGGATATTTCATCTTTGAGAAACCCAAAGATCTATGTCTCCCTGTGGATACTCCATCTACTCCCACCATTAGCACACACGATGACTCCAACCATCACATGCCCCATCAAAACAATTTCAAAAGGGTGGTTATGGATGATTTTGTTTATCATAAGTATTGCAAATCTCGTCGTGATATGTTGTGCTAATCCTTGCAGCTAGAAAAACGACATCCGAAGATTGGTGATGGAGGGAGCCACAACACCAAACTAGCTGCTACTTCGAAAAGAGGCTCCCAAGGTCGAGCTTTTGACCATAAACAAGCACTGCCGAGAGGTAACCCGTATTTTCATTCATTTTTTTCCTTTCTTTCTTTCAAATTCCACAAAAAAAATATAACAATAAAAAAACTTTATTTTCAATAAATAAAACCGAACAAGGTTTCATGACATAATTTTGGGACTCGCTTCCTTCGGGTATTTTTGTCACTAACCTTTCAGGTTGAGGCTCAAATAAACGAAGAGTTGGGCAAAAGGCTACAGCCTCAGACGCTCAGTTTTTGGCACCAAGTGTCGCAAAATCTGAGCGTGGGGGAGGACATAATTTGAGCACGAAGCGAAGCATGGTCAATCAGTTCAACGCTGGTTTGCACTTTTATTCCCCCACTTGAGGTTATTTCATAATGTTCATATCTTTGGATTGAGCCTCTTGTTCATATATAAGTAAAAAATGAATGATGATACAACAAGTTATCTTGATCACAACTTTGCATCTCACATGTCGGCAAGCACAAGCTTTATTCCTTAACTAGTACACTATGCTTGTGGGATCAAAAATTTAGGAGGATCTTGCCTAAGTTGTTGACGAGTGTGAGATAATGAGATAGAAGTGTTTCTTTCTTCTTTATTAATTCTTACTTGGAGACTTTTCTTTGAAAAAAAATCATGAAAACCCTTAGGCTCAGAATTCCTCAGTGGTTGAAAATTCCTACCAGAGCCAAATATTTCACATGCTCAAACCTATACATATGCCACCTATATAGTTGTGTTGAGTTTTGTCAAACTTTGTGTCCTTATGGGAAAGTGACATTTCAATACCGATCATTTCTTCCTGGTGTCTATCCTTTAGTGCTAGCCTTTCCATGTCTGGAGATGCTGATTCCAAAATGGATTCTTGCATCCACTTTCAACAGACATTCCTCCGTCAAACCGAAACCAAAATCATTTCATCCATATACCCTTGACCAAATCCTATCCACAAATATGGCCTTTCAAAATAAATACTCTAGTCATCCCTCCCCCAATTTGAGAGAAGACATGGAGCTATCGAGTTAAAAAAAAAACTTGCCTAGTCATGGGCAAAGAAAAAAAAGAGAGAGATATGTGCCTAGTTATGGGGAAAGAAAAACAAAGAGAGATACAGAGCTCGATAGTTTCAAGTCTTGAAAGTCCTAATAGGGATCCATGCAAAATAAAGAGTACCGCTCAAGGCCATATTCTTTCAAAAGCATAATTTATGGTTTGTTCATCACAATCCATTGTGCTTGTGTTGTGTCCATTTTCTCCCCCATCCTTGGCTATATATTTCTCAATGATCGGAATATGAAGTGTCACAACTTCCACTAGGACCAATTTTTGACTTAACAATATACACAACAAAGGTGGGTCTACATTTCCCCTACCCGAGCTCCACATAAGCCTATAGATTGTAGGGAGAGGCTGGCTACTGGCCTCAGTGAGGAATGAAAATACCACATGAGCGACTCGAGAGTGCCATATGAGGATCTTATGAGCTAAGGTATTCTTCTCTTAAAAAAAATCCAAGTATGGTTGATGAAGAGGGAAGTTATATCTTCATTCGAGTTGTTCCACTTTTCAACCGCTCAAGGCAGGCATCATAGCCACTTCAAACCCCACAGGTATGAGAAATGTTTTGGAATAATGTTTATGCTAGCTTTTACATTGAGAAGTTGTGCATCAAAGCCTACCTTAGTTCTTGCTCGGCCTGGCGTTCTTCAATCCTACCCTTTGCTCGGGACGAGCAAAGATCTAAGCGTGGGGGTGTGTTGACGACCACTATATGCTACTTTTGACCGTCAACCTTCCCAACTTAATAAAGGAACTTAGTGATGCTCATATAATATTTTATTTAAACTAATGATTTCCACAAGTTTTGTGCACCAATATGTTTTGCAAGGAAATATAGGTAATATGGTGCATAAATACCAAGATCGGTGAAGTCATGCAAGTGAAGGTTCATCTCGAGACAAAGGAGACTTGGACATGGTGCAAAAGTGACCCAAATTACATATTTGACAGCACCATGTCGAAGAGCTTTCCGAGATGATCGAAATGGATATTTGGACGACCCAATTCGGAGTCCGGACGAGAAAGTTACGCGTTCGGGAAGATCGCCGGCAGAACCCTGCCAGGCCGGTCGGCCTGACTTAGGCCGATCGGCCTAGACAAGGCCGGCCGGCCTACAATTGTCCCCAAACTGCTCCAAACTTTGCACAAGGACCCTAGGGAGTCACCAATGGACCCCCAAGCAAGAATTTACAAGAATAAATGAAGTTAAGACCGAAAGGCCTAGGCCATGGATTGGAAGGTCCAGCTACCTAGGATTCTCGGACAACTTCAACTCAACGCAACCAAAACCGCCTCAAGGGACAACATGCAACCATTGATGAGCGAGTCGGTGCAACGGAGGGCCGAGAGGGGCCAGAGCCAGGCCGGCCGGCCTAGCCTAGGCCGACCGGCCTCTAACTGCCGAGCGTGGATCAAACGCCACTGCAACCGTCATTAGGAGAGCATCAGGACCGTCCAGGAGAAAGGCGGTGCCAAATGGTGACCAACCCAGGCCGAACGGCCTGGATGAGGCCGGCCGGCCTGCTTCCGTGGCCGTTACGCCTCCTCTTTCGCGTGGATGCTAAGCAAGATGGTGGCGTGACAATTACGCGTGATACCGCCCTTGGAAGGCTATAAAAGGCGATCTCCACCCCCATTCTACACACCATGGTGAAAGGAAGAAGTCCAAGTGTAGTGTAGTGCTACCTATCTAGCTTAGAAAATAGGGAGAGTGGTGAGGTGAGAGTCCGGAGAGGAGCCGAAGTGCCGGCCCCTCTCCAACTTTGTGCCTCCGAGGAATGAAGCTTCAGTTCGAGTAAAGTTCCTCTTCTTTTGTCTTTACTGCTTTCTCTCCTTACATTAGTAGTTCTTGAATGCTTTCTCAAGTTGCGGGTACCTGAGTCTGCGCGAGTGACAGCGACTCTTGTTTGGGGTTTCCTCCCCTACTCGCGGGAGGGGAGGTCAGTAGCTGAAAGCTTAGGCGTGGTGCCTGTGCTGGCTAGCTACCTCAGGTTGTGTTGCACCCCACGGAACTGCAGTGGTAGGCGGCAGGTGGTGACAGCCCTGTCCGTCCTTCGTAGTCCACCACGTTCGGGTGTACTCATAACAGTAGTGCTGAGCCCGGAGAACCCCTTTTCTCACCCCGTTCTGAGGTTCTCCCGTTCTAGCCGTCGAAGCAACTAGAGGAATCAAGTATTCCTGATAGGAGGTTAGCAAGTTGACATTAGATTACCTCTACCCACTTATCTGTTCTTCTTCACTCCCATCGTCCCTGGATAAACCAGAGTCGTTTCTAGTACACTTCTCGTTCCTCGTGGATTCGATACCCTGGAATACTCCTAGGTGAAAGCTACATCGGCATCCGTACGCTTGCGGATTTATCTGTTAGGCTAAGGAACGCCAACAACCAACAATAAATTTAAACGACTTGCAGCCACCAAGGTTCACAAGAAATTTTTTTTTAAAACATAGGGCACGATACATAATAAGCGTCTCAACTTCGCGGTACATGACCAAAGGCCAACGTACATCTAGGTAACCTCCTAGCCAAGGGAAGAAGTGCTCTGGAGCTCCCAAAAGAGCCTCGCGAGTGGTGCGCATGCAATTGAATCGACGCACATGAAGCCCCATATAGATTGGATTGTAGCTTCGAATCTCCGCCCAAACCCCATTCACATGCCGAAAGCGATGGGAAGGAGGAATGTTCTCTTGTGGCGGTTCCCTTGGGAGATCATCAAGCAATGTTCTTGGAGCATTCTTGGTCCTCACTTTGAGCTCCACACCCACTTGGAAGTCGTGTAGACGCCTCCTTGTCTCATCCAATTCCGCCTTTACACTCCGATAGGCCCGCTCATAAATGGAGATTGTTTCCGCCATGTATCTCTCACGGGGAGGGGCACCCACCGGGATGGTGACGGTGTAGGGACAATCATCACCGGGACCTTGCATGGGGAGATAGGTGAAAACATCCCCCATAGATCCGGAAGCTCATAGCGAAGATGGATAAGTGCCACACGTGCCACTTCTTGCACGGCCATCTCCGGGGTAGTCCCGCATGCTTGAAATGCGTGAGGATAGATCCCCATGTCCTTTCTTTCACCAAGGTAAAGTCGTGCCATATACTCATCGAATCCAATAGCATAGCCACGGGCATGCACCTCGTACTCGGGCTTGTATATGAAGTTTGCCCTCCTCAACGCTTCATTGAGGAGCGCGGGAAAGCCCACCAGTGTCCAAAGAACGAGTCGCCATAACGAACGTCCTAGCGGCCATCTAACCCATAAAAAGACAAGAGAAGTTAAGAGCACAATTATTAATAACATGAAGCAAGAGATAGGACAAGTTCTAAGATAGGAAGGAGATAGAAATAAAACCTTAAGTACAAAATTTTAATTCATGAAGTGTAAGTGATCATATTTTATTTTCTTTTCAACCACCCCACTAGACAAGTTTTAGGTTCACTTCATGGAACCTTGCTCTGATAGCCACTTGTAAGAACCGCCCAATTTGAACTCGGATTACGTGAATTGACGGTCATGTCAATAGGATAAGAGTCACCACTTACTCGCCTTGCGGCATGTCAAGTGTTAACTCACTCCTAAAGATGCATAACTCGGTGCAATTCAACATAAAAAGAGAACAAATTCGGTAGTCCCAGTAGGTGTTCCACACACGCCCAAGATCGAGCACACCCATCGTTACAAATCACATCATCACAATGAACCATAAAGAGCAATTTTAAACGACATGGTTTCCCAATTAAGTTACAAATTCTTACATAAATCGTTCTAACAAGAATGAAAAGGGAGCAAAAGGAATAAGTTTAAGCTCTCAACTTGACAACATAAAAGATGAATGAGTTTGTGTTTCTCCAACATCTAACTTAGATAAAAAAGAGCAACAACGCAGCGGATAAACGATGATAACGCAAAATAAACAATGGTGTTGTTGCCCAAAACACCATCGCCACAAGCCACAACAAGTTTAATCACTCATCACCCACCCTTGGATCGGCGGGGAAAAGTAACCAAACACAAGCTCCGGTTCACCTGCAACTTAGAGTTTTGAAAGCAACGTGAGTACGTGGGGTACTCGCAAGACTTACACAAGGAAAATATTTGACACCATGCAAGGATATATCAAGGTTGGGCTTTAAGGTTAAATAAATTTAGCAAAGGCCTAAAGCAACTCTTCCTTAAATTTGAACCATTAGCATGTTAAATAACAACCTATAAGAATCTAGTTCATTTTATTTATCTTGCCCAAACCCTCACAATATTTTAGTTGAGACAAGAATAATATCATGGTAATATCATGGTAACATAGAGCATGAACATATACCAAGTAACATTAGATTTCACGGTAACCCTACGATGAATCAATGGCTTTGAGCTTACTCATGACCGAGAGCGCGGCAATTCGAATCGATTTACACCTTGCAAGGGTTGTACTCTTTACCCGCTCGCCACGGGATAAACCCACAACAACTCCATCCGATAAGCCCCAATGTTGGAGGCAACGCCTAGCTTGCGCGGAGAAAGCACTAGGTCCACCGGAGACACCACTAGCACCCCTCTACAAAGCCCACGGCCATGCATCTAGGACCGTGCTCCACCACCAAGACAACAATCGAAAAAGAGCTTACCCGACAATGATCGGACGACAGTAGCATGGAGGGTGCTCAAAACAACGTCAACAATGGACGGGTCTTAACCGGTTCAAACGGGCTATGCCACCGAGACTCCTTTCTCGTGATCCTATCCCCCGTTCAAGCCTCGCATTCAACTTCATCATTCTCATCAACATTGTTCATTATTAATTAACCAAAGGTAAGGGTGACGAAGTTGATTAGCCTATAGCCCATCCCTTCCAAGTTGACTAGACCAAGACTAAGCATCTAAGCATTAATCAAATTAAATTAGTAAAAGCCCCTTTTTCTACACGAGCGACAAGGAAGGGTATAAAACAAGGAAGGCTTAAAGATAGGATTCTAATGCATCAATTAAACCCCACATGCGACCCATTGCGGCCTAAAATTTATTAGGAAACATAGGATAGGACATATGAGCTGCTTGCCTTGGTTCTCTTCCGACTCGACAAACTCTTCCTCGACGGCTTCGGATCCGGGCTCAACGGACTCGCTCTCCGGCACTTCGGTCGCTAAAAGAATGAAATGCATGCATGCATTAGTGATGATGCTATGAGTGCAATTCTCATGACATGAGTAGGAATGGATGCATACAACCAAGAATATAATGATGACATCACATGAAGCTAAAAACATTGACCAAACAAATTCAATGCATAAAAGAGCAACTCAAGTTAAGCAATGTACTAGTAAGCAAGATAAAGCCAAAATCAGAGCTAGAGACATGCATAAATCAAACCAAAAATCAAAGAGACAGGGCACTGCAAGATAGAAATTTACGAATTGGATTCACCATAAAAACTTATTCTATGACATAGATTAATTAAATCAATTTAAGGCATGAATTAAGCATTTCATTCACCAAAGCCAATTTGAGACTTATACAAACAGTGAGCCTATTTGTCCTAGCATCTAGACAGTGAAACAAGACCAACAAAATTGGTTTCACTATTTTATCTATTTTCAGCTAATTCTAGTGAAAATATAAACTTTCAGCATGACAAACACAAGATAAATCATAACTCAGTTAAAACATGAACAAACCCTAGTGTTCAAGTTCAGATATGAACTAAGCATCATACAAGGAGTAAAACCACGGTGGAGCCAACATTTATTGCGCAATACATCATCCTCTAAGCATTAAACAAGATTTTCACAAAATAAAATATACAAAAATAACCACAGCAGAACCAAGCTCATACTTATTTTATCCAAAAACTACACTTCACCAAAGTTCTAATAAGCCAAGCCTCACTATTTCTGGAGCTCTAATGAATTTGCTATGGAAAAAACAAGAATCAGCCTTTAATCTAAAAGAAAAACCGAAAATAGAAAAACCACTTCGCGAAACAGTCCCTGGAAACAAAGAAAACCTCGCGGATCTACCGTTTCCTTACGAAACAGCCCCTGGATTTAACAGAAAACCCCCTGAACTTTTCTCACCTTCTAACTAAGGTCCCCGAGCTCAACCCCATGGTCAAAAGATGACCGGCGGCCATTTGACCGGCGTTTTCTCGCCGGAGAAGCGACGACCGGCGGTGAGGCTTGTCCCTACTCGTTCACAACTACGAGCCGCATCTAACCATGCCCTAAAAGTGGCGGGGGACGGCCCGAGGCGGCGCGCCCGTGGGCGGCGGCGGGCGGCCGGCGTGCGGCGGCGGCGAGGGAGAAGGAGCGCGCGGGGGTGGGGAAGGTGAAGTGGGGCACGGCGAAGCTCACCAAGTTCTCGGTTTGGGCAGAGGAGGTCGGAGGAGGCCGGTCGACGAGGAGCTTCGGGCGGCTCCAATGGTGGCCGGCGGTGGACGGCGAAATACGGCCTCCACGGCGGCCGAACCTGAGGGAGAAGATGCTAGAAACGTTAAGGACGCAGTGTAGGAGGACGAAGTGTAGGAGCTCCACGTGAAAGGAATTGAAGGATGGTTCACCGACGACGACGAATTTCTCCGGCAAAGGAAGAAAAAGGAAGGAGCGGCTAGGGTTTTGAAGGGGCTCTGGGGTTTGGTTTTAAGGCGAGGAGGAGGAGCGCGAGCGCGAGATCCCGGCCGGAGACCGGTGAGCGGCAGCGATGTGGCACCCGAGCCCTGCCGGCCAACGGGCGGGCGAGCGGCTGACTGGGAGAGAAGAGAGAGCGGCTGACAGGTGGGCCCGACAGCGATTTTTAAATTTTCCCTGGAAATCAAACTTTGATCCCACAATTGAGTACCTTTCCGAGGTCCAAAAATTGCAAATAAATGCTTGTTGGAAAGATAAAAACACAACAAAGCATCTCAGATTTGAATGACCCTAGAAACGCTTCGGTTTGCCCACACTCAAAAAGAGAAAAAGCCTCTTGAAGAGACTAGCACTAATTTTTAAGCCCAGCAAACAGCCACCAAGAATTCTACCAAAATTACCAAAAATCACACTAACAGCCTAGTATTTAAATAAAATAACAGCAAGCCAACTCATGTAGCAAAAATTCAACTTCCTTCACAAGTGCACAAAGACATACATAGAAATATTAATTCAAATGAAGTGCTCATCATGCTTGTTAATGCTCCAATGATGATTATGCACTAGTGATCACTTGTTAAACACGTTCATGGAATTTGGGACGTGACAGTTATCACTTTGGACTGTTAAATAAGTTATATGTGTATGATTTTTCCTTTTTCTGAATAAAAATTAAAAGTTGCAGCTGAATACCCTGGGTGCTAGGAACAACTGTTAAGTTTTCTGGAAACTTTTGTTTCTCTGATTGTCGCGGCAGGAACAGTTGTACATGCAAATTCTACATGTTCATTTCGTTATTTAAGTCCATTGTTAAGTTTTTTATATCGCAAAGGTTTGGCCCAACAGTTCTCGCACAGCTCTACTGTAGCGCGGCAGCAGCAGTGCTGCAGCAGCGGCGGCGCAGGCAGCAGCGCTAGTGGCCCTGTTTAGATGTTTCGCGAAAAAAAATTTCGAATATGTTCCCTCACATGCATGGCATATTAAATATAGTCGAAAAAAATAACTTATTATATGGATGGAGTGTATTTCGCGAGACGAATCTAATGAGCCTAGTTAGGTCATGATTAGACAATAAATTGCTACAGTAACATGTGCTAATGACAGATTAATTAGACTCATTAGGTTCGTCTTGCGATTTACTGACAGAATCTGTAATTAGTTTTGTAATTAGTATATATTTAATACTTCAAATGTGTGCCCGACATGCTGTAAATTTTTTTCGGGAAACATCTAAACACGGCCAGTGCTACGCAGGCAGCGGCGCAGGCAGCAGCGCCACGCGGGAACGGAAGGTGCTTCCACATAAAGTTCTTTTACAATTTAGCCCCTGCGGTTTAAACAAATGGTTGGACACTTCTAATAAATAGATTTTCAGCCTAATAAAATTTAGAAAATCATAATTAATTCATCGTAGCTCCGAAAAATATGAAACTGGTTGCATTAAATTCGTAAAATCAAGCCGGTGCTGTTTGTAGCTAGTTTGATGTTATTGGGCTCTTCTATTTTTATGTTTTTGGATTTTATGCAATAGATGTATTGCCGAGTATTTATTTTCACGTCGTATCTCGTTCCTATCAGAGCTGAGCTACGACCTTGAAGGACTCCTTCGACCCGAAAGACCACCTCGACCTCGGCTACGCCAGTGGACTTCAACGAGGAGTATGACTATAGTAAACAAGGTGTCATGTCAGCTCTCAATCACATAGATCCCAGCATGCGTAGATGCTAGCACACTTGTTTGATGCTTTGACGCCTTACTAATGAGCCATGCACAGCCTTATTTTTATATCTTGTTCCTTGTTGACCTATGCGTGAACTAGCCCTCCACCCCGGCTAGTTCACTTTATCATCGTAACTGCCTTTGTGTTATGGATGAGATGGATGATGCTATGATGGATGAGATGAGATATTCTTGGTGTGTGTCTTGGGTGAGTTGTGCATACTCCTTGATGTGTTTTCGCGAGAGCGGGCCTTGTACTTTGCCGGGGTGTTGATCTGAGAGCACCCCACACCGTGTGTGTGGCAGACACACGTTTGAGGCGTTTGGGAGGCGAGCCTGTGTGGTTCGCGTACTGTGCAGAGGCACAACTTGTTTTGGGAGATGCTCGCTCTCTACAATTGAGGACGGAGTCCGATTTACCACCAGTAGCAGTATTACTTGTGTACGTGCCGCCCGACTATATGGGTACGGTTTCGGTCCGGGTCTAGAGTGTGGATTTAGCTTGCCTGCTGGCGGATTGGAGGATCAGTGTATGGAGGTTTAGAGCTTTGCTTGCCTACCGGAAGTGCCCGAGAGGCGAGAACCCTCCTTGATAGGGTGGCTTCATAGCTCCGAGGTTCGACGACTGGCGAGGTGTGCCCTACAATTGAAGACGCTCTCAGACTCAGAGAAGCAGGATAGCTTTAGCCACACTTTAGCGCCTCGGCCGTAGGTGTTAGCTCCGGTTGGCCGTACACCTTTCGGGGCGCACACGGGTGAGCATATGTGTACCAACCTCTGCAGAGTTATAAACCTATGGCCATAGTCCGTGTCCACTTGTATGGACAATACTGCTTACTACCGCTACTTTCCAACTAGACTTTTCTTGTGCTGCTTCTCTCCCTCGAGTGGTGAGCCCGGCTGAGGCCGTTGGAGTACTCCGCATCGCAGATGAGAGTGGGGCTCGATCACGGGAGGTGATATGGCAATGTGTTGGGGGTGAGGACCCCTAGAGATGATCGTGGATGAGATTATGGATATTGCTTTCTGCATTCCTTGAACCGCTGCCGCACTGTATAAACCACTGCAGCCAGACATAGGAAATACCCATGCATGTAGAATACTTTCTTTTCTACCTTGGCTTGCTGCTTTTGAGAGTTGACATGGCCTACCCGCTTCTCGGGTAGATGGTGTGACACAGGTGACAGGTTTCAATACTAGGTGCTCGTGCTTCGCTTAGGTTGGCCTGAGGGCTTAGAGTCTACCGCTTCCGCATAGATCGCTTCGCAGGATGTTTTATCTTGTTTGGTTTAGTCCCGAGGGACTAGTATCGGCTTAGGCCGAATCGTTGTACCAGGTACACATGTAATAAACATAGCTATTACTCTCTTATTTCTGTTTTGTATGGATTTGTATCACTTGAGACAGGGATTGCATGTGATATCCACTTCCTGGGACTATCACTGAGGTGCAGAGGCTGAAATCTAGAAAATAGGATTTCGGGTCGTTTCAAAAATCAATATTATTATAGATATCCAAAAAATGTAACACATTAATGACCAGAATAGCTTGCCATCTTCTTGGATTTAGAAGAGCCCTGATGCACTATTCTCCTTGAGAAGGAACATATGAGTCAATTTAGCGATAAAAAAGGAACAAAAAATTATTCACCTTACAGATGTCCAAATTTTGAGCAAACTTTCGACTGGCGCAGGTATAAAAAAATTGAATATACATCGAACAACACAAGAGAAACACAAAAGATCTAGGGACTAAAAATGTTTATGCCAGTAGCAGTCTATCCCAAGAACTTAGAAAACATTGCAGCTACAGTTTATGCCAGTATCCAAGTTCTGGGGGAAAATCATAGTACAAAATGGGTGATCCCCTTAAGGCGAGAGAGAGAGAGAGAGAGGAAGAATTTAACTCTAATAAGGAAATCATAATTTCTTAGATGCCATATAGAATACCATAAATAATACACTTCATTTGAGCTATGCCAGTTTTGCGCGACAACATGTTTTGGACAGTTAACACAATGAAACAAAGTTCATGTGACGATTCTATAACCAATCAGGGATACCACAAGAAACTCACATGGGAGCCATAAGTATCCCAACACCAAATTATCTCTCTAGCATGGTGATTAGTGTATCAGCAAAGAAAATCACAACAGGAGCAGACAGCTCAGGGGGTCGTCTCTGCTTTCTTGTCGAGAACATCTAATCTGTTGAGGATTTCTTTCTTCTCCTTCTTATTAACACCACTAGTTTGCTTGGCCCAACCCCTCAAGTGTTGCTCAAGGCGTCTTATTTTAGCCTGCCAACACTCCATACGGGTTGTTCCTGTATTTTCCTGTATTCCCATATAGCCAACCCAGTTCAAATTTAAAAGGTGGCGGGCTATTATACGCCGATGGTACATCAGAATGTAGAAGTAAAGGTGTATGGTCCAAAATATCCCTATTTAAAGCCGCTACAATCGTTAACGGATATTTCTGTTCTATTCTATGCTATACAAGACTCTGTCTAGTTTCTCATAAGTAGGGTTTGGTAGAGAATAAGCCCATGTGTATTGTCTGCCAGACATCCTAATTTCCTTATGGTTCAAACCATCAATTACGGCATTAAACATGAAAGGCCAACAATGATCAAATTTTTCTTTATTATTTTCCTTAGGACTCCCTCGTATGTTAAAATCACCACCAACCAAAATTGGTAAGGTTTCATTAGTACACATATTTATTAGTTCGATAAGAAAATGTTCCTTTAACTCAGGTTGAGTTGGTCCGTACACTACTACCAAGGCCCACTTAAAATCATCTGTTTTCTATGATAAGTGGAACTTAACATAGAAACCCCCTTCATCTATAGCTCCTATATGGTAAACATCCAGATCAATGCCCAAGAGGATGCCACCTGACCGTCCTCTAGGCTCTTTTACATGCCAAATGTAATTCGTCCCGCCATAGAGATTTCTAAGGAACGAGTCATTAAAATTTCTTCTTACGGTTTCAGAAATTGCAATAAAACTCAAGTTATGTTCTTTAGTAAGATCTGAAATGAAACGATGTTTCTTCGGGTCCTTAAACCCATCACTATTCCAGAAGACTCCTTTCATTAAAAACCTTATTTCTTTGTTTTCCTAGGATTTCTCCTCTTGCTATGAGATGACATAGTATGAGCAGTATTTATTTGCTCACTACATTCATCCATTATATTCCCACACAAATGGTTAAGGATAAAACGATCTACCTCCTCTTCGTCTGCTAAATCTTTCTCCTCTTTATCTATCATTTCAGTTTTGATGTCTTGATTCAAATTAGATGCTAACCTACATTCCTCTACTGACTTTAGAAAAACAACATATTAACTAGTAGAGGTATTAACATCTCCTAATTGAATACCTACTGCAGAGAAATTTGAGGAAATAACGGTATCTGAATAATTTAAGAAACTGACATTGTTACCTTTCATTCCATCTAGGTTTCTTGCCGCCTTGAGCGCCGAAGCGCGGTCCGTCTCTTGCTCATGCATGGAGACTCTAGCAAAGCAGCTTCAGGAATGCCAGCCAGCTTAGCAACCTTGCCTGCAAAATCATCCTCGGATACGTTCCCTGGATCCACATCATCTAAAAGGTTCTCATCCTCCATTTCTTCAATCTCCTCAGTTGTGAAGCCATTATCAGTTTGTATGGCCTCCTCCTTAACTGCTCCTAAGCTGCGTGAGGCAGCCGGCGCACCTGGGCGGCTTCGGCCTCCTGTGTATACAGGAGCTTCTCTGGCACAACTAGGTGAAACAAAGGTCTCTGAGTGCCTTTTTTTCCTTCCGAACCTGATGACATATCTAGGTTGGCCATCTTGCCATCCGTACCATGGGATGCGCTGAATTTCTGTTGGGATTTCCCACCACTTTCCTTCCCTCCGTTCTTTTCGGTATCTCCTTTCCCTTCATCATTATCCCCATCCATGTCCATAGGTATCGGGCTAGAATTGTCAGCCCCTTTTCTCCACACGAAACTGAAGCCCGTAAAGGAAGTCACCAATAACCACATCCACAGAGTGTGGAATCAAGTTCGGATCAAGGAGCATCACCTTTATGCGGCTAGTATCGAACTTCTATGTGAAACCCATGTCACCATCCTTGGTTATGCCCAGAATGGAACCTACTGCCCAAAGCACCTCGATCTCCCACAATTCCTTTGGAAGACCTGTGAACTATATCCAAACCTTTGGCAGCTCATATTTCCTCATTCCTCCATCCACTCCTTCCTCTATCTCCATCGTGGCATTAAACTTTGTATTAACAGCACCCCACCCAATCATACATCGTCTCTCATCCTGAGATGGAAAGGTGGCCCTGAATTTATTACCACCCAAATCCACGACGTCCTAGCTCCACTTTGCCATGACAAGCCTTTCCAATTCTGTTGTCACCTGTGCCGCTGTCAGAGAACCTTTAGTAACCAAGATTCTTGTAGGCTTGTTGTCCCCACTCAACTGCACATTGGCAGGTTGCGGTATGTAATAAAATCCTAGACCCTCCACAGCATAGCCACATGGAACCGCTGTCGTCTTAACTACCTTGTATCTCGGACATCTTTTAGTCGTGTGGTCTTCACTTTCACACACATCACAGAACATCACAATCGTACATGCCTGCATGATATGACCTTTCGTCAAGCAGCGATAGCAATATGGTTGTTTACCTCCGCCATTCTTACCCCCCTGCGCTGACGACTCAGGTATCTCAGAGGGCTTTGTTGCCTTGCATGTGACCTCAATCTTCTCAAGTTTGCCCTTGCCGGATGATGTACCTTCCATGATCTGTGTGGCTGCATTGAAGGCATTACCATCCTTAGTCGCTGCAAATGCCTTCTGCAACAAGGCAGCCGCCTGGAAAATGGCCTCAGGGGTTACCTGAAGCGAAGGCAGAGGCACGTTCTCAGTTATTGTGTACGCCGTCGCTGCACCCGCCCCGGCCTGAGCCTCCCCCACGTAGGGTTTGGTTCCTGCCGCCGCCCTGGTGCCGACCGCCACGTCTTGGTCCCCATCCGCCAAGCCTGCCACCCGGCCGGCCGGTGTAGTTCCTGCCACCACTGAAACCTGGGTGGAAAGGCCACGGATGGCCGGACTGGCCGATCCACCCTCCCTGGCCACCAGCGCCTTGCCCTTTAGGGCTCGTTCGGTTTCATTGGAATGATTCCACCTGGATTGAGATCAATACAGTACAAACTTCATGATACTTACAATGAGAGACTGGGATTTATTCCAGGTGAAGAACCAATTTACTCATGATAGGGACAACAAAAGACCCTGATTGGTTCCCACCTCTTGACTAGTGGATTGATTCCCGGTCTCTTATTGTCCCTATCATGGTAAATTGGTTCTTCACCTGGAATAAATTCCGGTCTCTTATTGTAAGCATCATAAAGTTTGTACTATATTCATCTCAATCCGGGTGGAACCATTCCGATGAAAGCGAACGACTTCGCTGCTGCCGCGTAGGAATCAACGAAGACACTATCAATCGCGACGATGTGTGGCGCTCTAGGTCTGGCCGGACTCGTTCCCGTCCTAGCAAAGAGGGCCAACAGTCCTGGTGTGGGCCGGTATGGTGTGGATGGGCTCAAGTGTAACGTGTGACCAACAATGGGCCCTAAACCAAGAGCCCTTTCCCTTCCTTGTTGCTCAGACGCCGAAGGATGTGACCCCTGACCGAAGTTCACGGATCACGACTGATCCTCCGTCACCGGCGTCCCAAGCAGTGGTGTCGACGATAGAGATGATGGATCCATAGAACATTTTCAGATGGCACCTTCGATCTCCTACGATCATCATGTAAGCCAAGTTTGTTGGCACATGACAGATCGCCCATCGTATGCACCGTCTCATGACCGGGCACGATGAACTGGATCAATTTTTCTGAGTTACCGTAGCCTTGTTAAGGCCGCCCCAAAGGTCATTCGTGGTGATCGTCATGGAGGTGGTAACGGACCACGCCATGGCTTCCTGGACCTCTACTCTTTAGCAGCAACTAAATCATCAATTATCCGCTTGGCCATGGAATGCTTCCCCAGCGACTCATACTTCGGATCCGAGATTTCTTCCTCCGCCTCAATCAGCTGTGCATCAGAATAACCCACCTCTCTTGCGCGACGCGTAAACTCCGGTGTGTCCAAACTGTTATCATCATCCGGAGTCTCATCGTTGGAAATCCCTTCTTCCTCCGACGCCCATGAACGAATCCTTCGCCAATCCTCCACTCCATGCAGACAAGGCCCTGGAGTGCAGCAACCGGCGATCGTGTCCACAGCCCTTGACAAACGTTCCTGTCCCAGTAAGGGCCCGTTCGGTTCGGCTGGATCGGCCCGTTCCCCGCTATGTTTCCGGGGGAACGGAATTGACCCGTTTCCGATTCCGGCCCATCAAAAAAACGCGTTCGTTTCCAGCAGACCGGAAACCAAAACAGGCCCAAACTAAAACCCGTCCAGTTGAAGAGCTCCGGTAACGAAAACCTACCTCACCCCTCCGGAATCGAATTCCAGCGAGACGACGCGATGCCGGCGCGGGGGAGAGACGGGGCGAGTCCGACGGCGGCGCAGGCTCGAGGCGAGGACGTGGCGGCGCGAGGTGGTGTCTTGGCGGCGCGAGGTAGAAGGGTGGCGGCGCGCCACGTCCCCGACGGCGACGGCGACCGTCTCCGCCGCGTTCTCGCCGGCGGCGGCGACGCAGAGCTGGCGGCCATGAGGCGACGAGGCGGCGGCGCGAGGTGTCTGCAGTGGCGGGGCGACGTAGAGGGGTGGCGGCGCGGCACATCGGCGACGGCGATGGCGATTTCGACGGCGACAGTCTCTGCTGCCTTCTCTCCGGTAAGCAGCCTTCTCCTCTTCTCTCCTTCTTGCCCCTCGGTTCTTGATTCGATCTGGGTGGGGGCGTGACGCCACGTTCGCGTGGGTCGTGCCGGCGGTGTTGATGGGGGTGACTGGTGGCGGGTTAGGATCGCCTGATCTGAAATTCCGGCCATGGTTCTTGCTGAAGATTCGAATTGACGGGTGGGGAAGGAGGATAGGGAGGTGGAGAGACCATGGGTGAGAGGAATTTGGGTTTGGTGGAGCATAGATGGAGGATTTCTTGCGGTGGTTGATTGCTCGATCGGTTCTCTGTGGGCGTAGCAGAGAGCCTTGTTTTTTTTATCATTGTGGTTTGAGCTAGCAGATGGTGCTTGGGTACTGGTCTGAACTCTGACCTGCAGAGCTTGAAGCAAGGGGGCAGGCATGAGCTTGTTCTTACTACCCAGGCACCTTTCCGTTTCTTTGTGCAGTGCCAATGATAATAACTTCCTTTACTTATTTATACTGTAAGTATATATTGTATCTGTGGGCTGAGTTTCATTTTCTTCATACACAAAATGCCACCCTTGATGAAATTGGTCTAATCCTGCTTCCCTATGAATTCTAGTGTCTGGACAAACTTCCCCCTCTATGTTCAGGGTGTATCTCTCAATGCTAGATTTTGTTGGAGCATGTGAATCTTTGGACCTATATTCAAGTTTGTTGTAGCCATATATTGCCATTTTCTATTTCAAGGGATTTTTCATGCCGCAAACTTGTTGATTTTTATATCTATTTTGTCATCTATTTGATTTGTGTCCTTGTATTTGTGCAGTTCTTCAAGGATCGACACTACCTGGATAAAGAATGGGGAAAATACTTTGAGGTAAGCATAAAGCAATATTTTACCACCAATTTTCCATAAATCCCGTAATATACATGAAGCTGATATAAATGTGATGAACATAGGGACAGGATGGAGAAAAGATGGTGGTGCTAGAGGTATGGTTGTGTTCTTGTGAGGTAATATACAATTTACCACCAGAATGTGTCTGTTATAAGTACGTATTTTGCATATGAGTCAATCTCTAGATACTATTGCACAATCACAACTCAGTGTTGATCTGCGTAGAGTGACAGTCTATTAAGCACCCACAAGAGAAGTCTGCGTGGGTTGGTTCATGGTCACATTTTGGTTCTGAGTTCTGACAAAGTGTTGGCTGAATCTATTGCTTAATTGTGCAGCTGCTCCACCTGGGTATTATGCTAGTTGAGTAAGAAAACACTAATCTCAAACATTTTGTGCAGCTGCTCCACCTGGGTATTATGCTAGTTGAGTAAGAAAACACTAATCTCAAACATTTTGTGCAGCTGCTATTTTGAAATCATAACCTGTTTGATTGTTGTCCCATGATTCACATTACAGAATGAAGTTCTCTGTTTCTCTTCAGAAATGCCATGCGAAGAACAAGGATATCAGAAAGTTCCTGGATGGTATACATTCAAGGAGCAGTGAGCAGAGAGCTTAGTTGTCTACCTAGTCAGTAGCTAAAAATGCCTGCAATTTTCTGATACTGAATTTTGTACTGGGTTAGAATGTGTCTGGATACGACCTGCCATATAGATGACTGTTTTGAAGGATGCCATATAGTATTCTATATGCATGGAGTTTGGAATTTGCTTGGAATAAATGCTCGTGCCTGTGTGACTGGAATGCTATTCTTTATGTATTTGTATGCATGTATGAAATTGATGACCTGGACTGATTCCATCTGTAGCATGTTCGGTTTGACTGGATTGACAGGATTTCATTCTTCCTGGATTGGGTGACAGGGCTGGAATCACTCAATCCGGGCCTAGAAGTTATCCTGGCCGGAATTCAATCCGACACTCCCGAACGAGGCCTAAATGATCCGCTTGCAACTGCAGCTGGTCGTCGACAGTGTCCGGCTCAACCCCCTTGCACGGCGCTAGGGTGAGCCATCGAACCTGAAGACGGCCTCTCATTCCACCGCCCAGTCCCCCATCTCGTGGAGATGAAGATCGCCGGCAGTGAGGAGTCGAAATGGCCCGGATCGGCAAGGACCGCCGCCGGTGGTGATCACCGCGAGGAGGATCGCCACCAGATTGCCCTCCGCAAAAACCGGACGCTCCAACTTACTCACCAGTCTTCAACAAATCAACGCAAAACCGTAGGAAAAGTAAATGGAGATTGGAAAGAACAATGGTCGCCCATAACTGATGTTTCTCTCGAGCTGTTGTTTGGCGTGCGCCGGCCTCCTCTCTCTCCTCCACCTCAGCTCACGAAATCGTTAACTTGTTGGAGCTGGCCTTATCTGGCGTTTTATATATCAGTTAAAAAAACACATGAACATGACCCGAGCTAAGTTCATCCAATGCACATTCATAGATCCATACAAATTTAAACATGCCTAACATTCATTGGTCATACGCATGGACATTTCTGACAGTATATAACACATATGAAGTACACATAGTCTATCAAAATTCCAAACTGTAACGACCCAAGTATCAAAAAAAAAAAACCCCTCCAACCCAGCAAAACAATTCATGCCCACTCTGCACTTGGTGGACCACACTAGCACTGCAACCTGCTTACGCTTTCGTCCTCGCTTCGTGTAAATGGGTTAACCCAAGACTGATGTACTTCCTAGAGTTGCTATTTAAATTAGAAAGAAAAAAGTCTATTTTGGGCATTGAACTACTGCCTCAGTTTGGTTTTGGCCATCCAACCCCAAAACCAGGAATCTTTGACCATCAAACTCTCAAAACCGTTCATATTTGGCCATTGGATGGTTTTGCTGGGCGGTTTCGCTGACGTGGTCGGCGGTGGGGCCCACCTGTCAGGCCTCCTCCATCTCTCTTTATTTTCTCCTCTCTCTTTCTTCTCTCTCCTCTGCCGGCCACCGTTCCGCCTCCCTACAACATCCCTCCCCCCCATGTCGCGACAGCCCCCACTCCTCCCCACGCCGGCATCCGGCCACACCTTCACCTCCCCTGCGCCTGCAGCCGGCAATCCCTCCACCTCCCCTCGGCCTCCCCCACACCGGCTCCCACACATCTCAATCGGCATTGTTGCTCCTGGTCACTCGGCCGGTGGCCCGTCCGCAGTGCTCTCGCGGTGGCCTAACGGGAGCAGGCGCATCTGTCCACGGCCGTGGCTCTCGCGCTGACCCATCGGTGAGCAGGCACATATGTAGAAAGGGAGGGGCGGCACACGAAGGGCAATGCGACAGGGCAGGCGCTATGGCGCTGCAGCGAGAGGGATGGGGGCACGTACGCGCTACGGCGAGACGGAAGGAGCCGGTGGTGGCGTGGACAGGCACGTACGCGCTGGGCCCGGTGGTGCAGAACGTCCGCTGCCCCAGCCGTGCAGGAGAGACTGGCAGCGGGGTGGGGAAGGGAAGAGAGAGGAGAGAAGAAAGAGAGATAGAGGAGAGAGGAGGGCGCTGATGTGTGGGGGTCAACATGATGATGTGGTCGGTGGATCCAATGTGGCAGTCAAAACCGCCCAAAATGAGTCAAAACAGGGTGTGATGGCCATTTGTGCATGGTTTATACAATTGAGTGGTTAAAGATTTCCCGTTTTGAAGTTCAATGACCAAAACCAAACTGAGACTAAAGTTCAATGGCCAAAAATAGACTTTTTCCTTTAAATTAGCTCATCCCACTCTCAACTTCTTATTTGGGACTATTTTTGAGGTATCATGCCTCTTATGCATGGTGCTCCAACTGTTGGCCCAACTTGGCCCATGGGTTGTTATACAAACAAATTAGAACTTGCAAAAAAGATAGATCTAGATAGTGAAGCATGTCAACAGATGCTACTGTTGTGGAGAATTGAAAGGCCCGTTAATTACAACACTTTCTTTTTGACCAGAATTACAACACTTTCACCCACTGAGAAGTGCTCTTTTACTATAACATTGTCGAACTCAACATACACAATGGCCAAATCAAAATTGAATGTGCTCTCCTCATTCATCAAAATGGAGGAATGATACTACACCTTGCACATCTTGTAAAATGGTGGACTCCTAGGTCAAGTTCGCACCAAGTACGAGGGTTGTTAAATTAGCTCATCCCACTCTCAACTTCTTATTTGGGACTATTTTTGAGGTATCATGCCTCTTATGCATGGTGCTCCAACTGTTGGCCCAACTTGGCCCATGGGTTGTTATACAAACAAATTAGAACTTGCAAAAAAGATAGATCTAGATAGTGAAGCATGTCAACAGATGCTACTGTTGTGGAGAATTGAAAGGCCCGTTAATTACAACACTTTCTTTTTGACCAGAATTACAACACTTTCACCCACTGAGAAGTGCTCTTTTACTATAACATTGTCGAACTCAACATACACAATGGCCAAATCAAAATTGAATGTGCTCTCCTCATTCATCAAAATGGAGGAATGATACTACACCTTGCACATCTTGTAAAATGGTGGACTCCTAGGTCAAGTTCGCACCAAGTACGAGGGTTGTTAAATTAGCTCATCCCACTCTCAACTTCTTATTTGGGACTATTTTTGAGGTATCATGCCTCTTATGCATGGTGCTCCAACTATTGGCCCAACTTGGCCCATGGGTTGTTATACAAACAAATTAGAACTTGCAAAAAAGATAGATCTAGATAGTGAAGCATGTCAACAGATGCTACTGTTGTGGAGAATTGAAAGGCCCGTTAATTACAACACTTTCTTTTTGACCAGAATTACAACACTTTCACCCACTGAGAAGTGCTCTTTTACTATAACATTGTCGAACTCAACATACACAATGGCCAAATCAAAATTGAATGTGCTCTCCTCATTCATCAAAATGGAGGAATGATACTACACCTTGCACATCTTGTAAAATGGTGGACTCCTAGGTCAAGTTCGCACCAAGTACGAGGGTTGTTAAATTAGCTCATCCCACTCTCAACTTCTTATTTGGGACTATTTTTGAGGTATCATGCCTCTTATGCATGGTGCTCCAACTGTTGGCCCAACTTGGCCCATGGGTTGTTATACAAACAAATTAGAACTTGCAAAAAAGATAGATCTAGATAGTGAAGCATGTCAACAGATGCTACTGTTGTGGAGAATTGAAAGGCCCGTTAATTACAACACTTTCTTTTTTACCAGAATTACAACACTTTCACCCACTGAGAAGTGCTCTTTTACTATAACATTGTCGAACTCAACATACACAATGGCCAAATCAAAATTGAATGTGCTCTCCTCATTCATCAAAATGGAGGAATGATACTACACCTTGCACATCTTGTAAAATGGTGGACTCCTAGGTCAAGTTCGCACCAAGTACGAGGGCGTTTTTTTGCTAAAATGTGTACAGCTTTAAATTTTAGGGAGGGATAAGTTATTTTAAAACAGTATTAAAAAGATTTAAATAAGAAATTTGTGACCGAAGCACAAACTTTTTACATTAATATACTAATAATGGTTGGTTAGATACTAAATAATGTGCTTTAAATTTTAGGGAGGGGGTGTAATGTTAGCTTAATTTGGGGAGGTACAATAAACCATAAGGCCAGTCTCAGTGTGAGTTTCATCAGCATTGAATAGACTGACATGTCAGCATTTTTGATGATGTGGCAATGTATTAATGAAGAGAGATGTGAAATAAGTTTCATCCTCATGAAACTCTCTCTACAAAGTACTCTAGACAGCTTGTGTCTTGCATGTTGTCTTGGAAACAACACGAGATGAAACTTTGCATTGAGAGAGGGTGTTTCATCATAGTTTCAAACTTCTCTTAGATGATGCGTCACTCTAGGTAAGTGTGTCGATGAAACCCCTGCTGAGACTGGCCTAAGAGGCAAACTCGTAAACTCGAATTTCAAGATAAAAGGAAGTCATTGCTCTGGCTGATTAATTGCAAATTTAAAGCACTTCACAAAATCAAGGGAATATCTTCATCTTCTCCGGTGCATGCTTATCGTTATGTATATTCACATCAATGATATAGCAATTGTAACCAGTCAAGCAGCAACAAGCTCACAACTAGAACTGACCATCGCTGCAAGCCGCCAAAGCAGCAGCCGCCGTGGCGGTCCTCACTGCAAGAAGTAGCCGGAGATGAAGAAGAGGAATCCGAGGAGGAGGCTGCCGTAGATGAGCAGGCCCTTCTGCCCCGAGGTGAGGGAGTTGCCGCCCAGCCCGAACTGCTGGTTCTGCGCGAACCCTGCGATCTCGACGCTCTTGCTCTCGAAGAAGGACTGCGCGGCGCCGCAGGTGGGGCACCGCCAGTCGTCGGGCAGCTGCGCGAACGGCAGGCCCGGCGGCACCGGGTACGACGGGTCCCCCGCCGCTTGGTCGTACCGGTACCCACACGACCGGCACTCGTGGATCCCCGTGTTGAGCACCGCGAACTTCTCCTCGAACCGCCGTGGGTCCAGCTTCGGGCCCCCGTCGTCCTCCTCCTCCGGCTGCACCCCGGCGGCGTCTTGTTGAGCGCTCTCCGCCGCAGTCGTCGTCATCGTCGTCGCCGGCGGCGGCGGCGTCTCGAGCGGCTTGTCGTCCTTGGAGACGTCGACGGAGTGGAGCGCGAAGTGATGAGACGAAGACGATGTCAGCGACAGTATGGCGGGCACGGGCATATGGGCGTCGAGGTGTGAGGGCGGTGGCGGCGGCGTCCTTGGATTCTTGGACACCATGCGGGGGTGGATTAGCCTGGCCATGCAGGCTAACGCCATTGCGGCGGCGTGGCCAACCTCTTTCTCTCCGCTCTTCTCCCAGGCCGAAAATGCTCTGCGATTGTGTTCTTTTCACGGTTTAGGGAGCTCGGCTTAGGGGAGGAGAGTGGAGGAATCCATGGAAGCATGGGGAGGGGATATGCGCTGCTCTGTTGCTGCCACGGAGTGTGGAGAGAGATGGAGGCGGATGGATAAGGTATGTGTGCACCAGACACGAGCCGGGAGCCCGGGACGGCCTGTGCTGAAGCTTGGAGAAGAGTTTGGCGCTTGTGCTTCTTTATTATGCTGGCACAAGATTTTCTTTTTTAAAAAAAAACTAGCACGTTGACCCATGCAAATTACGTCGGTAGCTAATTTTTTATACTAACACTTTATCTCTTGTTTTACTTAGAATAATTTTTTAAGTAATATTTAATTGTTCCTTCATCATCGTTGTTTGGTCTAATACTCCATAAAGATCTTTTTATCATTATACTTTATAACCTTTGTTTGACGCCGGCTAGCTCAAAATTGAACTCATCAACGTCATATAAACGAATGGACGGTTGGTTTTCGAGAGAACTCAATGGACCAATCACGATATAAGAACGAACAGCACACTTAGATGGAGCAGAGAGAGGATGCCTTGCCTTCACTAAAAAAGATCAACCTTTACATGAGGGGGGCAACCCCTTTTATATGCAGGCGAAGGGTCACCTATTGAGTCATAGATTTTCTTTCTACCCTCACATGCTCCAACTATTCCTAGAATATTTTTCTTTTTTATGGTACATTTGGAACTTTATATCAAGTAATCAATTCTGACTTGAATTTCAGACATATAGACGTGCGGGCCACGCTTATTGCCTCAAGCTTGCCCAGATTCCTGCTCGTCGCTTGACTCATCTTGGGCTCCCTTGGATCACTTGACTTGTCGCTTGACTCGTTCAGAGCTCCCTTGGATCACTTGACTCATCGCTTTGACTCTCCGGAGCCACGACTCACAAGTCTCTGAATTGCGAACCATAGGCGAGAGCAACTTTCCTCCAAGTCACCTGTGTTGACTGGTTTTATCAGAAGGAATTTGTTAGCACATTAGGAAACCCTCAGCTAAGCCCTCGAGGGACTCGACTATCAAGTTTGTTTCCCCGTCATTGCCGTGACTCGTGTCGTGTAAAGCCCGGGCTGACTCATACCCCTAAGGTATCGAGTCACAAGAGATTGGACACAAGCGGTGGCCGAGTCACATTGATACGCTTCCTAACACCTACGATGACAAATTAATTTTTAAGTTTTAAGAAGATATATATGAGTTAGTGGTTTTTGTATTCTCTTATTCAAATAATTTAGCTAATTCAGTAAAGCCCCACTAAACCCAATTATTCCAACATGCCTAGTAATTTCACTTTTCTCATTTTGAAATATGAATTCAGAAGAAAACATAAATTATTATATAGAGACATATACTTATTTTACCAAAGAAAATAGAATATATGTATTTTAATAGGAATATATTGTATATTCTTGATGTATTTTTCTTTTGTGATTTTTAATTACAATGATAAACTATTATGATATTTTTAGTTGAATATCTAGTTGTGTGGTTCATTCAGTGTTCAAAGTGAAGTAATAGTTAGAATATATATTTGAATAACAAAATAAATAGGTAATGGATATATCCTTTAACCAAATTCAGATGTATTTTCTTTTATCTATTCTCCACTCGTAGGTTGCGCATATACACGTCCCCCCCCCCCCCCCCCCAAAGAGTTTCCCTTAGTTGAAAAGATGGATTGTAGATTACGCGTGTTGTTTCCTCTCAGCGAACACTATATACAGTTTGTTATGCACCCAAACATACCCTCTTACCTTATTCAGATGTTCTTTTATTTTAATTATTCTCCATTCACATGGTGCTACAGTTGTATTCGTACATCACACCAATTGTCTTACGCCTATAGTACTTTTCTCAACTTGAACCTTGCACCTGGATCGACAAATTTGCTCTTGTGGCTACTAAGATATAGTTCTCTCTCTCCCTAGGAGGTTTTCTCACTACGTTGCAATCTTCGAAGATGGATCGTTGATTGTCCATGTCGTTTCCCCGTCCAACACTACGTACAACTTGTTAAGATGTGTATTTGGAACATCACTCTTCGAATTACTTTATCCCTACATCACATCACCTTCTCAATGTTTATTGCCATTTGACACAGTAGGTTGTGTATCTAGTGAGTGGGCTTAGGTCCTGTCCTAGTTATGATATCACTACACCACCAAGCTATCATTGTCGTGCCCCTAACATTGTACATTGATTATTATTGTCCCTTCTAAGTGAAACAACTCTTATGGTTTTCTAGTTTAAAGTTGCTTCTTAGACCCTATTCGAGAGAGTTTTAGTCCCTCCATTTTAAAACTACCACTTGAGAGTTAGTTATGCTAGCTAGTTTGTATGGCTTCAACATCCTTTTATTCATATTAGAAATGGCCCTTAGGATCCATTTCATATAATACATAGGGAAGTTAGAGGTAGAGCTGGGAAAAACCATCTCAAATGGGCCCATGATCTTGTCTCTCCTCTATTTTATTGTTTGTGCACTTATTTTTTATATGTTGCTATCCGGCTATGCTAGCTTCTTCATGGACAACTCAATATTTTTCTCCATGGTCGTCATCTAATCAAACAGAAACCACACACTTAACCCCATCTGGTGGTTTCCTTGGATGGTTTTGCAACGCTGGAAGGTGAGGTGGACTGGACATCATGAGGTGGAATGTCTGACAAAAGGGACCATCATGGCAGTGAGACCGAAACAAAATAAAAGGGAGGCAAGACTCTAGTCTCGACCCTACAGCTTCTAGCTACTTCTCGGCCCCCTCCCTCCGGCGAAGCGGACAGCGAGGTGATGATCGCCACGAGGCCTGTCTGATTATCCTGCTGCAAAAGACAAGGTTAGTGGTTGCATCTCCCTCTTTGCAGTCTGGGCTCTTTGAATCTGAGGACGATTGGACGTAGGGCATGGTTTTCCCAAGCCGGTTTTGGTGGGGTTTTGAATGCAACGGATTAGATCATCGATCTGTGGTGAAATCGCTGCATAAAGTTAGTGGCTTTTGATTGATTTGTCTTAGTAATGTTGATATGCTGCTGATTTTTAGGTTTGGAAGGGGAAAAGAATGGGTATTTGATAGGCCATGTTTATTGTGCTTTAAATTGGAACAATAGTCTTATATTGTGTTGTATAATTAGCTAAATTTAAGGTTGTTATACCGCCTGGTGGGTGATTAATGTGCATTTTATTTTTTCAGAATGGATCCTTTTAAACACCTGTCAGTCAGATTTCACTATGGAGGGGAATTTTTGACAGTTGGGGGGTATCTACAGTACTTTGGTGGGACAACAGGAATGTCATTCATTAATTTGGACAAGATTTCTTTACCATAGATTGAAGGTCATCTTGCTGATCATGTTACAGTCTATGGTGGGGTACAGTTACACTGGTTATATCCAGGAATGGAATTAGGTGAGGGGTTGAGATTGCTACATGATGGCAATGCTTGCAATGTGATTCCTCAACGCATTACTGGTGGTGGAATTGCTGATATATATGTTGAGGAGATAGTTGTTGCCGAGGAAAAAAGGTCAATGAAGATAGTGGTTTGGAATTGGAGAGGTTTGATGCAGATGATGAACAAGAGAATGAATCAGAGGAAATGGATGTTGATGTTCCTGAATCCATGCCTATCAATGTTGCCAAAGACATGGCAGTAGAGAAGGGAAAGGAACCAATGGCAGAAGATGGGAGTAGTTCAGAGAGTTCAGATGTTGATGTTGACTACCAACCTAAAGACATGAATAGCTCTGGAGATGATGATGAAGCACAACAACTCAGACTATTTGCCAAGCAAATAAAGATGGACATCAGAGCTAAGAAGTTAGGAGAGATGAAGAGCCAAGCATTGATCATTGTAGGTGGATCTGATCATGAACAAGACAGCTTAGAAGATGATGACAGTCCATATATGAACTCAAGTGATGATTATTCATATGAGGAGGATAGTCAAGGGGAGTGTGTTAGGTGGAAGAGTACTGCAAATAGATTTGACAATAAAGCCCATGTGCCTTCTTTTGCTCTTGGCATGGCGTTCAAATCAAGCAGGCAGTTCAAGAAAGCCCTTGTAAAGTATGGCCTGACAACACACAGACATCTTTTGTTTCCAAAGGATGAGAAGAGCAAGGTTAAAGTTGTATGCTCTTGGAAAGGGTGCAAATGGTTGATATATGGCTCTAAAACTAGCAGGTCAAAATGGTTCAAAGTAGTCACTTTTGTTTATCACCATTGCTGCCCGCCCAAAAGGGATAACAAGTTGGTGACCTCAAGAAGAATTGCTAACAAGTACAAGGATCAGATCAGGGATAACCCCACATGGAAGGTCGACCTAATCAAACAGGCTGTACTAAATGACTTTCTGTGTGATGTGTCCCTTGCAAAGTGCAAGAGAGCTAAGGCATTGATCCTACAAGAAGCATTGGACTCCACCAAGGGAGAGTACTCCAAGGTATATGACTACCAAATGGAATTACTTAGAAGCAATCCTGGTAGTACTGTAGTGGTGATGCTTAACCCTGAAATACTAGTAAAGAAAGTTTTCTAGAGATTTTATTTGTGCTTTGATGCTTGTAAGAAGAGGTTTCTTGCTGGCTGTAGAAGAGTAATTGGTGTTGATGGTTGCTTTTTCAAGGGTGCAACCAATGGGGAGTTGCTATGTGCCATTGGAAGGGATGCCAACAACCAGATGTACCCTATTGCATGGTTTCTTGGTTTGCTTCAGAAAGACTTGAACATCAGTAATGGAGGTGATGAATGGGTTCTCATTTCTGACCAACAAAAGGTATTATCAAATTGCCACTTGTTTATTTTCTTGTGTATGTTCATGTACTCACAAAACGTTTAAATTGTTGTGTATATTTTTGTAGGGTCTACTGAAAGTTGTTAGTGAGCTGGTTCCAAGGGCTGAGCATAGGATGTGTGCAAGGCACATCTATGCAAATTGGAGGAATCAAGATGCAATGCAGCGTGTGCCATAAAACTACTCACAACATCAGAACATGCCCTTACAACAATCAAGCAGCAAAGAAGAAAAACGCACACATCAAGAGGGATGCTAATAGGAAGAGAAAGCAAAGTGAAGCTAATACATCTTTTGCTAGACCAAGTGTAAGTAATCTACTCATGTAATGAACAATTCTTACGGGGACAAAACAAATCTAACATCTTTATTAGCTTGTAGGGACAAAAAAAGCTCCAAGGGCTGCACCATCTCAGCAAGCTCCAAGGGTTGCACCATCTCATCAGTTTCTAAGGGATGTACCATCTCAGCAAGCTCCAAGGGCTGCACCGTCTCAAGCACCAGTTCATACCCATCAGGCCAGGAAGAGCATGCCAAGGCGCACATGATGGGGCCTAGGGTTCCCGATCTTCCGAAAGGTTCTGATAACTCTCGATTTGGTGGAGTCGCTACACAAATCGATCCGGCTTCCGAACAACACGTCCTGAACCCCGCAATCGCAGCACAACGTCTCCTCAGGTTATTGACCGGCGGTGCTCGGTCGACCTCGCCAAGAAGGCTAATCCCCGCCTGCGAATCGAAGAACACAAGCAAAAACAAGAAAGAATGCAACCCAAATTGCAGATGAAAGATTAATCTCACAAGTTGGGGTCTCACAAATCGATGAACGGCGAAACTGTTCTTGACAGAATAATCTAAGCAAAACCCAAACCCTAACGTGGGTGGCGGCAACTGACTTATAGAGTTTAGGGTCGTGGTTAACCCACTGGACGCGCCCCTAATGGGCTCAACAAAGATACATGGCCCAAAGGCCAAAATACAGCGACGCAGCGCCGGCGCAGATTCTGGACATCATCTTGTTTTGACGATTCCGGTTGACTCATATATCTTTTGGACCTGGGACTGGGGCCATTGGATACATGATGAAGTTATGTTTCCAACCATATGTGGATCATCGAAAACGGAGTCCGTATGTGTCCTGGGTGTCCAATTTAAGGCAGACTGCTCCTGGACTCCCAGGTGGACTCGAAGTCGACTTGTATTGGGCCTCCGCCTTGTCTTGCGCTCCTTGGCTGGTCCTCCACGCCTCCATGCCCTTCTCCATGAAGCTCCTGGTCCTCTCCTTGGTTCCTAAGCACAATAAAATCATTAGGTAGCAAACTATTCTCAAAATCATAAAATGAAGTGCTTAGGAATGAGCTCACCTCTAAATTCAATTGTCGTGCACGAGCTCTAGTGATTGGACCTTGAATATCCAGTGGTGGAGTGTTACGTGTATCCGAAGGAGTGATGTCCTCATCACCCCCCCCCCCCCCCCCCCGCCCCATCTTCATTCGGAGTCGTCCTCGACTCTAGCATATCCTCTTCTCCCAAATAAGGTCTCAAATCTGAAATGTTAAAGGTGGGACTAACCCCGAACTCGGGAGGCAACTCAAGTTTATATGCATTATCATTAATCTTCTCAAGTATTTTAAAAGGACCATCAGCTCTAGGCATCAACTTAGACCTTCTCAAATCTAGAAATCTATCCTTTCTTAGGTGCAACCAAATTAAATCACCCGGTTCAAGCTTAACTTCTTTTCTACCTTTACTACCAGCAATTCGATACTTTTCGTTCATCTTTTCAATGTTGTGCTTAGTTGTTTCATGCATTTGCAAAATAAATTCAGCACGTTCTTTTGCATCACTATGAATTTGCTCAGTAGTAGGCAAAGACAAAATGTCAATAGGAGCACGGGGGTTGAAACCATACACTACATGAAAAGGACTTACCTTGGTTGTGGAATGAACTGTTCGATTGTACGCAAATTCCACATGAGGCAAACATTCTTCCCACATCTTCAAATTCTTCTTCAAAACAGCCCTCAACATGGTGCCTAGAGTGCGGTTCACCACCTCTGTTTGTCCATCCGTTTGGGGATGACAAGTGGTAGAAAATAATAATTTTGTACCCAACTTGTTCCACAAGGTACGCCAAAAGTGAGTCAAGAATTTTGCATCACGATATGAAACAATAGTAGAAGGCATACCATGCAAACGTACAATCTGTTTGAAAAAGACGTCAGCAAAGAATAGCATCATCACTCTTGTGACAAGGTATAAAATGTGCCATCTTAGAAAAGCGATCCACCACAACAAAAATGCTATCCCTTCCCCTCTTAGTCCTAGGCAACCCCAACACAAGGTCCATTGAAATATCTGCCCACGGAATAGAAGGAACAGGAAGAGGCATGTTTAAACCATGTGGATTTAAATGAGACTTAGCTTTTTGACATGTAGTGCAGCGACCAACAAACCGCTCAACATCTCTCCTCATCTTTGACCAAAAGAAATGTGAGGCCAAAACATCCGCTGTCTTCTTGGCACCAAAATGTCCCATCAATCCGCCTCCATGTGCTTCCTGCAACAACAACAGACGAACGGCACCCACTAGAATGCACAAGCGGTTAGCTCTAAACACAAATCCATCATTGAGCACGAACTGGTTCCAAGAACGATCCTCTTTACAATTCAACAACACATCTTTAAAATCAGGATCAAGCGCATATTGTTCTTTTATTGATTCAAGTCCAAAAATCCGACAATCAAGGTGGGACAACAACGTGTAATGTCTAGACAAGGCATCGGCAATTACATTATCCTTCCCTTTCTTATGTTTAATGATGTAAGGAAAAGACTCAATAAATTTAACCCATTTAGCATGTCTACGGTTTAGATTATTTTGAGAACGAAGGTACTTAAGCGATTCATGATTAGAATGTATAACAAATTCCTTAGGCCACAAATAAAGACACCACGTCTGTAAAGAACGTACAAGAGCATACAATTCCTTATCATATGTAGAATAGTTTAGAACAGGCCCATGTAATTTTTCGCTAAAGTATGCAACGGGTTTACCATCTTGCATCAAAACACCACCAATGCCAACTCCACTAGCATCACATTCAAGCTTAAATGTCTTACCAAAATTGGGAAGTTGCAGCAACGGCGCTTGCGTAAGTTTGTCCTTCAAAGTGGCAAAGGACTCCTCTTGTGATTTTCCCCAATGAAACACCACAAACTCGTGCAACGGCGCAGCAATGGTGCTGAAATCTTTGACGAAGCGGCGATAGAAACCTGCAAGTCCAAGAAAACTCCTCACCTGTGTGACAGTTTGGGGTAGCGGCCAGCTCACAATGGCTTCAATTTTCATCTCATCCACCTCAATTCCATGTGGAGTAACAACATAGCCAAGGAAAGAAACTCTATTGGTGCAAAAGGTGCACTTCTCAAGGTTAGCAAACAAACGTGCATCTCTCAAAGCATCAAAAACAGCACGTAAATGCTCCATATGTTCATCCAAAGACTTGCTGTAAATTAATATATCATCAAAATAAACCACCACAAATCGACCAATAAAAGCCCTCAAAACCTCATTCATCAAGCGCATCAAGGTACTAGGAGCATTGGTTAAACCAAAAGGCATAACTAACCACTCATATAACCCGAATTTTGTTTTAAACGTTGTTTTCCATTCATCTCCAAGTTTCATTCTTATTTGGTGGTAACCACCACGCAAGTCTATCTTTGTGAAAATTATAGCACCACACAACTCATCAAGCATGTCGTCTAGCCTAGGAATAGGATGACGATATCGAATGGTAATATTATTGATAGCTCTACAATCAACACACATATGCCAAGTACCATCTTTTTTAGGCACCAAAATCACTGGAACAGCACAAGGACTAAGGCTTTCACATACTTACCCACGGTCCAAAAGTGCTTGGACTTGCCGCTGAATTTCCTTAGTCTCCTCAGGATTTGTTCGATAAGCAGCACGATTTGGCAATGTCGCTCCCGGAATCAAGTCAATTTGGTGCTCAATCCCCCTCATAGGTGGCAGCCCCGGGGGTATCTCAGCTGGGAAAAGGTCCTCATACTCCTGCAAAAGGTTAGTGGCAGCAGGAGGTATCGAGCTTGCAACATCATCAATCGAAAACAAGGTCTGTTTGCAAACCAAAGCATAGCAAATAGCATCAGCAGAAATTTCAGCAAGGTCACATTTTCTAGCAAGCATAACACCACCCTTCAATTTAATTCCCTCAGCCTTGGAATTAGGTTCAGACTTATCACTTTTGAGTGGGTAAACTGAGTTAGCAACTTGCTGATTTTCATATGTAGCATCATTCAAACTAGCAGCCCGTTCTTTATCAGCTTGTATAATTTCAGTAGGTGTCATAGGTAACAAAGTAATTTTCTTTCCTTTATGCAACAAAGTGTATTTATTACTTCTACCATGGTGTGTAGCATCATTATCAAATTCCCAAGGACGACCCAATAAAAGTGAACAAGCATCCATAGGAACCACATCACAATCACACTTGAGAAAGTCGTGGGAGTTGCCAAGGCTTTGGGCACATGATTCGGGACTGTCCCAACACCCGTGCTTTGATCATACGTGACGATGGTGAGTACTCTTCTGCTAGTGATTCTGATGAACCTCACCATACTATGATTGCCACTAACCATGCAGATAATGAGGCGGTCCATGCTACTCCTAGTGACGCAGATAGGTATGAAAGTCTTGTTGTGCAGCGTGTTCTTAGTACACAGGTCGCTCCGCCAGAGAAAAATCAGCGACACACTCTTTTCCATACAAAGGGTGTTGTGCAGGAGCGGTCGATTCGCATCATCATTGACAGTGGTAGCTGCAACAACTTGGCGAGTACAGCGCTGGTAGAGAAGTTGTCCTTACCCACCCGTAAGCATCCGCATCCCTATCATATTCAGTGGCTTAATGATGGTGGAAAGATTAAAGTAACACAGTCGGTACGTGTTCCGTTCTCCATAGGTGCCTATTCTGATTTTGTTGATTGTGATGTTATTCCTATGGAGGCATGTTCTTTGTTACTTGGTAGACCTTGGCAATATGATACTGATAGCTTGCATCATGGTCGTTCGAATCATTATTCTCTCATGTTTAAAGGTCAGAAAATAATTATACATCCCATGACACCTGAACAAATTGTTAAAGATGACCTTGCTCGAGCCGCTAAAAATGCTAAACAACTTGTACCATCACCTTCTGAAATCAAGTTGAATGCGCCTGTTTTATTTGCTACACGTGCTGATTTTGATGATCTTTGTGTTGATGAGCTACCTTGTTATGCACTTGTATGTTCTAGTGTGCTCGTTTCACTTGATGATCTACCATCTTTGGATATTCCCCCTGCGGTTGCTAACATTTTGCAGGAGTACGCTGATGTTTTCCCCAAAGATTTACCATCGGGACTACCTCCACTTCGTGGCATTGAGCACCAGATCGACTTCATTCCCGGCGCACAGCTTCCGAATCGTGCCCCGTACCGCACCAATCCCGACGAGACGAAAGAGATTCAGCGCCAGGTCCAGGCGTTGCTTGACAAAGGGTACATTCGTGAGTCTCTTAGTCCTTGCTCCGTTCCAGTGTTACTTGTTCCAAAGAAGGATGGAACGTGGCGTATGTGTGTAGATTGTCGTGCTATTAATAACATCACTATTCGTTATCGATATCCTATACCACGCCTTGATGATATGCTAGATGAGCTTAGTGGTGCCATTATTTTTACTAAGATTGATTTGCGTAGTGGTTACCATCAGATTCGAATGAAATTGGGCGATGAATGGAAAACGGCTTTTAAAACTAAATTTGGTTTATATGAATGGTTGGTTATGCCGTTTGGTTTGACTAATGCTCCCAGCACTTTTATGCGTTTGATGAATGAAGTCCTCAGGCCTTTCATAAGTTTGTTTGTTGTTGTATATTTTGATGATATCTTGATTTACAGCAAGTCTATGGAAGAGCATTTCGAACATTTGCGTGCTGTTTTTAATGCGTTGCGTGCAGCTCACTTGTTTGCTAACATGGAAAAATGCATCTTCTGCACACAACGTGTTTCGTTTCTTGGTTATGTTGTTACTCCACAGGGTATTGAGGTGGATAGCAGCAAGATTGATGCAATTCGGGAATGGCCTACACCGACGACGGTTACGCAGATTCGGAGTTTTCTTGGGCTTGCAGGTTTCTACCGTCGATTCGTACGAGATTTTAGCTCTATTGCAGCACCTCTACATGAGCTTACAAAGAAAGGTGTGCCTTTTACTTGGACTGATTCCCAGGAGCTCGCCTTCACTACATTGAAAGATAAGTTAACACATGCTCCTCTTTTGCAATTGCCTGATTTTGGTAAAATATTTGAGCTCGAATGTGATGCCAGTGGTATTGGGTTAGGTGCTGTTCTGTTACAAGAAGGAAAACCGGTTGCTTATTTCAGTGAAAAATTAAGCGGTGCTAGTTTGAAATATTCTACTTATGATAAAGAACTTTATGCTTTAGTGCGTACTTTGCAAACGTGGCAGCACTATCTCTGGCATCGTGAGTTTATAATCCATTCTAATCATGAGGCTTTAAAACATATTCGTACCCAAACTAATCTGAACCGTCGTCATGCTAATTGGGTAGAATTCATTGAGTCTTTTCCTTACATCATTAAACACAAGAACGGGAAGGACAATGTGATTGCTGATGCTTTGTCTCGCCGATATAATATGCTGTCACAATTGGATTTTAAAATTTTTGGTTTACACACTATGAAGGATCAATATGTCGATGATAATGATTTTAAAGATGCTTATAAACATTGTATGACTGGTAAACCATGGGGGAAATTTCATATGCAGGATGGGTTCCTGTTTCGCGCTAACAAGCTGTGTATTCCAGCTAGCTCGGTTCGTCTTTTGTTGTTACAGGAAGCTCATGGAGGCGGACTAATGGGACATTTTGGCGTTTACAAAACGCTTGAGGTGCTGGCCACCCACTTCTTTTGGCCTCGAATGCGTCCTGATGTTGAGCGCTTGGTTGCACGATGCACTACATGTCAAAAGGCTAAGTCACGTTTGAACAACCATGGTTTGTATATGCCTTTGCCTGTCCCTACTTTACCTTGGCTTGATATTTCTATGGACTTTGTTTTGGGATTGCCTAGAACTAAGAAGGGGAGGGATAGCATTTTTGTGGTTGTTGATAGATTCTCTAAAATGGCTCATTTCATTCCTTGTCATAAAACTGATGATGCTAGTAATGTTGCTGAATTGTTCTTTAGGGAGATTATTCGTTTACATGGTGTTCCTAAAACAATTGTGTCTGATCGTGATGCTAAGTTTCTAAGTCACTTTTGGAGATCTCTTTGGAACAAATTAGGCACTAAATTGCTGTTTAGCACAACTTGTCACCCACAAACTGATGGACAAACTGAAGTGGTCAATAGAACTTTGTCAACCATGCTTAGGGCTGTTTTGGATAAAAATCTGAACCGTTGGGAAGATTGTTTACCTCATGTTGAGTTTGCTTATAATCATGCAACACATTCTTCTACAAAGATGTGCCCTTTTCAGATTGTTTATGGTTATATTCCTCGGGCGCCTATTGATTTATTTTCGCTTGATGCTGTGGACGCCCCACATATTGATGCCGTTGAACATGTTGATTATATGATTAACCTACATGAACAAACACAACAAACCATTGCTGCTACTAATGCTAAGTATCAAGTTGCTGGTAGTAAAGGAAGAAAACATGTTACTTTTGAACCCGGTGATATGGTTTGGTTGCATTTGAGGAAGGATCGTTTTCCTACTTTGCGTCGTTCTAAATTAATGCCTCGTGCTGCTGGTCCTTTTAAAGTGCTAACCAAGATTAATGATAACGCTTATGTCCTTGACCTGCCTGCGGAGTTTGGTGTTTCCACTAGTTTTAATGTTGCAGATTTGAAACCATATGCGGGCGAGGATGAGGAGTTGCCGTCGAGGACGACTTCAGTTCAAGAAGGGGAGGATGATGAGGACATCACCGGTACATCTACACCAGCAGCAACTTCACCCCAAGCACCACCTTCAGCCGATCACTCGGGCTCGTGCAAGAGAGTTGAACTACGTCATGGTGCTAAAGAATGAAGGATATGTGGCTGGATTCGGACTGCACACGAACGTCAACTTGTGACGGCCGCCACGACTTCATCCGGACTCCGTTTTGGGCGATCAAGTACTTGATGGAAAGCTTATCAAGTCTACTTTCAGATGGATCTGGACTCACCTTCATATATTCACCGAGGCGGCCGCAATCGTCATTTTGAGTCGGACTGTTTTCTGTCCAAGGTGCTGCGCCACCTTATTTTGGCCCAATGGGCCGTGTATCGAGTTGGGTCCATTAGGGACGCGTCCTAGGGTTGTAGCATGACCCCAACTCTCTTGTGGCCGTGCTATTAAACCCTATAGCCGTCATTAGCATCCTCGTGTTTTGTTTTACATCTAGCTTTAGCTACACCGAACACGCACAAATACGTGCTGTCCTCGTGTGATTCAGAACTCCACCTTCGAGTGATATTAAGATTGCTCGCCTTCTTTTTCTTGTTCGTTCTTTGATTGCGTACAGGAAGTTCTGATCTTGATTGCAACAGGGTCGGTAACCACAGGGAGTTGGTTCAGCGATTGCATTGGCGCTTCGGGTTCGCTCGTCGTAGTCGGATCGTGAGGGTCGACTTCCACCAAATCAAAATTATCCTCCACTCACCGAAAGATCGGGTACTTCAACTCTATCAAGGGAATATGTGTAGTTCTGGGTAGGCTGCACTCAAATCAAGGATTAGCACAATCAATCAATAATGCAAAGTTGAATTATAGTGCTAAACACGTAACTATGCTGCTGGAAACAAGTGCAACGCGCTATGGAGCAAGCAAAGGGAACAAGGAAGTGGGTATGCAGAAACGAGAAATCTCCCGGAGCTTAGTACGTTGTGTAAACGGCGTTTTTTGGTTTCTAAACCGACTTCACCTGGCTTTGCCAGGTGTCCTATATAGGAGAATTTCGTAAGCTTTTCGGAAAAAAAAAAGAACGCTGAAAACGGAGATCCGAGCGAAAAGTTATGGCCGTTTTCGTGAAGGTGTTCGAAACTGCACAAAACTTCCAAACGTAAACCGAGCAAGATTAGGCAACTTTGCTGTTTCCTTTTTTTATTCTATCCTTTTTCTTTCTTTTCCTTTTTATATTTCCTTTTTTGTTTCTTTCCTTTTTTTGTTTCTTTTTTTCCAAACTTTGAACACGCGGCTGAGTAGGACTCGGTGTGGGAGGCGCGGCCGAGGCAGGGAGGGTTTCGGTTTGGGGGGGGCTGCGATGTGAGGCGGCGAGGTGGGGCGGCGGCGGTGATGGAAAAGCGGTGGAAGCACAAAGTGACCAGCAACAATTGAACGTGAAGCACACAAATTCAACACGCAAATTATTGAAAGAAAGTGCAAGGCGAAGAAAGGTGTTGGGACAATGATCTAACCTGAATTTTTTTTTGGTTTTTGTGGACTGTAGGTAAAGGAACAACACTCGGTAAAACTCACCGATCAACCTGGACTTTTGATACCACTTGATACACGGCCCGTGGGCCAAAATAAGGTGTCGCAGCACCTGGACAGAAAAACCTTCGGTCAATGATTTGACGATTGCGGCCGCCTCGGATGATATATGGATATGAGTTCAAATCCATATGAAAGTAGACTTCATAAGCTTTCCATCAAGTACTTGAACGCCCCAAACGGAGTCCGGATGAAGTCGTGGCGGCCGTTGAAAGTCAGGACTTTCCTGCAGTCCGAATCCAGCGTTTCCAAAACGTGTTGGATTCAATCTCTTTATTTCCTTAGACCAAAAGTGACGTGATAGCCTGGTGTAAAACGTGGGAATACTTTGACTTGGTCCCCAATCGACCTCTTTGGTCCTCCAAGCCTTCCATATGTGTTTAACACTCTTCATATATTTCATGTCCTCATCATCCTCCCCTTCTTGACGAAAAGCCGTCCTCGGCGTCAATTGTACTTGAAACCGATCCTGCACAACGCAAAGTAGAACGGGGTTGCGAAAACAAAAGAAACCAAATGTATTGGGAGGAGGAGGGTCACCATGCTTCGAATTGTCAAATGTGTCATCTCGCATAGACATTTCAGCAGGAATGTAGACTTCTGGATCGGACGACACAATATGGTTGTCAACATGATCCTGCACAAGATTAGTACCAACAAAAGACAAAGTAGGCATAGATAGCAACCAGCAAGGCTCCCCTTCTTTATAGTAAACTTGTTTCATGAAAATAGAACTAGAGGAATGTAAATTAGGATGTGTAGTATGGCTGTCCTCTAATTGATCATAATCTGTCACAACAAAAGAAGTACTCATATCGCAACCAATGTAGACTCTTTGTATCATACATTGTCCTTTGTTGTCATATTTGCCAATAACATGATAAGTGTGTTTAGCAAACCGAGGCAAATCAGCATTGTGAAAAAGTCTCTCTTGCAAACAATCTAGATTACACAAATCATCAAATTCAATGTAACCCAAAGTATGTAAAGAAGACAACAATCTTAGTTCATCATTTGCGCTAGCAATATGCATAACATGTTTATTTTCAGTACAAATGGTTGGTTCCAAAACATGTAGAACTGAAGCATGATCAACCAATTCATCTTTATCACAAGGAACAACAAGCTCATCATCATGTGACAAAGATTCGACAATAGATGGTTCCACTAACAATTGCTCTATAATAGCATGAGGTGTGGAAAAATTCAGCACAGTAGAAGTGGTCTCACCATCCGTGAGTGGAACACCTGTGATCGTGGGCGCTGTAGGTGTGGCCGTCCTCTCGCACGGTGTAGTGCTAGGCGTGGATGGCGCAGGGAGAGCAAGATCTATACTGGATGCCGGGCTTCGTCCTGCAAAAGAGTTAGTATATGTCGTCGAGCAACGTCCCTGCACTTCACGTTCAGCTTTGCAAGCATATTCAAACAATGTGGGCATATCAACACAATCTTTATAATCAAGTATGTCCTGAATTTCGTGGTTCAAACCACCGCGAAAACGTGCCATAGCAGCGTCATCCGTCTCAAACAAACCACAACGAATCATACCTTTTTGTAGCTCCTGGTAATAGTCCTCAACAGATTGTTGACCTTGCTGAAATTGCTGCATTTGTTTAAGCAAATCTCGGGCATAATATGAAGGTACAAAGCGATGTCGCATAGCAGTTTTTAATTGAGCCCAAGTGGTTGGAATAGCAGTGGGATGTCGTTGTTTATAATCACGCCACCACATTAAAGCAAAAAGAGTAAATGCACTAATAGCAGCTTTAACTTGTGCACTAGCAGGAATATCATGGCATGAAAAATTCTGTTCAACCTCTAATTCCCAATCAAGATATGCAGCAGGATCATATTTGCCATTATAAGAGGGTATATTAAATTTAATCGTAGCAAATAAGTCAATGTGTGGAGGACATACCACACGGCGGGCACAACCGTGGCGATCTCCATCGTCTAGCTCCATGTCACTGTCATAGTCCTTGTGCAACGCCGTGACCGACGTGGACCACGCATCGAATCGTGCCACGATGCCGTTGACGTCTCCTGACATGATTAGCGCAAACACAAAAACAAAATCCTAGGACAGCAAAGGTGTGTATGTGTGTGTATGAGATGCTCACAAAGATGCTGCGATCAAATTCTTATCCGTTCTTACCAAGCAACAGGGGCGACCTGCAAGCAACAAGTAGCACCTGCGAAAGATTGGCGCAGCGATTGCCTGGAGAAACAAAAATCGGCTCGTCGTAGGAATATGTGTAGTTCTGGGTAGGCTGCACTCAAATCAAGGATTAGCACAATCAATCAATAATGCAAAGTTGAATTATAGTGCTAAACACATAACTATGCTGCTGGAAACAAGTGCAACGCGCTATGGAGCAAGCAAAGGGAACAAGGAAGTGGGTATGCAGAAACGAGAAATCTCTTCCCATCAGCAAATGTGTGTATGTGTGTGTATGAGATGCTCACAAAGATGCTGCGATCAAATTCTTATCCGTTCTCACCAAGCAACAGGGGCGACCTGCAAGCAACAAGTAGCACCTGCGAGAGATTGGTTCAGCGATTGCATTGGCGCTTCGGGTTCGCTCGTCGTAGTCGGATCGTGAGGGTCGACTTCCACCAAATCAAAATTATCCTCCACTCACCGAAAGATCGGGCACTCCAGCTCTATCAAGTGGTATCAGCTTTCCAGGTTGATCGGTGAGTTTTTATCGAGTGTTGTTCCATTACCTACAGTCCACAAAACCAAAAAAAAAATTCAGGTTAGACCATTGTCCCAAAACCTTTCTTCGCCTTGCACTTTCTTTCAATAATTTGCGTTGTTGAATTTGTGTGCTTCGCGTTAATTTGTTGCTGGTCACTTTGTGCTTCCGCCGTTTCCCATCTCCACCACCGCCGCCGCCGCCGCTGTCCTACCTCGCCACCAGCACCACCGCCGCCGCAATCATCATCACCACCAGCGCCGTTACCCCCTCCAACCGAACCCTACTCGGTTTCGTTATCCTTTCCCAAGCCGCACTCCACGCGCCGCCAATCCAACCGAACCCTACTCGGTTTCGTGTTTCTGTTTGAGGAAAGAAAAAAAAGGAAAAAAAAAAGAAAGGAAAGAAAAAAAAAGGAAAGTTCTGAGAAGAAAGACAAAGGAAAGAATTAAAAAAAAAAGGGAAAGCGCAGTTCGTTTTTGGAAAGTTCGGTTTTTCGTTTGGCAGGTTTGTGTCGTTACGAACACCCGTTTTGTAACGGCCATAACTTTTCGCTCGGATCTCCGATTTCAGCGTTCTTTTTTTTCCCGGAAAGCTTACGAAATTTCCTATACAGGGCACCCCGCGTAGCGCCAGGTGAGCTCGGTTTCGAGGCCAAAAAACGCCGTTTACACAGCGTAACGCGGCCCGGGAGATTTTCCGTTTCTGCAGCCCACTTCCTTGTTGCCTTCCCTTGATCCATCGCGGGTGGCACTTGTTACCAGCAGCTTTGTTACGTGTTTAGCACTATAATTCAGCTTTGCATTATTGTTTGATTGTGCTAATCCTTGACTTGAGTGCAGCCTACCCAGAACTACACATATTCCTACGACGAGCAGATTTTGTTTCTCCAGGCAATCGCTGCTCCAATCTCTCGCAGGTGCTACTTGTTGCTTGCAGGTCGCCCCTGTTGCTTGGTAAGAACGGATAAGAATTTGATCGCAGCATCTTTGTGAGCATCTCATACACACACATACACACATTTGCTGTCCTAGGATTTTTGTTTTTGTGTTTGCGCTAATCATGTCAGGAGACGTCAACGGCATCGTGACACGATTCGATGCGTGGTCCACGTCGGTCACGGCGTTGCACAAGGACTATGACAGTGACATGGAGCTAGACGATGGAGATCGCCACGGTTGTGCCCGCCGTGTGGTATGTCCTCCACACATTGACTCATTTGCTACGATTCAATTTAATATACCCTCTTATAATGGCAAATATGATCCTGCTGCATATCTTGATTGGGAATTAGAGGTTGAACAGAATTTTTCATGCCATGATATTCCTGCTAGCGCACAAGTTAAAGCTGCTATTAGTGCATTTACACTTTTTGCTTTAATGTGGTGGCGTGATTATAAACAACGACATCCCACTGCTATTCCAACCACTTGGGCTCAATTAAAAACTGCTATGCGACATCGCTTTGTACCTTCATATTATGCCCGAGATTTGCTTAAACAAATGCAGCAATTTCAGCAAGGTCAACAATCTGTTGAGGACTATTACCAGGAGCTACAAAAAGGTATGATTCGTTGTGGTTTGTTTGAGACGGATGACGCTGCTATGGCACGTTTTCGCGGTGGTTTGAACCGCGAAATTCAGGACATACTTGATTATAAAGATTGTGTTGATATGCCCACATTGCTTGAATATGCTTGCAAAGCTGAACGTGAAGTGCAGGGACGCCGCTCGACGACATATACTAACTCTTTTGCAGGACGAAGCCCGGCATCCAGTATAGATCTTGCTCTCCCTGCGCCATCCACGCCTAGCACTACACCGTGCGAGAGGACGGTCACACCTACAGCGCCCACGATCACAGGTGTTCCACTCACGGATGGTGAGACCACTTCTCCTGTGCTGAATTTTTCCACACCTCATGCTATTATAGAGCAACTGTTAGTGGAACCATCTCTTGACGAATCTTTGTCACATGATGATGAGCTTGTTGTTCCTTGTGATAAAGATGAATTGGTTGATCATGCTTCAGTTCTATATGTTTTGGAACCAACCATTTGTACTGAAAATAAACATGTTATGCATATTGCTAGCGCAAATGATGAACTAAGATTGTTGACTTCTTTACATACTTTGGGTTACATTGAATTTGATGATTTGTGTAATCTAGATTGTTTGCAAGAGAGACTTTTTCACAATGCTGATTTGCCTTGGTTTGCTAAACACACTTATCATGTTATTGGCAAATATGACAACAAAGGACAGTATATGATACAAAGAGTCTACATTGGTTGCGATATGAGTACTCCTTTTGTTGTGACAGATTATGATCAATTAGAGGACAGCCATACTACACATCCTAATTTACATTCCTCTGGTTCTATTTTCATGAAACAAGTTTACTATAAAGAAGGGGAGCCTTGCTGGTTGCTCCCTATGCCTGCTTTGTCTTTTGTTGGTACTAATCTTGTGCAGGATCATGTTGACAACCATATTGTGTCGTCCGATCCAGAAGTCTATTTTCCTGCTGAAATGTCTATGCGAGATGACACATTTGACAATTCGAAGCATGGTGACCCTTCTCCTCCCAATACATTTGGTTTCTTTTGTTTTCGCAACCCCGTTCTCCTTTGCGTTGTGCAGGATCAGTTTCAAGTACAATTGACGCCGAGGACGGCTTTTCGTCAAGAAGGGGAGGATGATGAGGACATGAAATACATGAAGCGTGTTAAACACACATGGAAGGCATGGAGGACCAAAGAGGTCGATTGGGGACCAAGTCAAAGTATTCCCACGTTTTACACCAGGCTATCACGTCACTTTTGGTCTAAGGAAATAAAGAGATTGAATCCAACACGTTTTGGAAACGCTGGATTCGGACTGCAGGAAAGTCCTGACTTTCAACGGCCGCCACGACTTCATCCGGACTCCGTTTGGGGCGTTCAAGTACTTGATGGAAAGCTTATGAAGTCTACTTTCATATGGATCCGGACTCATGTCCATATCTGTCCCGAGGCGGCCGCAATCGTCAAATCATTGACCAAAGGTTTTTCTGTCCAGGTGCTGCGACACCTTATTTTGGCCCACGGGCCGTGTATCAAGTTGGGTCCATTAGGGACGCGTCCTAGGGTTGGAGCACGACCCCAGCACCCCTGTGGACGTCCTCCCCCTATCATATACCCCCTAGCCGCCGCCAAGAACACTTGAGTTTTGTTTTACATCTAGCTTTAGCTACACCGAACACGCACAAACACGTGCTGTCCTCGTGTGATTCAGAACCCCACCTTCGAGTGATATTAAGATTGCTCGCCTTCTTTTTCTTGTTCGTTCTTTGATTGCGTACAGGAAGTTCTGATCTTGATTGCAACAGGGTCGGTAACCGCAGGGAGTTGGTTCAGCGATTGCATTGGCGCTTCGGGTTCGCTCGTCGTAGTCGGATCGTGAGGGTCGACTTCCACCAAATCAAAATTATCCTCCACTCACCTGAAAGATCGGGCACTCCAGCTCTATCACATAGGAGCCAATGGAAAAAGAAACTCTGCAAGTTTGTGTTACCTTAGCTTTTCCAGCATCATTAAACCACTGAATATGGTATGGATGAGGATGTGGGCGTGTGGTCAAGTCAAGCTTCTTGACCAAATCTGAACTCACCAAATTATTGCAGCTACCTCCATCAATGATGACACGTGCTCGTCGATTGTTGATGACGAAGAAAATCTGGAATAAGTTGTGGCGTTGAATCTTCTCTGGTTGCTGTAATTGAGTGCTGAGTACGCGGTGCACAATGATGCTCCGAAAAGCTGTCGTGGCCTCACTACCAAGTACATCGCCGCTCTCCATAGTAGCTGCTTCTTCTGCATCATCTTCAATGTCGGAGGTGCTGATGTATCCATTGTCTGTAGCCATGTACGTCCGCTGACTTGGGCAATCCTTCCGCACATGGCCAAATCCAAGGCAACGGTGGCACTGAATGCCGGTTGTGCCTTCTGTAGAAGTAACAGACTTTTTACCTGCGTCGGAAGGAGATGGTTTAGGTGATGTAGCAACGCCGGAATCCGTTTGCCGCTTGCTCGTTGGAGGAGGTGCCCGAAAAGAGGATGCTTTGGTCAGCCCAGAAGATGGCGACGAACGCTGATAGTATGTGGTGCCAACCTTGCTCCGTTCCTGCAAAGCACGTCCCTGCAACTCCTTTTCTACAAACATAGCCAACTGAAACAACTGGTTGACACTATTAAATTCCTTATAATCCACTATGTCCTGAATATCGCGTCGCAAACCCGAGTAAAAACGACAAATAGAATCATCGGGTCCATCCACTATGCCGCAACGCATCAAACCTTTTTGAAGCTCACCATAATAATCCTGTACAGATTGATCTCCCTGTTCTAAGCGCATCAAGCTCTTACGAAGGTCTCTATGATAAGAAGGAGGAACAAATCTATCGCGCATAGCAACCTTAAGTGCGTCCCATGTAGTAGGTGAAAGACCCGCTGAAGCTAAACCAGCCCACCAAATGATAGCAAAGTCTTTAAATTCACTAGTGGCTTGTCTAACTCTATGTTGTTCAGGTACAAGGTGTGCACTAAATTTCTGCTCAACAGTCATCTCTCAATCAAGATATTCCTCTGCATTATAATGTCCATAAAATGAAGGTATAGTAAATTTAACCTTAGCGTAAGGGTCATCGGGAGCACGATTACCACCCATACCTGTGGTGTTGGTGCGGAGACGACGTCGTAGTCGTGCTTCTTTGGTGGCTGCTTCATCTTTGTGACCATGGTCATCATACACCACGTCCTCATCTTCAGTGGGTGGAGGACGAGTTTCCAATGCAATCACCCTATCAGTTAGAGTGGAGATACGTTTGTCCAACCTCTCAATTGTTTCAGGAAGCTTGAGGTCCTTGATGGCGATGGTGATGACCTGGGTGAGATTGTCGGTCAACACTTTCTGTCCATGCTCAATGGCCTCGCGGAGTTGGGTTTGGCCCACACAATCGTCTTCACCGTCTTCACCTGGCATTGTAGACACAAAAACAGGAACAAACAGTGAAGGTGAACCCTAATAATCCACTACACAGGGAACAAATAGTGGTGCCTCTCAATCAATCCCGCAAAAGGAAAAACACCTTATCAAGCTCTTACAAGGTTCTCACCAGCAAGCAAAGGATACCTGGGAGGCGTGCTCTTTGATTGCAAGGGTCAAAACCTGCTGTCCAGAAGTTGTTATGTGGAGCTATAGGAAGGCCAAATATGTGAGTGGAACACAATTCAAGAACAGATAGTAATGCTGAATAAATATCCAAAGCTACTAGTCCTTAGTTGCTGGTCTGCTCGTATCCTTAGACAATAATGTCAACAAGTAAGGAATAAGGATGAATATGATGAACAACAATGACAAACTGACAAGTATCCAGCACCACGCACACAATTTCCTTTTTGTTTTGCACAAGTGTTTCCTCTCTAGGCCGCCTGCTGTTTTGTCTTTTAGCACTTGTAGAAATCAATTTTTTTTCTTTTTCCTTTTATTTTTTTTTGATATTTTTTTTCAGCTAGGAGCACAAGAATAGTAACACCACAAAGTTTCAGCTCCAACCGATGAAAGATGTGATCGGTACAAAATCAGGAGCGTTTGTAAAAACTGGTGCTGGAACTTCGGAGCTCGAATCAAGTGCCTTCCAGAATTTTTTTGGCAAATCTGAGAATGGCGTGACCGGAAAAGCTGGTGAATCTTATGTGGAAGTTTTCGAGAGCTTTCTGGAAAAAAAGAACGCCCCAATCGGAGTTCCGAGCGAAAAGTTATGCTCGTTTTAAGGAGGACCCTCCGAATTAGGTTTTGTGGTGGTCGAAACGGAAGCGAAAGTGAATCGGGTTGGGGGGGGGGGGGGGTGAATTGTGGGATGGCAGCGGAAAAGGGAATCACACAACTGAACTAGAGCACAATAAACCAGCAACAAAGACACGAACGAGGACACAAACTCAACACTACGGACTCTGAAAGACAATTATGCAAAAGGCTAAACACAGTTTGGGACGGGAAACAAAATTTTTTTTTTGTGGCTTTCTGTGGACTCTAGGACGAATGCAAAAACACATGAAGGAAGGGTGAACCTGACGGTAAACCTATCTCTGTATACCACTTGATGGGGACTAGGGTTCCCGATCTTCCAAAAGGTTCTGATAACTCTCGATTTGGTGGAGTCGCTACACAAATCGATCCGGCTTCCAAACAACACGTCCTGAACCCCGCAATCGCAGCACAATGTCTCCTCGGGTTATCGACTGGCGGTGCTCGGTCGACCTCGCCAAGAAGGCTAATCTCTGCCTGTGAATCGAAGAACACAAGCAAAAACAAGAAAGAATGCAACCCAAATTGCAGATGAAAGATTAATCTCACGAGTTGGGGTCTCACAAACCGATGAACGGCGAAACTGTTCTTGACAGAATAATCTAAGCAAAACCCAAACCCTAATGTGGGTGGCAGCGACTGACTTATAGAGTTTAGGGTCGTGGTTAACCCACCGGATGCGCCCCTAATGGGCTCAACAAAGATACATGGCCCAAAGGCCAAAATACAGCGACGCAGCGCCGACGCAGATTCTGGACATCATCTTGTTTTGACGATTCCGGTTGACTCAGATATCTTTTGGACCTGGGACCAGTGCCATTGGATACATGATGAAGTTATGTTTTCAACCATATGTGGAACGTCAAAAACAGAGCCCATATGTCGCCTGGGCGTCCAATTTAAGGCAGACTGCTCCTGGACTCCGAGGTGGACTCGAAGTCGACTTGTATTGGGCCTCCGCCTTGTCTTGCACTCCTTCACTGGTCCTCCACGCCTCCAAGCCCTTCTCCATGAAGCTCCTGGTCCTCTCCTTGGTTCCTAAGCACAATAAAATCATTAGGTAGTAAACTATTCTCAAAATCATAAAATGAAGTGCTTAGGAACGAGCTCACCTCTAAATTCAATTGTCGTGCACGAGCTCTAGTGATTGGACCTTGAATATCCCGCGGAGGAGTGTTATGTGTATCCGAAGGAGTGATGTCCTCATCAGCACAGGTGGAAGGTTGCAACATTTGTTGTTTGGTGATAACTGTTAAATAGATCAATGATCACTAGGTAGTGAAAGACTTCTCTTTTGGTGTAAAGTTAACCTCTGAATGATCCTGGAAGTGAAACAATGAGACATCATGTGATCACTAGGTGTGAAAGTTTAGTTCTGAATGATGAACACATCTCTCAGGTCATTTTGTTGTAAATATGATAATGACATCTCAATGCTAATATCTAGATATGCTCAGACTTATATCCTGTGCAAAAATGTGTTGATTCTACTCTGAATGATATGATTCTGTTAAGCTCCAAAATGAACATGTCACAACACAAGATGCAATTGCAGAGACTTTTTCTGAACATCTTCAACTAGCAAAATACAATCTGGACAAGTCATTCAATCACCAAAATACATTCTGAACATGTCATTCAACTTGCAAAATACAAACCCAATTTCAGATCAACCAAGCCTACTACAACAATCACTACGACAGTGTACCAAAAAAAACAGCTATTCCCTTCTTTCTTCCCGCTTGCCCTGTGATGCAGTGAAGCTTCAGTTTCCTCCATCTTCTGCACCAATCAGCTTTCTCCCCCTCGCAACTGCTCCTGGATCGAGCCCGCCGCAGCACCTCGGCCGGCCGCGGCGCGCGTGCCCGCGACCGGATAGACCTTGGGCGACTGAGGCTCGGGAACGGCAGCCTTGGCCACGCCCCTGCCGCCGCTGGTCTTGGCCTTCTTGGGGAAGATGGCCGCCAGGTGGTGGTGGTCGTGGTTCTGCTGCCGCGCGTCGCCCAGCTTCCCGTAGATGGCTGATGATAGGCGCGGCCGTCGGCTTGAGGTTGCCGGAGAGTCGTTTGTTGTGGTGGGATTAGTTATCGAGGGAGAGCACCGGCGGATCCTGACCTGTCCACCTCTGGGCTCAGGCACCACCGTGTCAAAACCGGCCTCCTCGTCCCCAAAACCGCTTAGCATAACAGGTCGGGGGGTTAAGTGCGTGGTTTCTGTTTGATTAGAGGGTGTGTCGCCGGCCCGGGGGGGGGGGGTGGTGTGGTCCAACCCCAATACTTGGTGGGGGTATGTAGACTTCTCCCTAGAATATTTTGCTTAAATCATTGAATTCATAGTTCGACGAAGGGAAAGAAAGGGGAAAAGTATTTTCTGTCAGGATTAGTTAGTACTGGTATTTTACATGAAATCAGCTAGCAACTTTGACCACTGATGTGCACAAAAGTATTAATGTTTGTAAATTAGTATGACGAGTACATTTAAATGGCTATATTTTCAATTAGTTTTAACGACAATTTCTTAGAAGAAAATAAAGGAAATCAAATTCATCAAATATTAGTATGCATAGGAGACCTAATGTCTAAAACGTCATGTAAAAACGGACCAATGTAGTAGTATTGATTAGGCTTAGCTGTTTTAAATTAGTATATATGCTTTCTAGCGAAAAAAAGTAGTTTCCAACCAAAGGAAATCAAATTCATCCATAAGAGCAACTCCAAGAGCCTAGGTATAATTCTAGCTAAATTTAGACTTTTTGAAGAGCTGTAAAAAAATAAAAAGCCTCCTATAGGGTGAGGTATCCAACAGAATCGCTAATTGACTAGCCATATACCATCGCACGACCATTCGGTTGAGTCAGCCATTCAGCCTGCAGCTCGAGCTTGGACGCCGCCACCGCCAATGCCCTGCGCCTTGATGCCTGGACGCTGTCACCGCCGCCGCCCTGCGGCTCGACGCTTGGACCTGATCGTGGGCTGGATGTCGGGACGCAGCGCACGTAGGTCCTCGGACGTCACACCTCGAGCCTTACCAGCTCCAACGCAGCCAGCGGGAGCGTCCCGTCCTGGCGCCGACGGAGCGGCTCCGGCGCCGCCAGCAGTAGGCCGCGAAGGGCGGTCTTGCTTGCAGCGGTTCCTGATGTCGTCCTCGGCGCGGCCCGGGAGGAACCTGGCGACGGTGACGCGGCGGTGATGGCTGCGCGGGAGCAGGATAACGCGCAGGGCGGGAATTCAGGCGCTCCGAAGGGAGATTGCGAGCCGGTTTCCCTCGGCAAAAATACCGAGCAAGGGAGATGACGAGTCTGTTGGAAAGGGGATTGACGCTGTTTTCTTTTTTTACCGATACAAAACGTTTTACAATGACTGTTGGAGTTGCTGTAAGGAGAAAGATATAAGACTATTTGCAGCGGTTCAACCTAAAACATCCTGAACTGGTATTTTACCGGTTTTTCTTGAAAAAACGGATTGCAGCGGCGTCCTGTATCTCGTCCTCGACTATCTAGGACCGCCGCCCCTTCCCCCAAATCTCGTGGACGACGTCTCCTCCTCCAAATCGCCTCCTCCCCCTCTAGCCCTCCCCGTCGTCGCCGCCTCCCCAAGCCCTCCACCCGCGCCGGCCCAGCATCGTCGGGGCGCCTCACCATGCCGCTCCAGCCAGGGTCCGCCGCACCGCCCGTCGTTCCCGCCGCGCCTCCCTCCGCGCCCACCACTCTCCACCCGCGCGCGCCGCCGCCGCCGTTCCCGCCGTGCCTCCTTCCGCGGGCCCCGGCTTCGGTGGTGGCGCAGGCGCGGCAAGGAGATTTCCTTCGACGACGCGCCGTGAAGCCCCCGGCAGCGACGTAGCACCCACCACGGCGGCGTCCCTGGAGAGCACCGGCTCGACCCAATCGCCTCCAAAGCGAGTATTTGTCTGCAAATCAGTATATGTAGATTCATTGTGCCTGAATCCCAGTTCTTGGCCGAAATTCTAGGCAGATGAAACTGAGAAGTGGTGGTGAGTGGAAAATTCTGAAACTAGAGCTGGATGTACTGTAGCTGTAGAATGTAGTTTCAGCTCCACTGGATCCTGCAATTCCAGATCGATTTTTTTCCTCAACTCTTGTAGGATGTCTCAATTCCCGTTCAATTAGTCATACAGTCATGCCTTCTGTTCAGAGATAGACCAGAGAAACTAGTAAATTGCAAATTGCAGGTCTTCTGTGTCGGGGTTAGCAGTACACTGCTGATGCAAATTGCAGGTCTTCTGTGATGTAGAATTTGCAATTCAGACATGGCTTATCTTTTGTGTCCACAAAGGAATGTAATTGTTGCAATTTTCTGGCAAACCATGTAATGAACATGCTAACATCCACAAAGGAATGTAATGATGTCTTTTTATCCACAACCTCCAGTATTTATTGATTATAACTGACAATTGTTATACAAACTATTTATTAGAAAACTACACAAACTAGATTCAGTAAGAGAAAGATTCATTAACCATATGCATTTCATGACTATTTGGATTCAGTAAGAGAAAGATTCATTAACCATATGCATTTCATGACTATTTGGATTCATTAACCATATGCATTTCATCAGATGTAGATTCACTTTCCTGAATTTTTCATAGGTCTGCAAGCATACAGAATTATTACAAGTGCTTGCTAAAATGAACTGTATTTTGCTACAATTCACTTTGGTTTCTGTAATCTTGACTTCTCTGGTCATACATATTCAGAAGGTGTTCGCCATCTAGAATACTATTGCAAGTCCTTCAATTTTCTTTACTGGATGTGCAAGGAATTGTGACAAATTAAATGCTCCTGTTTATTGTGATGTGGCTATTTAATTTTCACTGATGTTTGTTTATTACTTTAATCTCACTGATGTTTCTTGTCTGTCTGTGTTCGTCAGCTATAGGTCCTGGAGCACAGATGAGGAAGTTGAATGAAGGGATCCCTCATGAATGAATGGCTAAAGGTCCTGGAGCAAGCATGAGGAAGTCTGTCTGTGTTCAAAGAATTTTGAGCCTGGGATTGCAACAATCCTTTGTAACATGTAATGGTGTCTGTTTTCAGTGAGCGCATTCAGAATGTCTTATGTCATGTAATGGTGTCAAGATTATGTGTCTTGTGTCAGTAACTTCTTACAGAAATGGACAAGTTTGTCGGCCTGATATTAATAATGGTGTTAGTAATTGATGCTGTCATTTTTTGCTCATTCCTATAAGTGCTTCTTGGGGTGAAACATATATTGTCAGTTGTCATTCTTTGCTCACTGGATGGAGAACCAACAGCTACCACTGCAGGTGCAGCCTCCAATTTTTGCTGTTAGTTCTTGCTGTCTGTCTGTCTTTGCTCACCGGATGGAGGGCATTGCAGCTACCATTGCAGGAAATCTGTGGCTGTTAGTTCTTGCTGTCTGTCATTTTTCTGTTGCCTTTTATGTATGGAAATACTTCATGTATTCTGGAAATACTTCATCTTGAGGATGTTGTCTGAATTCTGGATGCCTTTTTATGTATGGAAATACTTCATGTATTCTGGAAATACTTCATGTAAAAGTTCTTTCATGGTCAAATAATTTTTTTGAATTTTTACCTATACCATCTGTTTCTCTCAATGAAAGTTATGTCTGTGTGAGAACCTTGGTCCTCTGAAATTTTTCTGTTGGTGGGACTTCATATTAATTCTAGAAAGTGATGCTGGTTTCTGCACATGTTCCTCTCCGGTTTACATTATTATTGCTTGGATATTAATACTGGGACTTCATGTATTAATATGAAGTTGGGGACTTCATATTAATCCTGGAAGTCCAAACTTGACATGATTCTGTAAAGAAATGCTCAAAACTTACAGAATCCATCTTACAAGCATTCATGACTGAATACATAATGGCAAAATAAGCATTTTTTTACTTTCAGACTTTCAGAATGACAAGATCCTCCACAACTTTCAGACTTCCAGAATTGCACAGCCATTCTTCATTTACTCAAGTTTCTTACTGTCAGAATTGCACAGCCATCTCAAATGTAAAAAGCAAAGCATTAGCCATCTGAATAGATAATGGAAAAATTTTGGATATGGCACAGATCTTCACCATAGTGTCCATCTCTCTGTCATCATCATCAAGCAACTCATAATTTGCTGCAGCCGCAACGATGGGCATGGGCTCGGGAGATCCATGGTGCACAAATGTCACTGGAGGGCCTGAAATGGTTATACCAAGAGTACATAAGCACATAACCTCACGATTTTGATCAAATAAAGAACACAAGCATTGGACGCTGGTTGCAAATTTCATCATCTAGGAACAATCATGCATTCAACTGATACTTGCTACAAAGGCGATACAAAATTGGATCATGAAATTGATGACAATTGGATTAGCAGTTAGAGATAAAGGACCAACTCCTGGACAGTTGCTTAATTAGTAATTAAGCATCACATGGGGACTACAATAACGGTATGCTAACTTAACATAAATCCTGTTTACAAATGTGGCCAAGGTTGGTCCCATAAATTAGATTAATAAAAGAACTAGATGGAGTCCTCGGTTTGAGCAGAAAACATGTTGACTGAAGTTAAATTCAACGAAAATCCAATACAGTCGCATACAAGACGATGAGACCCTACTGCTCGAGCGGCCAGGAAAAGGAAAACAAAGCACCGATTTGAGACTCAAATATGTGAAGTTGACGGCTTGTTCATGTGCTGGGCTCATTCAAGCATTTCATCAAACACGTCTTAGGCACTCAAAGGTTCAGGCTTGGGACAGCACGCTCAACCAAGGGCTCATCGGCGACAAGATGAAGCAACAGGGGCGCAAGATGAAGGTGATGGTGGATACTCACCGTCAGCGGCAAGGTGTGGTAACAGGGGCTCGTCGGCGGCAAGACCGCAAGATGGACGGCGAGGCGGTGCTAGAAGACGGCGAGGCCGTAGAGGGGCGGTGCTGTGCAGGCTCGGCGCGGCGTCGACGGCGGCGGGGCTCGCATTCTGCTCCTCGCAGCCCGGCTTGGCCTTGCCGCAGACGTCGTGGTGCTCCGGGACGGCGGCGGCCTCGGCTCGTGCGGCGACGAGCAACAACAGGGCGGCGACGGCGAGGGCGGTGGCTGGGCACGGCGACGGCGAGGGCGGTGGCTGGGTGCAGACGGTGCCGTGGGCGAGTGCGGTGGCTGGGCGCGGCGCAAAGGATGGCGGCGACGAGCTCTGCTCTGCCTCTACGTGGGCGGCGACGACGAACCATATGCAGGAGGGTGTACAGGTTATTGTTGCAGGAATGTTTTATTTACAGGCTAGATACATCTTGTAAAAACTTAGAGGAGGTGTTTACATTACTAAAATAGAGGCAACCGTTGCACTTAGCCTAAGCCTGCCATAAAACCAGCAAATCTTATTTTTGCGGGGATAAACTAGCAAGTCTATTTTAAAAAAAAATTATGCTAATAATCGAACACTTTGCGCAAGTCGGGGGCCCTGTCATAAAACTAGCAAATCGTCTTTGTTTCAAACTTGGCTGTTCATACAGCATGTCTAGCTAACTTCACGTACAACTATTTGTGTGATTCGATAGTCGTTACAATGACATACTTAAACCATTATATTCATTTGCGACCCTAATATCCAAGTGATTTCAACAATCTGAAGTTTGGACACGAGTCGCACATTATCGTAAGAAAATGGGCAATGTACTTTTCCAGTAGCAGTTTCATAAACAACACAGGTGCATTCGAGCTTATGCCTGCACTCACATAAGCTTCAGCCTAATTTAAGTAATTTGCAAATGACATGTGATCGCACCTACCGAAGTTCGAATAAGGGTTGAACTCTTGATCTTTACCTATTTCTAAAGCAATTAGTGTTTCTGCTTTAATTTTTTAGTTTGGTACGTCATTACTCATTAGTCATTGACGGGTGGGCCTAATTATATTGAGTTACATTGACGCGTCGACCCCGTAAAAAACAATCCTCAGGCTCCCTTCCACACGGCCAACGCCCGTTCCTCGATCTCCCTGTCCCAGCTATCGCTCCGCGCCGCCCTCTTCGCCCGTTCCTCTCCTTCTCCCGGCGACGCTCCGCCTCTCAGCCCGTCCATCTCCTTCTCCCGGCGATGCTCCACCTCAGCCCGTCCCTCTCTCCCTCGCTCAGTACCCATCCTCGCCGTCACCCGCCCTTTTCTCATTCAATCCCCTATCATCGGTGAGCAGCCCTCCCTCACGACGCTGCCATGGCACCCAACCTGCCGCGCGGCGTTGGCGGCGGCGGCGGCAGCGCTGGGCACATGGGCCTGGCGCGCGGAGCTGGTGGCGGCGACCCCTCAATGCGGTGTTGGTGCGAGTCCTCAAGGTGAATTGCTCTCCGAATCGCAATCCAAGTCGTGTATGATGTTTCTGGATCGGAGTCCTTGCCGGCTTGATTTCGAGGTCGGCGAATCGGAATCGAGCCCGTGTTCTTGTCCGTGTCCCTGCATAATGCTCGTCTTCAAAGACATCTGAAAATTGCAATCGCGATATCTGTAGATGTTAGGAGGCAAGGCGACTGGATTATCCTAGTTCGGTTGGTAGTCGGAAATTCTACTCTGAATGTGATCAGTGCCTATGCCCCTCAGGTAGGTCTTAGTGAGAGCACCAAGAGGCAGTTTTGGGAAGATCTGGATAGCATGGTTAGTACCGTGCCTATCAGCGAGAAACTCTTCATAGGAGGAGACCTCACGGCCATGTGGGTGCAACTAATGTAGGGTTCGAGCGAGTGCACGGGGGTTCGGTTATGGCAGTAGGAATCAAGAGGGGGAGGAGGTTTTGAACTTTGCGTCACAATATGACTTGTTGCTAGCGAATACCCTCTTTAGAAAGAGGGAATCACATCTAGTGACCTTTCATAGTGGACAACACTCGAGCCAGATCGACTTTATCCTTACAAGGAGGGAGGATAGACGTGATTGCTTAGATTGTAAGGTGATACCTGGGGAGTGTGTTGTCCCTCAACACAAGCTTGTGGTGGCGGACTTTTGATTTTGGGTACGTGTCCACCGGGACAACCGTGCCAAGACTGCAAGAACGAAGTGGTGGAAGCTTAGAGGGGAAGCGGTGCACATGTTTAAGGAGAGGATGCTAGGCGAGGGGCCTTGAGAAGAAGGATAATATGCAAACAACATGTGGCTAAAGATGGCAACATCTGTTCGGAAGGTGGCTTCAGAAGTGTTTGGCGTGAGTAGTGGAGGCAAACAGGAGGCGAAGGACACCTGGTGGTGAAATGATGAGGTGAAAATGGCTATTAAGGACAAAAAGGAGTGTTTCAAGCGCCTACACCTTGACAAGAGTGCAGCCAACATCGAGAGCTATAAAATAGCGAAGAGAGCTGCAAAGCGAGCTGTGAGTGTAGCAAAGGGTCAGGCGTATGACAACCTTTACCAGCGACTAGGCACGAAGGAAGGTGAGAAGGACATTTATAGGATGGTTAGGATCCGTGAGAGAAAGACAAGGGACATCACCCAAGTCAAATGCATCAAGGATGGGACAGACCGACTCCTGGTGAAGGACGAGGAGATCAAGGATAGATGGCGGGAGTACTTCGACAAGTTGTTTAATGGGGAGAATGAGGGTCCTACCCTTGAGTTGGACGATTCATTTGAGGATACCAGTAGACGCTTTGTGCGGAGAATTCAGGAGGCGGAGGTCGAGGAGGCGTTGAGGTGGATGAAGGGAGGTAAAGCGATGGGCCCTGATGGTATCCCCATTGAGGTGTGGAGGTTCCTGGGTGCTAGAGCGATAGTATGGCTAACTAAGCTTTTTAACCTCACTAGCATTGTGCCCGTGCGTTGCTACGGGTTTAAAAGTTTCTTGACGCAATAAAAGAAACTTGAAAATAAAACAATTGTCAGGCAATATACATTTAAATAATCAAAAGGCGTACATTTTTTATTCACACAAAAAAGAAAAAGTTAAGTATATAGGTACATGAGAGAGTTTTTTTTTAGTTTTTTGAGGGCGCATATGAGAGAGTTTAGGAAGTGAGGCAAAAGCGTAGTGATAATAGACATTCTAAATGTCTGTGTGGTTCATCATTAAGTCACTGCTTGCTATGGAGTCACTGCTCAATTTTCCTACACATAAAATTAAGGGGGCGGAACTAACCTTAAGCGGCCGAGCTTTTGCCGATTTGTATGTATGCACATTCTTTTTGTGCTTCACGGCATTGGCGAGTTCCAGACACATGCCAAGATGCAACAGAGCATGGCAGGAGGCCGACGACGGCATGTAACAGGTCATGGAACAGTGCAACTCACTTGTCGGCCTCAGCCCTCATCACCAGTACATCAGTTGAATTATAGGAAACCAACTGATGGAAGATTATTTTAACATGAACTCTAACAGTACATTGATCATGCATTACTTGTTAATTGGTAGCAGATCACAATTTCATATTGGTGCTTACGGTGTTGTTATAATTAGAAATTAGCATGTAAATATTCATGGCCCCGAGCCCAAGAACAGAAAAGTACCTCGCATCTTCCCATCCACCATTTTTTCTGGACTATCAAGCAGACAACGGGTAATTGATCAGTTATATAGTAAGCTTAGAAAATTGCAACAGGCTAACATCATGTTTAGAAAAAAAAAACATCACCTATTTAACTTATAAATCTGATCATATACCAATTGAAGTGGACTACTTCACATATCATAGTATATTCCAATTAACAATGACTTATGAGTATGGCGTGCATTTCACTTCTCTGAAAGTGTACACTAAAAAATATCTAAACGTGTATCTTTGTGGTGAACACTGAAACTATTATGGTACCCCAGTCGTTGGCCTTGATGAGCTAATTTGCCTCGGAGTAGCCAGAGCAATGTGGAAGTTCAAATGACCAAGCCAGGTAGCAAACACAAACCAGAATAAACTCTTCCAGGTCTCATTTGGAAAAATGTAATTGGCACCCATTAACTGAATTTATCTCAGTGGTGTAACTTAACTTAAAGTTTGGCCAACCTAAGAAACATTACAATGATAAAATTTTAGGTTTTTTTTATCAGACATGCAAAGAATTGTTACAAGTGGCCATTGTTTGATTTAGAAGTCTGACTGCAATGCTTTTATTCTAAACTGATGCATGCTATTTCGCTCCCTTCTACCTGCTTCCACCATTTTTGCTGTATGATTGATTCCAAAAATGAGTGTGTTGCTGGTATGAAATGAAAAACATACATTTACTTCATGTCAAAAGGAAAAAGGGTGATATGGTTGTCTAAATTGAACTGGTCATTCAATAATCTTTCTGTATGTACAACTAAAGAAATAAATTTCACTTGCAGTGGACCAGTGCAATAGATTTTTCATGTACTGACTACATAAGAAATGTATTTTTATTTTAGTCGACAGTTAATGGCTATTTGTAGCCACAAGAATTAGCAAAGAGCACAACAATTGAGTTTCATGTAATGTGGAGAACCCCAAATGATTCAAATGCAGATCCAAATCACACCGAATTGGAAATAAGAGTATTACTCTTGCACTGTGTAATCAGGGCCAATAAACATGATTATGGAATCACATAGGCGCTGCTGGAAAACAGGTCCAAGGGATCGCGCTCATGCAACCAATGCAGTAACCACTGGGTGCCTGAAACTCTCAGGATCTAAGAATACGAAATGAAAACATTATGAATCGTACCTGAATCTGAACAAAATGGATGTATACCAAATAAAAAACGTGGGCGGGTGCAACATTGAGGATAACTGCCCACACAAAAGACTCCTTGCCAATGGTGCGACGTGATGCTCTAGTCATCATGTACTCATGTGCCATGATCGATCTCGCTAACCATCATGCCGAGGAAGTGCTGGCATGGGCTGGCCCTAGGCCCAAACAAGCAGAGCAGCATGGGGAAGAAGGACAAGGAACATGCACATAGACAGGATCAAGGGATGAGGATGGGGTACGCAGGCAGGCGTAGGATGGTTGTGCAGCGTCGGAGCAGCATCCAGAGGATTCCTCGCGTGTGTGCGCGTCGCCGATCTCCTTGTCCGTGTCTGCAGTTCCGCGCACCCTTGCGATGTCGCCGGCGCACTGCAGCAACGCCTGCACTTGAGCGTACCGCCCGTCGATCCTGGTCTCCGTCGTTGACGCGAGAGGCGCTTGGCCTCAGCAACGTTGATGATCCATGCAGCAGCCTTCTAAGCGTGCTTGTTTGTGGAGAGGAGAAGAGGATGTGGGCGGAGGCGGCGCTGGTGGCTGGGGGGCGTTTTGGTGACAGCGAGATGAGAGAGATAGAGCGAGGAAGGTAAGGTCGTCTCTGCGGCAGCGGGGTTATGCTCGTGGATGGACGCGGTGTGGCCGGCGGAAGGTGAGGGTAGGCGTGACGGTTGCTGAGGAAGGTGGAGGAGATAAAGGGGGACGCAACGAGCAGTTTTCGAAGATCGTGGGCGGCCACGATCGGAGATATATCCCGGAACACATTCGCTCGCTCGATCGTTGTCCCAGCGGAGGCCCACCTGCCGGCGCCGACGGGTCGCAGAGGGCGACGCGATTTTGCGACGCTTCCTCGCAAGAACCTTTCTCCCAGTGCTTCTTTTTAGATTGGTATAGATTTTTCGGGCAAACAAGATGCCTGAAGAATGGAGAAGAAGTATATTAGTACCGATCTTCAAGAACAAGTGAGATGTTCAAAGTTGTATTAATTATCGTGAGATAAAGCTGATGAGTCATACGATGAAGCTCTGGGAGAGGGTTATAGAGCATCGCCTACGAAGAGTGACAAGCGTGACCCAAAAACCAGTTTGGGTTTATGCCTGGTAGGTCGACCATGGAGGCAATTTTTCTAATACGTCAGTTGATGGAGAGATATAGGGAGCAGAAGAAGGACTTGCACATGGTTTTCATTGACCTCGAGAAGGTGTATGACAAAGTACCAAGAAATGTCATGTGGTGGGCCTTGGAAAAGCACAAAGTTCCCACTAAGTACATTACCCTCATCAAGGATATGTACAAGGATGCGATGACATCTGTCCGGACATGTGATGGCGACACCAGTGACTTTCCAATTAAAATAGGACTACACTAGGGGTCAGCATTGAGCCCTTTTTTATTCGCTTTAGTGATGGATGAGGTCACAAGGGACATACAAGGTGATATCCCTTGGTGTATGCTCTTTGCGGATGATGTGGTGCTAGTTGATGAGAGTAGGGTGGGGGTTAATAGGAAGTTAGAGCTATGGAGGCACACGTTGGAGTCGAAAAGTTTTAGACTTAGTAGGACGAAGACAGAGTACATGATGTGCGACTTCAGCGCGATTGGACATGAGGATGGAGACGTTAGCCTTGATGGGTAAGTGGTGGCCAAGAAGGATACTTTTCGATATTTAGGATCGATACTTCAGAAGGATGGAGATATTGATGAAGATGTTAGGCATAGAATTTCAGCCGGTTGGCTAAAATGGCGTCAAGCTTCTGGCGTCCTCTGTGACAAGAGGGTGCCACAAAAGCTAAAAGGTAAGTTCTATAGGACGGCGATTCGCCCGACGATGCTATACGGTGCGGCATGTTGGCCTACAAAAAGGCGACATGTCCAACAATTGAGTGTAGCAGAGATGCGTATGTTACGCTGGTCTTGTGGGCACACAAGAAGGGATAGAGTACGGAACGAAGATATTCGGGATAGGATCGGCGTAGCACCAATCGAGGAGAAACTGACGCAACATCGGTTGAGATGGTTTGGACATGTCCAACGGAGGCCTCTTGAGGCACCAGTGCGTAGTGGGGTTCTAGAAAGGGTAGATAATGTAAAGAGAGGTAGAGGTCGACCTAAACTGACTTGGGACGAGTCGGTCAAGAGGGATCTTAGAGAGTGGAATATCTCAGGAATTAGCTATAGATAGATGCGCTTGGAGACTAGCAATTAACGTGCCTGAACCGTGATCTTTTGTTTATTCTCTTCTTTACCCCTGACCTTATCTTTGGTCTTGTGCCGTTTTATGTCTTTCTTTTTCTTGTTTCTTTTGGGTTTCATCTCTAGCCTACCCCAACTTGCTTGGGACAAAAGGTTATGTTGTTGTGTTGTTCAGTTTAGCTTGGCACAGGAAGAGTAGCTGAGTTGATGACTGGTTTGCAGTTGTCTTGAATTAATTGTTACTCTCTAGCTATCATTGAGTAGTAACCAAGGTTCAATCTTCTTCTGTATTCAGCTTTAAATTCACAAACCTGTCAGGAACTTGAAGCTTTAACATTCAGTTTTGTTGGTCACTCATTCTCCAGCAAGCAAAGCCTACTTATCTGTGTAATTTAACACAATAAATAGGACCTCGGTAGCTTCAGACCATAAAAAATGTTTTACTTTTCTTTCTCTTAATGATCATTACCCTGCCTAAAGCAGCTGTAAACTTGATATAATAAACAGAATTTTGCCTAGCACATCTTTTGATCATATCACTAAAAACTTAAGACCTCACTACTCAAACTTGCTAAACTTGTCAGGAACTTGAGGCTTTAACGGTCAGTTTTGTTAGACATTAATGTTTAGTTTGGCACAGATGCTTGAGATTTGTCCCATCCATGTATTTACCATCATGTGTTTGATAAAATGCAGAGGCATTTGGGTGAGGCGACTGATCCATCTGGTTTACGTAGCAGCATTGCTGCACAGAAAGGTCAAGTGATGTGCATATTTGCTTCTTTTTTTTTTTCTTAGGAGTTACAAGACACCTCTAGCTAGGACTACCATTAGAGACAACCAAGTACCTGAAGCATTTGTTCTGCCTGTGTGACTTCAATTATTCCTGTCTAATATCGAGATCAATGGAGAACAACTATCGGTGTTTTGTGAAACATTATCTGCAGGGGATCTTTGCGAGGTGTTCTGATGGATGCATTCTAAATGTACATATCTGATGCATGCTTCTTTGTGAAGCAAAATTAGTGTTTGAAAATATACTTTGAGGTTTCACATATTTTTCTCTTTATTATTAAGTGCTCCGCAATGAACCTGGATGAGTTTTCTAAACTTTGGATGGCAATAAAATGACTTTTGTTTTAACTGTGCTAGGAAATACCTTTTTGGTTAACTTACCAAACTTTGGTGGTTGATGTCTGTCGGAGAATGAACTTATTGTTTAATATTCATTATTGTCAATGCTATTGTTGTGTTTATTAGCATGAATATTATAATATTGTGCTTTTCTATTTACTAGCTGGGTCCCGTAGCAACGCACGGGCATATTTGCTAGTAACGAACAGTGTTATCCTAAACGCTAAACGGTAAACAGTCGGTCACCCACCGTTTAGCTCATTATACGGACTAAACGGCCAATTAAACGGATTAAACGGCCATTAAACGGGCTAAACGGATGATTAAACGGACACAGTTAGGCACTGTGTAGCGTTTAAACGGTGTGTAAACGGGCTAAACGGCCGTTTAGGCGAACAGTGGTAACGAATAAAGAAATCATTGGAATCGCCAAGTTAACTGCTCTATAGTATAGAAAAGCTACGCCATTAGGATCTCCCCTAAACCCAGATCCTCCTGCTCCTGTCTAGCTTCCCTCCAAAATACCCTTTCTACTCTTCCTTCCTAAAACCTAGATATTTTGCATCACCGGACTGAAAAAAGAAACTGTAAATGCAATTTGGCCAGGAGTAATCTGGATATCTGATGCTGGGATCTCTGCGAATCAAACGCACCACCCTCTTGATTTTACTCTTGTTATAATCTGTGAATAGCGAGGAATGACATGCCAATAAAATTGCCACCTTTGCAAGAGGTTCACTTGGCTCGCTTTGCACGGCTCATCCACTTCTTGATAGGAAAAACAGACAGTTTGGGTCTTGCCTCTTTCTGTGGTGACTCTGATGTTGTTTCTTTCTCCTCACCATTTTCCTTCTCCTCTGAGTATGGTAGCAGTTCAAAAGCACCACGGGAGAAACCTCTAGCGATCTGAATGTAATATATTTAACAATGTTAGTTATAGTTACCTCACCAACTGTTACTGCAGATAAAGAGATCCATGATAAGAAATACATATGAAGAGGGACCAGCAGAAAATTTTACCTTCAACAAAATCCACACTTTAAGGGAGCTACTCAGAAGTCCTAGTTTTGTCTTCTTTCCTGATGTCAAATACGTGCACATCTCATGATCAACTCTAAGCACAAATCTTGGCCATGATTTTGGTTTCTCAGGATCTGATTTTCGCCGAGAGGCAGCCTGGTTCATGGAAATATTAACAGAAACAGTGAGCTCTGGGCTCAATTCATAACTAGAATAAGCACTCAATTATGTCAGAATACTATACGTTTTGTGAACTTTGAGTTATCTGACCTTAATGTAAATGGCCATGCAATACTAATGGGAGTGTTAGCAGGTAGGTCAGAGCATTCGTTCAAATATATTAATTCCCTCCATTTTAAATACTTGTCACCGTTGACTTCTACTGTTCCAATTTTGACCAGCTTATTTTAGTTGAGTATATTTAGAACCTAATAAATATACAATATTACTACTATTTCAAACTTACCAATCATATGTTTATCTTACATAGTAAGTATTTTATAAGTTACTAAGCAGAAAAAACTTTAAATAGTCTAGTCAAAAGTGATAATATGTAGGTGAAAGTGATAACATAACCTTTTGTCCTGGGGTAGGCCAGAGATCACAAGAAACATGGATAAGAGAGATAAAACGGCACAAGACCAAAGCTAAGGTTAGAGGTAAACAAAATAAGAAACAAAGATCACGGTTCAGGCACGTTGATTGTTAGTCTCCAAGCGCTCCTTTCTATAGCTAATTCCTAAAGATATTCCACTCTTTAAAATCTTTCTTAACCGACTCGTCCCAACTCAGTTTAGGTCGGCCTCCACCTCTCTTTACATTATCTACCCTTCAGGAGGCCTCCGTTGGACATGTCCAAACCATCTCAACCGATGTTGCATCAATTTCTCCTCGATTTGTGCCACCCCGACCCTATCCCAAATATCTTCGTTCCGGACTCTATCCCTTCTTCTGTGCCCACAAAAGCAACGTAACATACGCATCTCTGCTACACTCAATTGCTTGACATGTCGCCATTTTGTGGGCCAACATTCAGCACCGTATAACATCACAAAGTGATATTGTTGCTAACGCATATAAGAAAAAGAAATTTTGATAACCCTGGAGGACTCACAAGGCGTCGACATATTTCACGTTCTATCTTTGAAAACGATGTGTCAAGAGCTTCCACACGACCAATACCATGGCAGCATGTGCAAGGCTCACTGATCATGAATGTAACACTTGGTCGAACCTGAAAAATGACAGAAATCCATCTCAATACTAATATTAAAGAAACAACTATTTTGTGATGAACGAAAAATAAATTCAAATGAAAAAAAACAGATTTCTTTTTAGGTGAGTATATAGTTGAGTGTTCTATTAACAGCTCCGAATAAATTAAATTATTCCTTTCTTAACCCTGAGCCAAGGATAAATTTCATGTATTATAGATAGCCAAGCACGCTGGCTTCTTTGAAGTTCTAGCTACTGACCCTCATACACATACGTCTATACCTATTATCTAATCGAAGTGTTTTTATGGATGAAGAACGAATCCGTAGGCTCTAAAACTAGATAAGTGTGAGCTGGCTAACACAAGCGATGCAGGTAATGGTCATTAGTTTCTCCTAGAAACATGGCATTATGTGACTTATGCAGCTGATGCGCATACCCTTTTTCTGGTTATCTCCATCAAACCCAGTTTTGATAATTCTGAAACACCAACTGTGGACCGATCCTTTTCTACTGCTTTCTTCATTTCTTCGTAGACTAGCCTTTTGTTTGCTGGAAAATGTGACATTAGTGTGAGGGAGAAAAGAGAAGCAACAAAGAATCTGCATCATTATCGGGAATCCAAAACCATAAAAAATATCACCAAGCATATAGCAAGATCAGAGTACAAAATAACTACATGAGAGATTACTGGCTGTTAAGGTCTTCTATTACTGATGCTAATTAAACGATGTTGCCTTCTGCAATTCATGAATGGATTTTATAAAATAAGCACCATAGTCCTAAATAACCCAATTTGACATGCACACATTCAAGCCAAACTATCCCTTAATCGTTGCAAAGAAAAAGAAATTTAATTGAACATACCAAATATTCTCATAGGGAAAGATGCTGAATGAAAATTTGAAATTCTGTCCAAACTCAAGTAAATATTACATGGCAAGTCTGGGACAATGTTGTACTAAAGAGAAACTTCTAGGCAATTTTTCATATTTTCGTCCTTCCGTGCCCTTTCCTAATAAGTATTTCTACTCTCACAAATACAGGCATAGTCTTTCCCAATCTACTCTCATAAATGAAGGGCAGTAAGTTCATTTGGCCTAAAACAACATACATATGAATTGGAGGGTATATATTTTTAAGATACATTTAAATATTAGAAGATTGACAGCAACAACGAGCATGGAGAAACAAATGGCTCAAAGAGTAGCTTGAACATTCACTTGCAAGGCATCAGTTATCAGAGTAGTATCCGAAATCATACTCACAATCATCTGTCATGTCAATGAAATCCACAACAATAATACCACCAATATCCCTCAAGCGCAACTCACGGGCAATCTGCATTCATGAATATTTTTTAATGGCTATTCATAATTTAAAATAGATTTAAAAAACTGTAATGTATTTCCTGCTTCAACTCTGTACAAGCAATATATTGCAGGATACTGCTTCACGGGTGTAGAGAGTTGGGCAAACACCACACACCCTAAACCAGGGGGGTGACCTTTATTATATAGGCCGTATAGGCTTGGAGTAGAAGTTAGGTTACAAGGACTGCACAAGACCAAATACAACTCTATATGTCTAACACCCGCCCGTAGTCGCAGGGGGAGCCTCACGAACACCAAGACTGCACCTAAAATACAGAAAGACCCTTAGTCATAATGTCAGCAGAGTTTGCTGTGACAAAGGAACATGGAGAACACGAATTTTCCCCAAAGCAACCTTCTCACGGACGAAGTGGATGTCGATCTCTATGTGCTTCGTGCGTCGATGGTGAATCGGGTTAGCAGCCATATAAACAGCACTACCATTGTCACAAAAGACAACCATAGCCTTCTCGAGAGGAAGATGGAGTTCCTGAAGAAGCTGTCGCAACAGCGAGAGACTGTGGTCTGTCTCTTGGAAGCCCAAGAGATGAGATTGTCGCCGAGATAGACGCAGTAGCCGGACGTGGAGCGACGAGAGTCTGGACAACCAGCCCAGTCCGCGTCAGAATATGCGGTAAGAGACTGAACTGAGCCCGCGCTCAGGTGAAGTCCGGAGGATAATGTGCCTTTCACATAGTGAAGAACCCTCTTGAGCAGCGCTAGGTGTGGCTCTCGAGGATCATGCATGAAAAGGCAGACTTGTTGTACCGCATACGCCATGTCGGGATGTGTGAGCGTGAGATACTGAAGAGCGTCGGCGATGCGTCGATACGTGGAAGGATCAGTGGCAGAAAGTTTGGACCGAGTGTCCACGGGAGTCGCCATAGAGTGACACTCCGACATGCCCGCCCGCTGGAGCAACTCAGCTGCATACTGCCGTTGAGAAAGAAAGAACCCGTCGGAGGAGCGCGTAACGGAGGCGTTGAGGAAGTGATGAAGATCCCCAAGATCCATCATGACAAACTCAGAGTGAAGCCGGTCGATGATGCGCTGAAGAAGAGCGGGCGACGAGGCAGTGAGGATGATGTCATCAACGTATAGCAGTAGGTATGCAATGTGGCCGCCCTCATGATACACGAAGAGGGAGACATCAGACGCCGTGGAAGCAAACCCAAGCTGACACATGTAAGTAGCGAACCGCTGGTATGCTTCAAGCCGTAGAGAGAACGCTAAAGAAGACAAACATGATCAAGAGCGGCAGGGTCCAAACCAGACGGTTGCTGACAGTAGACAGTCTCCTCAAGATGACTATGAAGAAACACATTCTTCACACCCAGCTGCCGAACAGGCCACGATGGCGAGGCAACAATGCTCAACACAACCCGAACAGATGGCGGCTTGACCACCGGGCTAAATGTCTCATCGTAGTCGACTCCGTGCTGCTGAGAGAAACCACGAACTACCGAGTGCGCCTTGTGCCGAGCAAGAGTCTCGTCGAAGTGGTACTTGTGCTTGAAGATCCACTTCCCAGATACGACATTGGCGCATGGCAACCGTGGAACGAGCTTCCAGGTGCCGTTGTCGATGAGCGCCTGAAACTTCTCAGCCATCGCCGCACGCCAGTTTGGATTAGCCAAACCACTGCGGTTGTTCGCCAGAATTGGAGAAGCAGCCACATTATCAGCTAAAAGATTCCGGTAATTCACGTGCATGATGGTACCAGACTGAAGACGCGTGAGTCGTCGCAGAATCAGCTGTGGCGAGGCACTACGCATGGGACGCGTGTGGGGGTGCTGGTGGCTGCAAATCAGTGGTCGAGGCTCCATATGTCCGGACACGCAAAGGAGCATGAAGACGGCGACCATAGCTCCAGCCCTTGAAACGATTAGCAGGCGGATCAGTCACATGTGGAGGCACAAGAGCCACAACAGGCATCCGCAGTATCCGTAGGAGGTGAGGTCGGCGACAGTGGAGGAGGTATTGTAGAGGCGGGTGCCTAGGGTGCACCCGAAGACCCAGGCGGGGATGTACACCCGTCCGGAGCAGCAGCAGGAGACCGCCCATTGTGTGCATGGTCAGGAAAGCCGGGTGGAACCCGTGGAGCCGGAAGAACAGCCGGGACCGCACGTGCGGGAGAGGAGCTGCTGGCAGCAGCGGTCCTTGTGTCGTCGAGAGATCCTGACGGGGGTACAAGACCACACCCGACCCGAGAAGGAGCATCTGAAGCGCTAGATAGGGGCACGGAGCCACACCAGACGAAGAGGCGTCAGATGCCGGTAGGGGTACAAGACCACGCCCACCAGCCGAAGGCCGCGAGTGCTCACCCTGCGGAAGAGGAGCCACCAGCTGCAAGATTAGTAAAACAAGGTGCAATATCCGAGTCGCGACCGAGTAGAAAATCAAAGGAGCTAGTGGAAGAGTGAGAATCACGTCCAAACGGAAAACTGATCTCATCAAAAATCACATGGCGAGATATAATGATCCGGCGCGTGGAGAGATCCAAGCAACGATACCCCTTGTGATCGGAAGGGTACCTTAAGAACACACAGGCCGCAGAGCGTGGCGCAAGCTTATGCGGAGACGTGGCCTGTATGTTAGGGTAACAGAGGCAACCGAAGACACGCAAGTGCTCATAGGAGGGAGGCGATTTGTACAACTGAGTGTACGAGACATCATTGCGAATGGCAGAAGAGGGTCAGCGATTAACCAAGTATGTTGCAGCTGCAAGGGCTTCCGCCCCGTACTTCGACGGCATGGACGCATGAATAAGCATAGTGCGCACAGAGTTATTGAGGGTACGAAGAACACGTTCGGCTTTACCATTCAGTTGAGATGTGTAGGGGCACAAAAGATGAAAAACAATGCCATGCGCAGCGAGAAGATCGTGCATAGCATCGTTAACAAATTCAGTCCCATTATCAGCCTGAAAACACTTCACGCTAAAACCGAATTGTGTACGAACGTAGGGAATGAAATCAGCAAGTACTGACGAACCTCAGACTTGTGCCTAAGGGGAAACGTCCAGCAAAAATGAGTGAAATCATCGAGCAAGACCAAGTAATAGTTGCAGCCAGAAATACTAGAAACCGGAGACGTCCAGGCATCACAGTGCACGAAGTCAAAGGGAGAAACTGTTTGAGAATTAGATGAACTAAAAGGTAGACGAGCATATTTGTCGAGCTGGCAGGTATGACAAATAGTGTGGTCAACTATATTACATGAAATAAAATTGTTTTTTCCTGAGATTAGCTAAGACGGTTGAACCGGGATGACCAAGGCGACGATGCCACAGGGAGGAGGCTGCAAGAAGTGCGCTGGCGGTGGACTGGGCTGCTGGTGAGATAGTGTAGAGATCGCCCGAGCTATTGCAATGAAGAATCAAGCGTCCCGTCCTGGATTCCTTGATAGAGAAACCAAAAGCGTCAAATTCGATAGAGCCACCATTATCGCGAGTAAACTGACAGTAAATTGCGAACTAAAGAGGGAGCGACAAGAATGTTGTTCAAAAGGAATTTAGCGGAATTGGTGTCAAGGACTGAGGAACCACGTGCCGTGACAGGGATATATGCACCAGTGCCTACTAGGATCAACCCATTCAGCAACTGGGAGGCGAGAGTGAAGTATACCTTCAGAGGAGTTCATGTGCATAGAAGCTCCGGTGTCCATCAGCCACGCATCACCGCTCTGCGCCATCTGCTGAAGCGCTGCAATGAGGCCGGCCATGTCGAAGGAGTGCTGGCCCCAAGGAGGCCCGGCCCGCCGCGCTGCTGGCCGCCGCCGCCACTACCGCCCGGCTGCTGCTGCGTCGAGAACTGCTGGGGTAGACAACGTGGAGGAGCGGCAGCAGGAGCCACAACCGGAGGACGAAGATGACGCGGTCAAGGTGGTGGAGTGGACCATCTTGGCCTCCTCGGCGAGCCGGAGTTTCTTGAGAGCGAGAATATCAAAGGCGCCGGCGAAGTCGATATTGGCGTCACCAGCAATGATGTCGCAGGTGGTCTGGAAGCATGGATTGGCGCCGCGAATGAGGTTAAGCACCGTGGTTGGATCGTCGATGGGCTTGTCGACCTCTCTAAGACGACAGACCAGTGCTTGCGCGCCGTAGGGTTCTCCACCATGATAAAGTCATGGATGGCGTCGGAGACAGTGCTCTAGATCCAGGAACGACACAACAGTCCTGGGTCCAGACCGGGGTGAGGGGGTTGGGGGGTGCTATTCCGTCGATGTGGGACAGCAGGCCGAAGGTGCCGCGCAGGGTCTCGAAGCAAGCCTTCCACTTGGAGAAGTTGTCGGCGCGTAAGTCGAGCTTCATGGGGACGTACGACTGCACAGAGATTGTGTCGTAAGGGAGCGCCATGGAGAGATCAATTTGTGCAGCAGGAGCGCCTTCGGGCAAGGGAGAAGGAAAAGGCAGAGTCGTTGTCATCGGCTGCGGAGTCCTCGTGGGTGAGGGAGGACATCAACAGATGGGATCGGTGTGGTGGAGGAGGAGCGCGGCCAAGGATGGCGGCGCACCAGGCATCGGGGTTGGCACGTGGCCAGGGAAGGGCCGGCGCGCAGGGAGTGGGGAGGGAAAGATCCCTAGGGTTTGGCTCTATACCATGTAGAGAGTTGGGCAAACACCACACACCCTAAACCAGGGGGGTGACCTTTATTATATAGGCCGTATAGGCTTGGAGTATAAGTTAGGTTACAAGGACTATACAAGACCAAATACACCTCTATATGTCTAACAACGGGGATTCAATATGTTCTACCAAACACAATACTTATATTGGCTGGTAAAATCTACAAACGATACTGATCATTCTTTGACCTTGCAAACAACAGGTATGAAACATGGTTTTGAGAACTGGAATCAGCATCAGCCGTAAAACCAGAACCAGGACAGTTGTGTCCAATATGAATCTAAAATTTTAATAAATGAAAGTAAGGTCATTAGGACAGCAGAGATTCCTGTGGGAGTCTGGTTTAACAATAGGATGAATTGTTCCTTCAAAAATCAGAATCTGTTTTCACAAATTTGTGATGTGGACTAGACAGAGGTACATCAACGGTTCATGAGAGAAAACAAGTAGATATTCATGGTATAACATAAAGTTCCCATAGACTAGGGAAAACAGAGGTGCATTCTTCCTGTGTTATAACTGTTAAGCAAAATTGCAGGACAATTAAAGAACTACAATATGCATTTCTTAAGAGATAGATGTAAACAAAAATGCAACAAAACCAAAATGCCAGATTGGTTAAGGTGAATATGAAACAAGAGTCCTTGGAAAACAAACTGGGAACAAATAAAGCAAGCTACTTCCCAGGAAAGTTCAAAGACACATCACATACTTGTTTTGCAGCTTCAAGATTGACTTCTAGAATAGCCTTCTCCTGGGATGTTCCCTGACCAAACATACTGTGACCGCCATTCACATCAATTGAAACCAGAGCTTCAGTCTGTTCTATGACCAAAGAACCCCCATTTTGTAGCGGTACCCTGCATCGAGAAAAGAAAATCACAAAATATTACAGAATCTGGTCCCTTTGCGGCTTTCAATAGCTTAAAGATCAACAATAAAAAGTCTATGAAAAGTTAAATTAAAAGTGAATTTTGAACTGCAAAGCAGGTTTGCAATATCAGTTTCTCAAGCTAATATTCTTTTTCCTATGGCAAAAAATAAAACCGCAGTCCCTGAGGACAAAACCTAGCTAGCACTAATTTTATGTCAGATGATATACAGTAATCATGAAAACACAAACTTAAATCTTTGAGTAAGTTTGCAACTAGCTCCAGGAGCTCTTGTTCAGGGCACCGAACTTGGGGGTTAGGACCTGCTGACCACTGGTCAAATTCCTTTTCTATTGTGGCGTGTCTGTCTTAGTCTTTTCTTAGATTGGGGGTGTGTGTGTGTCGTGTTGTACTCGAGTGGGGTCTAACCAGACTCCTGTGCTTTTTTCCACCTTAATGAAGCCAAGTAGCCAACACTCTTGTAGTGTAGTTGTAAGCTCCCCAGTTGAGGGAGACACCAATGTTGGAGGTACGACCATGGGCCCACAGGGACGCATGGATTGTCTCCAGACAGAGTCGTACCAGGCGTGAAGAACACGAGTAGAGTACTGCAAGGACTCTTCTCGATATGGAAACTAGTCGTATGACTTGTAAACTACTCGGATTGCCTTGTAGAGTAATCCCCGAGTAGTAATTGGTTAGGATTCTATCCGAAACCGACCTTGTAACCCTGCCCGCCGTATATATAAGGCTGGGCAGGGACCCTCTCCAAAACACAAGATCTCATCAATACCAATCACCACACAGGACGTAGGGTATTACGCCTTCTAAGCGGCCCGAACCTGTCTAAAATCCTGAGTCTCTTTGCCTTTACGTTCCTGATCTCGGCGAAACCCACCTGAAACTCTACTACCTCGGGATACCCCTCGGTAGGATCGACGGTAGAACACCGACATCTGGCGCACCAGGTAGGGGTTTTCCTCGAAGATCCCGTGGAGAACGCAACGGTGACCTACATTCAAGCTGAAGCGGCTCAGGAGGGCACAACGTTCCGCTTCGGCTCGTGGGTCTACGTCGCCGACGGCTCGGATGGTTTCTACAGCTACTACGAGACACCTGTCGAGTTGAAGCAGGAGCAAGCGCTCATCATCGAAGATTTGGACCGAACAACTCGGCGAGATCACGCTCGCGGACCTCATCCGCAGGCAAGAGTCCGAGTCAATCACGACTACGGAGAAGAAGACAACCCTCCCACCCCGAATTCCCGTTTGGACTCCGTAATTCGACCCACGCATACTGTGAGGCGTTACGGAGCCAGTTCGAGTCCGTCATGGACTCGAAGCGGGACGTTCCAGTCCGAGTCATGGCAGGATACGCCAACTCTCTGAGCCAAGCGGTCCCCGAATGCCACTCGGACTCGGACGAGGAGTCACTACAATGGGCCCACAGGGACGCATGGATTGTCTCCAGACAGAGTCGTACCAGGCGTGAAGAACACGAGTAGAGTACTGCAAGGACTCTTCTCGATATGGAAACTAGTCGTATGACTTGTAAACTACTCGGATTGCCTTGTAGAGTAATCTCCGAGTAGTAATTGGTTAGGATTCTATCCGAAACCGACCTTGTAACCCTGCCCGCCGTATATATAAGGCTGGGCAGGAACCCTCTCCAAAACACAAGATCTCATCAATACCAATCACCACACAAGACGTAGGGTATTACGCCTTCTAAGCGGCCCGAACCTGTCTAAAATCCTGAGTCTCTTTGCCTTTGCGTTCCTGATCTCGGCGAAACCCACCTGAAACTCTACTACCTCGGGATACCCTTCGGTAGGATCGACGGTAGAACACCGACAACCAACCAGGGTTCAAATCAAATCCTAGTGTCAACAAAAAAACCCCTCACTGGAACCTGAAAAAATAGTGGCAGGGCGCTGGCCTATAGCACCTGAGGTTGGTTTGGGCCCTCCTACTAGAGGGTAATTGTAGTGGTCGCCAACCCGTCGCCAACCCAATGGGTCGTGGTCGGCCCAGGTTACGGTGCGGCCCTATAGGGTGAAGCTGGGGTTCAAGGGTTTTCTCGGCCGGTTCGGTTGAGATTTCTTTCTTAATGCAATGCCATGGGGGTGGTCTTTCCCCCGCCAGTCGAGTTATTTTTTTCTACCTTAATGAAATGACACGCAGCTCTAATGCGTAATGATATGCCTAGATTACTGAGATAGATAGGTTGAGGTAGATGGGATCTCGCCCTCACGCTGGAGGCTCTGAGATTAATCCTGTACTTCTTCCTTAACCTAATTGATACAAAGGTGTCTCTTTATATAGAGATAGGCTAACTTGGCCCCTAAGTAAATATCCTAACCAAACCAATCTAACTTATCTCTTTCCTAACAAACCAACTAATCTAATCTTATCTGTAGCACTGTTCACGCTACAGTACTCGTGGGCCTAGGCCTCTGGCCGGCCGACTCGCCATAACACGTAATTTGAGGAAAAAAAAAGTTTGCAACTAGCAGCTAGGCAGCAGCACCGAGTTATCCACACCCTGCTCCAACATACTCCACTATTGGAAAATGCAGTCATCATTCAAGAAACAAAAAATTGCAATTGGCTGCTGTGTCTGAAATATAATAGTCTTGTTCACTAATGGTCAAATAACTCTTAAGCAGACCATATCTGCTGCAACCTCAATTGGAATTAGTTCTATAGGACCTACATGCAACTGGTGCGCACACAACTTCTGTTCTTCTCCCATGTAACCAAAAGCTTATTCGAGATTCTCAAACACAGCCAATATGTGTAAACTACTCGGGGAGATGGGGACATTTGAATGGACCAGTTAATCTTTGGCTACAAGTTCAGGTTCATCTGAATGTGCATGCTTTATTTGCAATTTCCACCTTGCGATGGTGGTGGGAGATGTCACCAACACTAAATTTTGGAAACACCAATGGCTGTATGGTCAGTCTTATTAGGCAATGTATAGCCGGGTAGGATAGTCTCCTTGTAAAGCTGATTAATTACTTGTAATCCAAACCATATTGGCTATATAATAGAGGTCACCCCCTTCATTAGGGTAAGTGGCGTTCCCCATCCTTATTCACTACATGGTATCAAGAGACCGGATCAAATTAGGCCCAGGACCTTCCTTTTCTCTTCCGATGTTTCCTTTTCCTCCCTCCCGCGCTGTGAGATCCATCGCGCCGCCCCCTCCCCCTGCCGCCGATGTCGACTGACTCGACGGCCGACTCCGCCATGTTCGGCACCCTCCTCTCCACCAGATTGGGGACTCTGGGCGCCACGGCCAATGGAACTCTTGACGCCATGGGCAGCAGCACCTTGGGCGCCCTCGGCGGCGCCACCTTGGGCGCCATGGGCGGAGGCACTCCGGGCGCCGTAGGCGCCTTCACCGATCGTCGTCCACCCCTACGCCACCGTCTCCTTCAAGGCTCATGTGCCCATGACCCTGACCATGGTGGACAGCGCCTACTCCAAGTGGGCGTCCTTCTTCAAGACGATGTGCAGCAAATTCGGCCTCACGGTTCTTCCGCACCTAAGCCCGACGACCCCATGTGGGATCAAGCTGACTGCTGCGTGCGGACGTGGATTTTTGGCTCCGTCGACAACTCTGTCCTCGACATCGCCATGAACTCCGACAACCAGATAGCCCGTGATCTCTGGCTCGCCATCAAGCGGATCTTCCGCGCGAACAAGCCGACCCGCGCCATCTTCCTCAGCCAAGAGTTCCACTCCACGACGCAGGGCGACGACTCAATCACCGACTACACCTCGCGCATGAAGAAAGTAGCCGAGGACCTACGTCACGCCGGCCATCCTGTTCAAGACCAGCAGATGGTCCTGAACCTTCTCCGCGGCCTCAATCCGCGCTTCACCTCAACCTTTGACGACATCGCCAACTCCGCCAACGGCCTCCCCACCTTCAGCGACGCCTGCAATCCTTCACCGATCCCTGTGAACTACCGCAGCGCGCTAGCTGATCCCAACCAGGCCCTCCTCGATAACGACACTTGGCGACTTGTTCCACGGCCTCCTAGTGCCAACGTTGTGTCAGGGAATTGGATTTACAAGCATAAATTCCACTTTGACGGGACCTTGGCACGACACAAGGCCCGCTGGGTAGTTTGCAGCTTCTCCCAGCAGCGCGGCATCGACTACGACGAGACATTTAGCTCGGTTGTCAAACCGCCAACGATACGGACCGTCCTCCATCTCTCGGTCCTGGCTGATTCACTAGCTGGACGTGAAGAATGCTTTTCTTCATGGCCATCTCAAGGAGACAGTACTGTCAGCAGCCTCCGGGCTTCGTAGACCCCGCCGCTCCTGATCATGTTTGCCTTCTTCAGCGTTCTTTGTATGGTCGTGCGAGCGCTTCGTCACGTACATTCACCACCTCGGCTTCACCACTTCGGCATCCGACGTCTCCCTCTTTGTGTACAAGGAGGGCGACGACCTCGCCTACCACTGTACGTCGACGACATCATCCTCACCGCCTCCTCGACGGCTCTCCTCCAGCGCATCATCGAGCGTCTACACTCCGAGTTCGCCATGACGGACCTTGGTGACCTCCATCACTTCCTCAACATCTCCGTCGTCCGCTCCTCCGATGGGTTCTTCCTGTCCCAGCGACAGTACGCCCTCAAGCTCCTCCAGTGAACGGGCATGGCTGCGTGTCACTCTACAGCGACCCCTGTGGACACTTATGCCAAGCTCTCCGCAGCCGAGGGCGCCCCCGTTGCCGATCCCTCGCACTACCGGAGCATCGCCGACGCTCTCCAGTATCTGACACGCTCGGATTTAGCCTACGCCGTTCAGCAAGTGTGTCTCTTCATGTACGAACCTCGCCATGCTCAAGAGAATCTTGCGCTACTTGAAGAGATCCTCCTCTATTTCTCAGATAGTGATCTTTCATGCTAAGAAATGGTAATGTACCACAACAACTTATTTAGTACTCCCTCCGTTCCAAATTGTAGGTCATTTTGGCTTTTCTAGATACATAAATTTTGCCTATGTGTCTAGACATAACCTATATCGAGGTGCATAGCAAAAGCTATTTATTTAGAGACGCCAAAACGACCTACAATTTGGAACGGAGGGAGTAAAATCTTAATCTGCTACCCAATACTAAAAAAAAAAACTCGACCTGCGGGGGGTAAGACAGCCCTCAGGCATTTTGCTAAGAGAGAAGACCTTCTCACGAAGCTCTGCCCCACCCTTACACAGGGGCCCGTAGCCCTTGTGAGACAACCACTGGGCTGACGGCTTCTGCAACTACCCCCAGGTAGGAGAGCCCAAGCCAACCACAGATACGACCTAGGCCGGGCCTTGACCTGTGCTTTGGTTATGGCGACAGACGAGGGGATTTTTTTAATCTCAGCCTGAAATTCGCTCCCACGGGGAGTCGAACCCAGGACCTGAGGAGTGCTACTGAGGCCATCTAACCAAGTCAGCTAGAGGCCCTTTACTAGCATTCTCTACAACCATGCTAGTGCACAACTAGACATGCTATCCAACTGATTCTATCTAATATCTATATCTTAAAGCAGCTGTTACGTACTGAAGCTACTCAATGAAGTAGCAGGTAGTTCTAGTAACTCTACTTTTTGTTCTACAGACTTACAGGGAAAAATGAATATCACATCCAACAGTGATTGAGTTAAACAACCATAAAAAATGCTCGATCGAGAAAAATTGCACCAACAAAATTTATAAAATAATATAGAAATAATGAAATAGCACCTTTTACAAAGGATATTGTCTATCTCCTTCTCAATGTTGTATTCATCGAATATAGGCTTTCTTTTCTCATAAAGATCAACTCGACTGCAGAGCTCAGGTGCAACTTCAATGGAGATAGCTTGTAACCTAAACACAAACAGAAAAATGTTTGCTTCACCAAATTTAAGAAAATATTTCTGTATAAGGATGCATGGTACACAGCAACCAACAGGTTGAATGTTTAGTGTAGACAAGCAAGCAAATCTTGGTATGTTGAAACGTAGTGCAACTCATTGTGCTTCATTATATTAACGGTTTCAAACATAACATTTTTTCTGAACGAGACTCCACATTGCTTTCGTTTTCTGATCCAAACCAGAGAAATCTAGGGAATAGAAGAAGCATGACTGAGATCTGAACAACACAGGCAATTGCCAAAAACATCACCTTTTTACAACACTTAACTAACATGTGAAGGAAGGAAATCCACAAAACCAAAATGGAAGAAAAGAAAGGTCATCAGAACCAATTTAAATGAACCAGTTGGTCTTGTAATGATTATGTTGCACAACTAAATTAACATCAGAAATAGACATGTTTCCAGAGTTTATACTGTTATAAATGACGCATGCAAGTCAAGGGGAACTAAGGAAATAAATATTTCTTCATGAGTTTTAATTAAGTTGAAAAAATCGACCAACCTAGGATGACTACTTAGTATCGTAAATAAGAAGAAATGGGCACCCAAACTCGAGCCTGAGAACGCCCAAACCTAGGTGGTGGGGTGTACCAACACACCTCCCACCAACTAGGGCTCAGTTTCTTTTCAGTAACTTAACTGTTTACCAATTGTCGTCATCAAGTTCCATACCTCATGATATGTTCGAGGAGAGTCCACAACCAGTCTCTTCACCTAAATGCAGAATAAAGTAAAAATGATCCTGATTAAATTGAAATACCAATCCAATTTGAATAAATTGTACCATGAATTAATTCACCTTCTCATTAAAATCATCTTGAACAACAGATAGAGCCTGACCCTTTGCTCTGTGCAACATTACAGGAACAGCACCATCCACTCCCTCCTCAGCAGCTAAGGCAGCAGATTGAGCATGTTCCATTATTCCTTTCCAGGCAGATAGCAAGCCATCAAGGTCCCTCTGCAATTCCTCCCACGAATGACCAGCAGCGACTGTACGAGCTGTTAATGTAAACCCAGGAGGTCGCAATAATTTGGTTATTCCCTTTAACCTGGTGCGCTCAATGCCGGTTATCTTTTTGGATACTCCAACTTTGTTACCACGGGAAACCAATATCTGGAAATTCAAAAGGATATTACTGAAGTTAATCCTAAAATTTCCTGCAAGTAATGTTGATCTTTTTTTATTTCTGGATCATAATGCAATGTAAAGGGCAAATGACACTTGATCAATATTGATAGACTTGAAGAAAACAATATACTTTATAAGATTATTTCAGCCTCTCATGCATAGTGATGTATAACCAGTTGATGCATAAACCATAAATCAAAGTGGCATATATTTTTTTTTGTTAAAGATAGTGAAACTTTAGGAGGAACTTCAAGATAGAGTTCTTCAGCATTCAGGGTATGTGGTCCAATGTCAGGAAGATGCCTAACAAACATTGAGATCTTAAAGATGTTTAGTTAACTATTTAGTACTAGCTTAGTTGCTTTTGTAGGTTTTCGTTATACAGATGATGGTCCCTCTTCATAGTGGTCACAACAAGGCACATTTGGTTCAAGACATTTTACTTTAGTCTTAGCCATCTTGCAAAACTTTTTCCGAACTCTTCCTCGCCCAAAAAAAAAAAAAAAAAAAAAAAAAAAAAAAAAGAAGAAGAAGAAAAGAACTTTGTTATTGATCAGGCAGAGATCCTGTCCTTTGCCTTCAAAAAAAATATTCTACTATGTAGAGAATAGGCAAAACACCACACACCCTAGGAGGGGGGGTGACCTTTCATTATATAGGCCGAATAGGCTTGGAGTACAAGTCAAGTACAATACAAGGCTATACACCTATACATATCTAATACCCGCCCGCAGTCGCAGGGGGAGGGGAACTAACACCCAGACTGGACCGAAAATCAGTAAACAACTCTACAGGAAGACCCTTAGTCATGATGTCAGCATATTGATGGGACGACGGAACGTGGAGCACCCGAACCTGTCCCAAAGCAACCTTCTCTCGAACAAAATGAATATCAATCTCTACATGTTTAGTGCGACGATGATGGACAGGATTTGCAGCCATGTAGACAGCACTGACGTTGTCACAATAAACAATAGTTGCCTTGTCGAGAGGAAGATGAAGCTCCTGAAGAAGCTGGCGCAACCAACAACACTCAGCCTCAACATGAGCTACAGCACGATATTCTGCTTCAGCACTTGAGCGAGATACCGTGGTCTGTCGCTTCGAAGACCAAGACACCAGACTATCTCCGAGATAAACACAGTAACCAGAGGTAGAACGCCTAGAGTCTGGACAACCTGCCCAATCCGCATCAGAGTAGGCAGTCAGGGAATCCACTGAGCCGGAACCAATGTAAAGCCCATCGTCCAAAGTACCCTTCAAATATCGAAGAATGCGTTTCAGAAACGCAAGGTGAGGGTCCCTTGGATCATGCATGAACAAACAAACCTGCTGAACAGCATAGGCAATATCTGGCCGAGTCAGAGTAAGCTACTGAAGAGCACCAGCAATGCTCCTGTAGAGAGAGGGATCAGCGACTGGCGGCCCATCTGTAGCAGACAACTTGGACTTGCTATCAACAGGCGTGGAGGTCGGGTGACACTCAGTCATGCCGGCGCGTTGAAGAAGTTCCAGGGCATATTGTCGCTGAGAGAGAAACAATCCATCTGAAGTGCGCTTGACTGAAATGTTCAGAAAGTGATGTAAAGAACCAAGATCCGTCATGGCAAACTCGGAGTGCAGGCGCTGAATAACAGAAGCAAGCAGATCTGAGCTGGAGGCAGTGAGAACAATGTCGTCCACATATAAGAGAAGGTAGGCAAGATGCGAACCACTCTTGTAAATGAACAGGGAAGTGTCAGTAACCGATGGAACAAACCCAAGTTGCTGAATATAAGTAGCAAATCGCTGGTACCAAGCACGAGGAGCCTGTTTCAGACCATAGAGCGACCACTGCAATAGACAGACATGATCAGGATATGAAGGATCAATAAATCCAGGTGGCTGCTGACAATACACAGTCTCACTGAGATAACCATGAAGAAAGGCATTTTTGACATCAAGCTGATGGATTGGCCAATGACGAGAGCTAGCAATACTCAAAACAGTCCGGATAGTAGTGGGCTTGACAACTGGGCCGAAGGTCTCATCATAATCCACTCCATGTTCCTGATTAAAACCCCTGACAACCCAACGAGCCTTGTGTCGAGCCAGAGAACCATCAGAATGAAATTTATGCTTATAAATCCACTTCCCTGTCACAACATTAGCACCGGGTGGCCGAGGAACAAGACGCCAAGTACCATTATCCATGAGGGCTTTGTACTCATCTGCCATTGCCGCTCGCCAATTAGGATCAGCAAGAGCACTGCGATAATTCCCTGGAATAGGAGAAGCAACAACATGCTCAGCGGAGGGATTCCGATAACTGACAGGCACAATTGTACCGGTCTGCAGACGAGTGAGCCGCCGAAGAACCGACGGAGGTGAGGCGCCACGCATAGGACGTGGAGGCGCAGGCGGCGGCTATAGTGCACTGGCTGTGGCACCGTAACGGCGAGCAGGAAGCGGACCATTCACCGGACGACGGCTGAAAACCTGCCCACGAAAACGACCTGGAGGCAGTACAGGATCAGCCTCAGGCGCTCCAGGCGGTGGCTGAACTGGGACAGCAGCTGCAGGCGCTGCTGCAGCATGAGGAGCGGGCGCCGCGGCTGCTACTGGCGCGGCTGCAGGAGCCGCTGTGGCTGCGGCACGATCAGACGGGGGCACGAAGCCGCTCCCGCCCGAAGTAGAAGGCTCCGAACGTCCAGGTGGGGGCACGAAGCCGCGCCCACCGGGAGAAGGCTGCGGTTGCTCAACGTCATGGAGAGACGGAGCGGCCGCAGGAGAAGCTGGTGAAGGTACAGAATCGTTCCCACCAGGAGAAGAAGAAGAACCGCTCCCACCAGGCGCTGCTGCATTGTTAGTAGGACAAGGTGGAACAAAATCCATGTCGTCGTCTCGTAGAAAATCATATGAAGAAGAAGAAATCTGGCTATTGTGTGCAAAAGGGAATGAAAGTTCATCAAACACAACATGCCTCGAGATAACAACACGACGAGTGGCTAGATCAAGACATCGATAGCCTTTATGTGCAGAAGGATAGCCCAAAAAAACACATGCAGCGGAGCGAGGAGCGAGCTTATGTGGGGAGACCGCTTGAAGATTGGGATAACAAAGGCACCCAAACACTCGCAAGTGATCATAAGTGGGGGCGCTGCCATAAAGCCGGGTAAAGGGGAGCTCGCCAGAAATAGAGGTTGATGGACGCCTATTCAGAAGATATGTGGCTACAGATAATGCTTCAGCCCAGTAAATGGGAGGCATGGACGCATCAGTTATTAAGAGTACGAAGGACGCGTTCAGCTTTGCCATTTTGAGCGGATGTGTAAGGGCAGGAATGTCGGAATAAAATACCACGAGACGCTAAAAACGTTTCAGTAGCAGTGTTCACAAATTCTCTACCATTATCAGTCTGAAAACACTTAACGGGAAGGCTGAACTGAGTTTGTGCGTATGAAATAAACTGAACAAGAATCTCATGAACATCAGACTTGAGATGAAGTGGATATGTCCAACAAAAATGAGTAAAATCATCCAGCAATACTAAGTAATATTTGTAGCCTGAAATACTTGGAATAGGAGACGTCCAAACATCACAATGAACTAGCTCAAAGGGAAAAGAAGTCTGAGAGGTAGATGCACTAAAGGGAAGGCGCGTGTGCTTGCCTAGCTGACAGGCATGACACATGGAGTGATCTACTTTATTACAAGTGATGTATTTATTCTGGCGAAGAGAGGTAATGGCGGCTGGGGCAGGATGACCGAGACGCTGATGCCACAATGAGGTGGAAGCAGCGAGGAGGGCTGTGGCAGTGGTAGGCGTGGCAGCGGTGATGGTGTACAGGTCACCGTCACTATTGCAGCGAAGAATCACGCGTCGCGTCCTGAGGTCCTTCACAGAGAAACCAGAGGCATCAAATTCAATTGAACAACGGTTGTCACGAGTGAATTGTCGAACGGAAAGAAGATTACGAACGATGGAAGGAACGACTAGGACGTTGTTCAAGGCAAATTTAGATGCAGGTGTATGAAGAACAGACTGACCACGAGACATGACAGGAAGATGCGTACCATTGCCTACAACAATAGAAGAAGGCAGCGGAGAGGAGCGGGAGAGAAGTATACCTTCCAAAGAATGCATGTGGGTGGAAGCGCCGGAGTCGAGTACCCATGGAGTAGATCCTTGCACCGACATCTGCTGAAGTGTAGCAATGAGACCCGCCTGATCGAAGTTGGGCGCCTGCGGCTGGCTGGAGTATTGCACGGGGGCAAAGGCTGTGTTGGCTTGGGGAGGACCGTAGCCTAACAGCCCTGCACCCGGTGCATTGGAGCCGCCCGTGCCCTATGGGCGCCAGCCACCCGCCTGTCCTCCTCCCTGACCGGGCCATGGGACAACACAGAACCATGGTGCGGTAGGAGAGGGCAAGCGCGGCTGACCGCCCTGCTGACCGCCGCCGCCCTGTTGACCACCGTAGTTCTGCTGGCCGCCGCCATAGCGCTTCTTCTTAGGACGACGCTGCTGCTGCTGCGGCGTGCTGGAGGAGGAAGACGTCATGCGGCAGGCTGAACCACAGCCGCTGGAGGGAGCAGAGGCGACAAGGGCAGTGGAGGACGCCATCGTGGACTCATTGGCCAGGCGCAATTCTTTGAGAAAGCTGATCAAGCGCCTTTGCAAAGGTCATGTCCGGGGAGGCAGCGATGAGGTCGGCAGTGGTGCTGTACTTGGGATTGACGCCGCGCAGAAGATTCAACACCATGGTGGGCTCCGAGACTGGCTGACCCGCATCACGAAGACGATCAGCGGCCTTCTTCATCAGGTTCCCGTAGTCTTCAACAGATAAATCTCCCTGAGTCATGGAGTGGAAATCATGACTCAAGTAGATGGCACGAGGAGCCTGATTGGCGCGGAAGTGCTGCTCGATGGCGACCCAAAGCTGACGGGCAGACTGTCCAGGCGCCATGGTGAAGTCGAGGACTGGTTCGAAGACGGAGCCATAGAGCCAGCTACGGACACAGCAATCTGCTTGAGTCCAAGCGGCAGTAGGGTTGGCAGGAGGTGCCGTCCCATCTATGTGCGCCAGGAGCCCGAACTTCCCGCACATCGCTTGAAAGAAGGCGCTCCACTTGGTGTAGTTTCCAGCCCTAAGTTCCAGAGTAACCGGAACATGGGCCTTGACGGGAATCGACGCGTAGGGGCTGATTGCTTCACCCATTGCAGGAATTGACGAGGAAGATGGAGCAGAGGAACTGCTGGTGACTTCCGCAGAGGAGGAGGGAGCAGCGAGTTCGTCGTTGATCACCTCGGACATCAACAGATGAATCTGTTGGAAGGGGGAGGAGGGCGCCTAAGGAGGGAGGCGCCTGGTGGGTGTTGCAGGAGGGGGAAGGGCAGAGGCGACGCCTGAGATCGGCGCCTGCCTGGGAGGTGGTCGCGTGTGGGGGGATCCCACGGCGATTTAGGGCAGCGGAAGAGAGGAGGGGGGGGGGGGGGGGGGCGCACGGTCAGCCCTACGAGAGGGCCCGGACTCGTGATACCATGTAGAGAATAGGCAAAACACCACACACCCTAGGAGGGGGGTGACCTTTCATTATATAGGCCGAATAGGCTTGGAGTACAAGTCAAGTACAATACAAGGCTATACACCTATACATATCTAATATACTACAACACTTATCAACTAACACTACCATTTATAATTTCACTAGTTTATTTCATAATGCCATTTCAGGGTCACAATCAGAAAGCATTATCCACACATCCCATGTCAGAATCAACTTCATTAGTCCTTGTATAAATCATCTGCCACCAACGTGTCATGAGCACAAATAGCAGGACGGGCCAGGAGGGTCCAGCCAGCCCGTTAGTGGGCAGGAAGAGGCGGCTGCCTTAGCCGCACAGCCCAAGGAGGGCAGCCGACCCTCCTCCACCTTCCATCTATCGTCTAGTAGTTTATTTGGAGTCCTAGGTTTTGTTAAGAAAGTGGAGTTGTAAAGATGGAAGTATCCATCGTCGGTCAGACTATTAAACTAAAAGGATGTAATCTATTTTGATCAAGCAAGAAGGTTAACCCAACTTGCCCTTTGCGTTGAAGGCTCTCCCGCTTCCCCTCTCCTCTCTGCGTCGTCCCTGCCCTAGCCGCACGCTGCCCCCTGCTCCTCCCACGCCGGCGACCCACGGCGGACACCCTCCCTACCATCGGCGACCACGGGTCGACGATGACCTAAAGCCCCTCGCCTCCTCACCAACGATCTACGCTTCCCGCCGCCCACCAATTTTGCTCCTGATAGATTGGTATCAACTTGAGGACCTTCCTCAATGGCCGGCAAGATCCCATCTAACATTGAGGAGCTCTGGGGTGAACTCTCTAGCATGGTGAAGACGCAGCAAACCAAGACGGACGATCACCTCTCCTCCCTCAAGGCCATTGATGGGCGCCTCGACAAGCTGGAGAAGGGAAAGACGACAGACTCCAACGCCTCCGCTAAGGCGGGCACGGATTCGGGTGGGTAATCTCGCCCGCGGGCAGGACGCGGGCAAGGAACCTCGCCCGCCGGTACCACCCGTTACCCGCAATGCCCATAAAAAATTAGCTATATTTGTGTTGTTTTGAGTGTTGTGTGAGATAATCATGCTCGACTATATTTGTTGTCTTGTGTGGACTATATTTTATCTTATCACTAATTATGATTTGAACTTTGAATTGTGTTTGTTGCTTATATAGCAATGTGGCTACCAAATTATTGGTGTACCCGTTGATATCTAGTTGTTGATATGTTAATTGTTCTCTTGCATGCGGATGCCCGATACCCGCGAATATCCGTCGAGCATAGGCACGAATTTTTACACGTGGGCAAGGTCGCGGGCAGCAAAGATCAAGGACGCGGGCAAGCTCGCGGGCGGGTAAATTCCTTATCCGCACCTTGCCCAACCCATTGTCATCCCTAACTGGAACTACTTCGTGCGCTGCGTCAACGGTCGCTTTGGCCCCTGTCGCGGCGCAACCCACTTGGTGAGTGGATGGCGCTGCGCAAGACCGGGACGGTGGAGTGCACGGAGCAGTTCCTTGCCTTGGTTGCTCGTGTCCACCAGCTAGATGAGACCCAGAACGTACATTGTAGGTCTCCTGGAGTCATTGAAGCGCCGGACATGGAAGCTACCATGACCTTAGCATGGGCTTACGAGCGCCGCACTACGGTCGTCGCTGATCTAGCACAAGGGAAAACATCGTCGACGCGTCACCAAGCACCAAGCACGGGCATCCCACAAGCCCGCAACTTCCAAGGGGTCCAAGGGTGCCACCTCATCGACGCCATCCGAGGGCGCCCTAGCTTTGGGCAGCCTGACTCCAGGAAATCCTACATCGGCATGAACAGCTCGGCCTTTCAAAAGGCTAACCCCGGAGGAGATGCAAGAATGGCGACACTTAGGCCTATGCTTCAACTTGCGTTGCCCTCCACTTCAGGAGCTTCAGAGGCCTACGAGGCGCCACCGGCAGGATCAGCTGGCGCACACAAGCCCCTTGTGTGTGCCAACACGAAGGCCGGCTACAAGCTCGAGCAACGCCTTCAACATCATCTCCTCAGCTCGCCATCTTCACCGACATTAGGCGGGCTGTGCTGGTCGACATCGAGCTGGTATCCAATGGCACAGCAGCTTGTTCTTTGATCATGGGGGACATCTGTTCCATCTTCTGGGAGGCGGCCACGGCTCTACCGGTCTCCCCCACCACCGACCACGACTACAAGCTCCTCTTCGGCAACATCATCAACATGACAGCCTATTACCCTAACACACGTACTTCATTTGTTTTAGAGTACCAGGCATTGTTCTTCCTTCCCCGGGGCTCTACGGCCATGGGTTCCCTACACCGCCTATCGACATGACAGCCTCTTACCCTAACACACGTACTTCATTTGGTTTTAGAGTATCAGGCATTGTTGTTCCTTCCTCGGGGCTCTACTTCAGCTACGCGCATCTTCGACTTTGTGGTACATCAACATCTAGTACCACAGGCAACAGCTACTCCAATGGTGTGTCGCGACTTCACCAACCCGTCAAGCTTCGACTTCATCATGCATGGCTTCATTGGTGATCTTTGCTACTTCCACTTCTGCGTCCACAACACCAGAATCAATCACTTGATGGAAACAGTCCATGGAGAGCTTCATGTGGCAGTCGCCCGGCGATAGCTCGTAGCACCACCACTACCGGCAGCAACTGAAGATTGGGAGGTACCCTAGCACGAGGACGCACTGGATCTTGAAGCGGTGGGGAATGTCATGAGCACAAATAGCAGAACGGGCCAGAAGGGTCCCAACCCGTTAGTGGGCAGGAAGAGGCGGCTGCCTTAGCCGCACAGCCCAAGGAGGGCAGCCAACCCACCTCCTCCACCCATCTATCGTCTAGTAGTTTATTTGGAGTCCTAGATGAAGTTAGGAAAGTCGAGTTGTAAAGATGGAAGTATCTATCGTAGCTAGTGCAAGTCAAGTCCGGTCGGACTATAAAATTAAAAGGATGTAATCTATTTTTGACCAAGCAAGAAGGTTAAACCCAACTTTCTCTTTGCGTTGAAGCCCCACCCCCATCTCCTCTCTGCGTCATCCCTGCCCTAGCTGCATGCCGCCCCCTGCTCCTCCCACGTCGGCCACCCTCCTTGCCGCCGGCGAGCACGGGTCGACGGCGGCCTAAAGCCCCTCACCTCCTTCACCTACGATCTACGCTTCTCGCCACCCACCAACATTGCTCCTGATACAATGACATCCTAAAAGATTGCAAAGCATAGAGAATTTTATTATAGTAGAGCATGGCAACTATCCCAATGATCTTACCCAAAATCGGCTACGCAGGCATGGAAATGGACTTAGTGTTGGACCTTTCGTACCCAATCCTTCCTTGACAACCTGAACCATAATTTTAGTGCCTTTGCGAACTTGAGACCACCTGCTTCCATTTCTGTCGTCGTTAGATTCTCTCAAAGCATGTTGAATTGAAGATAAAGTCTTAAGATCATTGGAAATTTCTGACTGATCTGCTTGCAGTATGTCCTCACTATATTCATCTTCCATGTGATCATTTTCATCATCTTTGTCTTCATCATAACCAGAACCAGAAATGCCTTCAAATTCAGCACCATCGACAATATCTATCTTAGCATTGGGTATTAACGCCATGCCTTCTTCATTATCCGTAATATTCTCAACTGGAAATGATGATGAACCATCATGAATTTCTTCATCTGCAAACTCATCATCACTCATATCATCATCTTCATCATAAGTTGGAAGGTTCTCTTCATTGTAATATGAATCATCGACAGGATCTGCTCTAATGTTCTTTACAACTTGAGGATACACAAAAGGATCTCGGTTTTGCTTTATGCTCATAAGTGAAGGCCTTGAAATTCCAATATCTACAAATGCTCCTCCCATATGAGGAACAAGCTTTGTTACTATACCCAAGTAAATACTATCACACTGTACATTGTTCTTGATGGGTTCCAGCAAGAGTTCAACTAGCTTTCCATCTTCTAATACTGCAATTCTCTGCATAGTGCAGACAGAGGAGTTAATAAGTATAACTCTTGATGAAGGTTCACCACAGGTGGGCTTATTCTCATCCAAAGCTGCTGGAGTTTTTTCTATTTTCCTTAGCTTTCTGATAATATCCTTTGCTTCAATTTTTCCATCAGCATGAACTATAGTTTCATTTGCTTCCACCATAGATTCAAAAAACCATGGCTCTTCGACAGGCTGATCCTCTTGAGGCATTTTTTCACTAGCTCTGCTCGAATCATGCTTATTGTTGACAAACTTCTTTTTGCCTTTCTTCTCTCTAACTCTTCCAACTGGTTTCTTTGAAGCCGCAATAGATTCAAGAATCCATGGCTCCTCTACAACTTGATACCTTCCATGTTGGCTTACATTATTGGCATTTGATTTGCCAGTTATATGATTGTGCATGCTGGTATATAGATTCTCTGACAACAGCTTTGCATGTAAAGGTGTGCCATTTCCGATTTTCAATATAATATGCTCACCTGCCAATCCACTGGAAACATTTAAGTGTTCAGCGCCAGTAAATAAGCCACAATTAATTAGTATTTGTGAAAAGATATGGTAGTGCAACATTACCTACAGATAAATCTTGATCTGTTGTATCCCTAGCAGAGTGAGCCTCCGCAATGCTCTGATGATTTTCACCTTCAAAACATTCGCCACCAAGAGAACCAGCTTCCATCAGCCATGATCCCCATGAAGGAGTAGGAAGACCAGCCACGCTGCTTTTCATCCATAGATCTTTCACAACAATGACCTGCTTTTGCCGGCCAACTGAAGGTATTGATAAGGAGTAATCTGGACCTGGCCTCCACAGAATATCAGAACAGGAACCTTTTCCTTCTCTAACAAAATAATTATATTTGAAGTGTACACCATATGGCACCTGAAAGAATAAAGAATGTGATGCTCTAAAAGACAATAACAAAAGGAATAAGAGCTTCATAAATAGTTAAATCACCATTGCATTCACCAAAATCACCAAGCAAACCTAAATACACTGGTTTCCACAAGTAGCTGAGTGAATTGTTCCCATGAGTAGCTAGTGAACATCTTATTAATGAAAAGGTGAAGAATATAGGCATGGTTTGTCTTATGTGTTAACCAGCACCAGAAATATGGTGGCATACATAAGAAACTAAACTACTGCTGAAATACACTGTGTCAAAGGTCCACACTGGAATACAAGATCTGCTTAGGCCACACTAAACAGCTCAGCGCTGGCATAATGTACCAGCTATGCATCAAAAGATGGATTGCTTTAGCTCTCCTTTGGAAACGAATATATGTGCTAGTCTGAGAATATTTAATCAGGAAGAAAATAATACTAAGATGTCATCTAAGACAACATCTTAATACACAGAAATGAAGGATATGCAAGAGGTTAGAGGTATACACAGCATACCGCTGCATCACACACATTTGTGCCGCAATGAGCAGCACTAGTCAGAAAATTAGTAAGAATTCTGACAAGATAGTAAATGTTCTCGGGTATGCAAGCTCCCTCAGCCTATGCCTGGATATGAAAATCAAAATGCACCCTCGTGTGAGGTTCTTTGCCTGACTGCTGCTCATCAATCGATCGAATACAAGGAATATACTCAGAAGAAGGACTTACAACATCCAGTCGGGAGTCAATTGTGTTCTCTGCAATACTTCAACTGACTAGACTCAATTTTGTAACTTTTAGTTCTTGTTTTTTCCCCAGCTGTAAGTATGTAATACCCCAACCATCATTCTTATAAAATTGCACGCTATTCCCAATAGCTTTCGCTCAAAAAAAAAGATAGTAAAGGTTCGTTTACTGGCTGAGCTTGCATCCTACCATAGGTTCAAGTTGCCTTGCAGCTATTTTCTATTATAACCTTGTTAGGTACTTCTCGGCATATATAGAGCCAACATTATTTTGGTCATGTGCCAAGCAAGAAATAATCTAGCCACTTCTCAACACAAATTCTCTCACCTATCTTCCATGTCCAATATGCTAATCTCTTTCAAGCCATGACATATGGACTTCCTCTGCCAGTATTTCTCCCATACTCCCATTGTGACAGCAACAGCGTATAATAACTACAGCATGGTAACTATATGAAACTATCTTAAAGATTGGTACCAAAACGTGACATTGACTAAAGATGAAGACTTTGCTAAAATAATTAACTCTGAATGCTTCTTGAAATATTGAAGTATGACTTATTATCCACAATAGTATGCTGAAATAAAGGATTTTATCCTGTTAGTTTAAGGAAGTTGGGATGCATTTCCACAAAATGATTTCACTGTTAACAGAAGAAATACCTATACCTTTATTTCAGCTGTCCATATATCATTGCTTTCAACAGAAGGAGCCAACTGAACGGCCATGTTGGATTCCCAACAGCCCAAGGTAACAGGGTCTCCTGTTATGAATATAAGGTGATCATCTTGTACATCAGCTTTCAGGTTCCATGATATTGTACAGAATCCTTTACAGGTTATGGTCGAATTGTCTGTTTAAAAATGAAAAGGAAACACTGCAAACATCAGAAAAAAAAAACTTATAATATTAGCACAGGCGGAGCTATGTGTAGGACATGCTGGGGCGTGCCAACACCCCCCCCCCCCCCCCCCACACACACACACACACACACGAGTCTAGCTCCACCACTGAATATTATTGTAAATTATTTTGGCTTTTTGATGTAAAATGAACCTTGTAGGCATACATTTAGCTTAAATAAATTAAAATGGTATGATAAACTGAATTAAATTTCTAACAGTTTTTTTTTTTTTTGATTTATGAGATGAACAACTTTGTACACTGAGAGAAGAAAAATTGTCTACTTTGAGAATCAAGAATATAAATCTGACTATGTTTAGCAAAAAAGTTATAACTTGCGCGAAACTAAAGATGGAATGCTAAAGAGAACCTGATGTCTTCAGTTTAATTTTGTTTCTCTAAATTCAAGTTCATCATGATTAAATAAGAAATTTATTTTGCAAAATATGTTTATTCTCCCTCGAAAGCCAAAATAAGTTACCTTATATTAACTCTTTAGATGCCACAACGATAGAAAAGATAGTGAACTAATGAGAAACATTATTGTTGGCCAACGTGAACATTCCATCAACAAAATATACAATTTTGTATTGAAATGCGTAGAAGAAATTTTATGTGGAGCTCCATAACTGAGAAACACCATTTTTTGACAAGGTGCAAAAAAATTACATCAACATTTTCATCATTGAACTGACACAAAGAAGTATATCAAAAAAAATAAGTGTGTAGGTCGAAGAAATCATAAGCATGGTAAGCTTTGTGCCTCACCGCACCATAAACTTCACAACAATGCTCATCAAGAAACAAATCATGGAAGCTGCATTACTAGAATTTTTTAGTTAGTTTGTAAATATAAATTCCCACTAGGTGTCTTAATATGTTCATGCAACTTTTCTGATTTTTGAAAAAGAACAAAAGGAACATTTCTTCATTTGCTGTGAGGGAAAACCAAAAGAAATATCTCCAGCATTCTAAGCCATCAATCGGTAGACAACATCTTGATGAGTATCTATTGTTTCTTAGCACAAACAAAAAACAAAAATTACCATTTCCATTAGACAGCGAAGCCTTTGGTGGAAGAGCCAAGTTCACTTCTGCTTGAACATTGCTTCTAAGACCATCCATGAATTGCACCGAACACAAGGAATGCCTACAACAAGATGATATCCCGATTGAGAGGTTGTCACCACACAAAAAAACAATATGATCATTTCTCTTAGCAAACAAAATTGATATTGTCTATGCCGGTGACTTGTGGCAAAGAGCCTGTATCTACAAATTCGACCTGAATTCTCTAGAGGCATAAGTGCGCATACAACTGAGGAATTCCACTTATTTGATCACCACAGCTCAAATTTAAAAACAAAGATTGCATTCACTCGGAAGGAAAACCAAAAATGCCCAGTACCTTCCCCGAAGGCCGGACAGGGCCGAGCTGACTGCGGCTCCGCCTCGCCGTGCGGCATGAGCGGCCGTGGCCTCTGTAGCGGGGGAGCCGGCGGCGGCGCGCGGGGGGCCCCACATGCTACCGAGAGGAGGCAGTGGGCCCAGCACGCGGGCGGCCATGGGAGCGCATCAGTCGGCCTTCTCCCCTCCGCGGTCTCGGGGCTCCGCCGCTTCTGTTGTGGCTTCTCCGCTCCTCTTTCGGTGTTGGGTACTTGGGTGAAGGTCGGATAGGAGTTCTGGGCGAGGGAGGGAAAGGGAAGCGCTGATGTGCAGTCTGAGGTTTAGACGAGGGGATAAGAGAAGGGCCTTTCCGTGATATTTGAGTGAGTTGATTTTTATTTATTTATTTATTTATTTATTTTTTGAGTGGGAGTGAGTTGAATGTTGATGGCATTCACTTGTGTGATATTCCTGCGGAATCTGAATATTTGCAAAGGATCGCTTTTTTTCCTACCCGTAATAGAATCCAGCCTTATCCATATAGTTATTGGCCTACTCTAAGAGTTTGATCCCTATGTTCCAAATATAGGTCGTTGTTGGCATTTCTATATTCATAGAGTTTGTTGTGCATTTATATATAACGTATGTGTCTAAGTGCGTAACAAATAATATGGAAAAAAAAGGCAAAACTACTTTTTGGAATGTGTTGACACCGTTTTTTTTTTTTTTTTTTTTTTTTTTTTTTTTTTTTTTTTTTTTTTTGCCTGATGTGCAGTAGACGATGCGAAGTGGTTGATGGAGTGGAAGGCTATGCTAGGCGTGCTTAAGATAGGAAAAGAATCAATAGAAGTCGATGTTGATGGAGTTCAGCCGATGTTGGGATAAGCCGATACTTGTCTAAGTGACCATGCTGAGGAATAATTCGACAGGTGTCATTTTTTTTAGAAAAGGGATTATATTTCAATAATCCAGTCTCTGCAAGAAATTATGCATGCAACTGTTTATAGTTTTGCTTATTACAACCACGATGACTAGAACCACCCTCATGGGCCACAAACACAAAAGAGTTTCATCCATAATTAACTACTAGGAAGTCTATTATTATAAAACCATCCGTGCTTGGCAAACACCTCCATGATCGTAGTCTCAAGCACATGGCACCCCCAAAGGATTTAGGGTCGGTCCTCCTTTTTTTGCAGCATACTCCAGAGGCGGATCGAATATGTCCCTCTGTATAAAACCTGCATAGAAGAAGAGACTTTTGTTTTGTTAAAAACCAAGTCATTTCGGCTTAACCAAATTGCCCAACAAAGTGTTGAAGCCCCAACCAAAACCTTGTACTGTAGCTTCCTATCCACTCCGAATAAACAACCATCAAACAAATGATGTATATCTAACGGAGGTGTGATATTAAAAGAAACTTGTACCATACGCCATATCAATCTAGCATTGTCACAGTCAAAGAAAATATGTTGTATTGTTTCATCTAAATTACAGTAACCACATTTCATACATCCTTTCCACTGTCGTCTTACTAAATTATCTTTGGTTAGAGCTACACCTTTAATCAAGTACCACATGAATATTTTTAGTTTGAGGGGTAATTTTAGTTTCCAAATAATGTGGTTGCGAGGTACAATATTCGGGGCAGCCAGCGCTCTGTACATAGAGCGAACTGTAAAATTTCCGTTTTGACATATAGTCCATCGGAATGTGTCTTTTTGATCTATTAGGTGCACATTAATAACTTTAGCAACCAGCATTTGCCATGCCCTTAAGTTATTCCCCACCAACGATCTTCTAAAAGCAACATTCAGAGGCCTCGTTCTAAAGACACTCGCAACTGTAGCACTCTTCTTTCTAACAATGTTATACAAATTCGGAAACTGCTCTTTAAAAGATGAATTATCCAGCCAAGCATCCTCCCAGAAACGTACTTGATTCCCATCACCAATGTTGAACTTGCCCATATTCAAGAACATTTTTTTGACCTTCATGAGGCCATACCAAAAGTGAGAATCTCCAGGCATATATTCGACTTGTGTGATGGTTCTATGTCTCAAATATTTATTTCTAAGAAGTCGTTGCCACATCCCATCTCCATTTATTAATTTAAAGAGCCACTTACTTAGCATGCATTTATTCTGTAAATCTAGGTCTAGAATCCCTAATCCCCCTTGCTCTCTAGGTGTACAAAGGATTCCCCATTTAGTTAGCCTATATTTCTTTTTGTGTCCATCACTTTGCCAAAAAAATCTAGATCTATAATAGTCTAGTTTTTTTAGAACTCCTCGTGGGATTTCAAAGAAGGACAACATGAAAATAGAAAAGTTACTAAGTACGGAATTGATGAGGATCAACCGACCTCCCACAGAAAGCATCTTTGCTTTCCAATTGCTTAACTTTTTCTGAAATCTCTCTTCGATTTCTTTCCATTCTGAGTTTCTAAGTTTTTATGATGCATTGGTATTCCAAGATACCTAAAAGGAAAGGATCCTAAATCGCATCCAAAAACTTGTGAGTACTCTCCCTCCAACTCTTTAGCGGTACCATAACAAAATAACTCGCTTTTATGAAAATTAATTTTAAGACCAGAAAGTTGTTCAAATGCACACAGCAGTAACTTCATATTCTTGGCCTCTTCTAAACCATTCTCCATAAAGATAATAGTGTCATCTGCATATTGTAGTATGGATAAGCCATCATCGACTAAGTGAGGAACGACACCCCTAAATTGACCAAGATCTTTAGCTCTAGCTACAAGGATTGCCAACAGGTGTCATGGCTGAGAACGTAATTGGAGCTGATCCTTGACGTCAGCATAGTGGAGTTTGAGTCTTAGTCGAATCGTTTGAAGATAGGAATCGTGAGTTGTTTTTTTTGAGTCAAGTTTTAGGAGAGGTCTTATTTAACTAGGAATTTTGTAATCTAGGCTATAAAAGTAGATCTCGTGGCTTTTGTAAAGAACAACGCACAGAAAAACAATCAATGTTTCCTACATTGCATCTGCTTTTCCACAAGTATTTACTTTTCATCCTAAGAATGTTGGTGTCCCTCTTCGGTGAGTTCTTCCTTGGCAAGCGGGGCTGCATCATATTGATCTCCAGCTTGTTAGTGTGGCAGAACCGCTCAAATTAATCCGGCTTAAGTGCGCTAACCTTCCATTGGTCGTCACACAATTAAATCGGAGTAATCTGACAGTCTGTCGGGTCAAGCCCGATGCAACCACGAACAGTTACCTCGATCGAAACAAGCCGTACAAATACCCACTCGAAGGTGGATCCCAGAGATTACAACAATCCACAAGTATTAAATAGGTCTCACTTGAGGTAATTTATTACAAACAAAGTTCAATGCATAAAGCAGCAGCGAATAAGAGTTTTCGAAAACAGCGGAATTAAACTAATTTATTCGAATGGAATGACGTCACGTGAAGCCGTCGTGACATCACTCGAAAGCATCCTCGTCCCACACAACAGTCCAGCCAGGAGGAAGGGTGGTTGGCCAGGTAAGACCTGCAACCATCTCCTCGAGAGCGCTACCTGAAAACAATTCCACAAGTAAGGCTGAGTATACTAATACTCAGCAAGACTTAACCGTCGGGTGTTAGCTACAACACCAACTTCTAGACATGCAAGGCTTTTGGCTGGTGGGTTTGTTTTGCCAAAGAGCGACTAAGGGTGGATCCTTACTTTAATATTTTAGCATCAAGTTCTAGTTAGAGTTAACCATTCTAGATAAGTAACCTGTACTGACCAAGCAAGTGGAGCAAACAATTAAGCAAGCAGCAAGTTTATCATCATCATGTTCCACTTTCATTACTCGGTGCGGCAAGAGATAAGTAGTCTCATTAGCTGCGAGAAACAGACAGTTCGAACCGATTTTAACCTTGCAAGGTGGATACTAAACACACGGAAAAGCATCAACCCCGAGGGTCAACACTAACCAGGCTGTTCCCATGTCTTCCGGGTTTGTTAATCCGAGCCCACTCCCCTTGGACACAAGCCTTAGCCGGTCATACTTCGCGGCCGTAGCCGGCCGGCCTCGGTCTTGAGCCACGTGTCAGCGACAGGGGGATAAATCCCAGGGAAAGCGGGACAAGGCCACGCCCCCTTCCGAACAGGTACTAAACTTATCGGTCCCATGCCCAAACAAGTGCTTAGTGCTTTCAAACACTTGACCAACATCGTCGGCACACTTCGACCTTAGCAACTTTTCATAAACAGACGGGGCATCCACATGATCAAAAATCCTGCGTCCGTCATCCTTATGATTCCAACATAAGTAAAGCAGTTGATTCCTATGTCTCGCGAGTGACAGAAAATCACTCGACTTTTTCTGGATCCTTATAGCATGGCAACTATCGACCTATCATACTAGTATTGCAAAGCACAGGTTCCTAGGATCATGCAACTAAGGTTTCAATCAATGCCTGAAACGTAAATGCACAAGCATAGAGTACAAAACATAGTTGCAAGATTCGAAACATGGGATATGCTCCGGGGCTTGCCTTCGGGCACAGTGTTAGCTTGGGAGTCCTCGGCAGCAACGCTCGGGTCTTGCTCGACCTGGACGGCGTTCACTTCGCCTTCAGCTTGGCCTTCTCCTTCAGCGGGGACCAGTTCGTAGTCTCCGTCAGCGAGGGTCGGTTCTACACGAATGCATATGCAAATAAGAACATGATCTTATGTCGAGTCATCACAGTTGCACAATGATGAACCCGGGGTGTATTTAGTGACACATTCACCTGGACAAATTTGTCTGATCTTCCCTTTCTTTAACAAAGGTTGTAATTACTCATTAAAGTATTTGGGTTTGTTGATGGTGATTGTGTACACATATATTATTTAACTTTGATTTCACCATAAAACAGCAAGGGTGTGTGTGTGATGTTTTTAGTTTATTTAACAATTTAAAGAAGTGATTTAGTCTTGTATAACCCCCTTTTTAGCAATCGAACTTTCATAAATTATTCTGGCAGTTTGGTTCATGATTATAATGTGAGAAATTTACAGTATGCTCTTTGTGGTTTACTTGATTTACTGACCAAACATTAGGCCAAGATCATGCATACATTTATCACAACAAAATAAACAAGAACAGCACACTGTCATCAAGAATAAATTCTAATAAATCACACAATCATCAAACGGTCCTTAGAATTTTACCAGAGCCTATCCTAGTCTAAACAAGCTCACATGCCAAAGGATAGCTTCAAAGGATCAAAAGATCCTGCTTTTTGAATTTACTAGTTTTAAACTTGTATGAATTAAAAGTGCAAGCTAGCCAGCTCAGACTAAGCTCTAATTTTTACCAGACATGCATCAAGTTACCACAGTGTTTCTGCAAAAAGATTGTGCTCGGAAGCTTCACAGATTAATTATTAAAAATGTTGAACCAAACGTGCACTACCAGCCTAAACAATTAATAACTCAAATTCTATTGTGTAACTTCGTGCCAACTTTTCATAGCAGCCTAGATACTTCACTAGCTACAACATATCCAAAAACTAGAATAAACAAGGCAAATGATTTCAAACTGTGCACAAATTCAAGTTTGAACAGATTTGAACTTAACTTAAAATCTACACAGAAAACACCTATACCTGCTTTCTAGGAAAGGTAGAGCACAGCACCAGGAGTACAACAAAATTGAATTTGCATTTTTCTGATTTTTCTACGATTGTTAACTGATTTTTAAAGTTTCAGAATTTGAATCCTAGATCTGAACAATCTATTTACAGATTAGCCCCTGGAAACTTGCGCTAAGGCCCCTGGAAAGACTTGTGGCTTTGCAATGTGGTCCCTGGGCCATGGCTGGCGGCGGTTTGGCCGGATTCCGGCGATGTGGGGCCACGGGGCTCAACGAGAACATGCTAGGGTTGCTCACCGCCTCACCTCGAGCGGATCCGGTGCAGAGAGCTCGGCCGGAGGTGGAGTGACGGCGGCGGGCGGCGGAGCGGCGCGGCGGCGGCTCTGTCTCCCCCAATGCCGGCGACGGCGGTGGCGGAGAGGCGCAGCTGGGGCTCTAGGGAGCTGGAGCGAGGGCGTGGGCAAGCGCTGGTGGCGTTGGATGGCAGCGGAACAGCACGCGCGGCGGAGAGCGGCGCGGCAATGGCGAGCGGCGGAGGGGGTTCTCGCGTGCGGGGGTGCGGGGCTTTTATAGGCGGTCGAGGGCGAGGCTTGGACAGCGGCTCGGAGCGGCGAAGCGGCCACGCAGAGGTTCAGGCGGCGCACTGCTGGGCAGCCACGGCGGACAGGGCACGCCGAGGCCTGTCGCGGCAGGGCGGCACTGGGCGGAGCGGGTCGGTGGCCGGTTGGGAAGGTTCCTGCACGAGTTGGTGAGGGGCTGGGGTCCACGGCGACCTGTCGCCAGTCTTGGTCGGGGCAGCGGCGCAGCGGCTCGCCGGTGGGTCGACGGCGGCCACGTGGCGCGCGCGAAACGCCCGTCGCGTCTGGTCGGGACGGCGCGGGGGGACAGGACGGCGCTGGCCGGGCGGACAGCGGGGGACAGCGCGCGGCGCAATTAAGGCGCGGGCACGGCCTCGGCGCCTGCGTCAGAGACCGGCTGCCGCGTGGCGGCGCGGTAGGGCGCTGGAACGCGCGGCGCTGGAGAGCGCCGGCATTTCGTCGAACACATGCCGGGCGTCCATTCAAACCTAAATTTCTCTGAATTTTTGAACTGAAGTTCAAAATCTCTAAAAAGCAAAGTTGTGTCCCAGGTTACCAGCTACAACCACTGTTCGCCTAAACGGTCGTTTAGCCCATTTACACACCGTTTAAACGCTACACAGTGCCTAATTGTGTCAGTTTAATCATCCGTTTAGCTTGTTTAATAGCCGTTTAATCCGTTTAATTGGCCGTTTAGTCCGTATAATGAGCTAAACGGTGGGTGACCGACTGTTTACCGTTTAGCGTTTAGGATAACACTGGCTACAACTTTTGCAAAGGTTGACTTATGAATAAGTGTAAGGATTCGAGGGAAAACTGAGGAGAAGAACCGGTGAACTTCTGCGTCAGCAGGCCGTGAACTTTTGAGTTTGGCTGGCTTTAACTGGGTTTTTGGGGCTGAATCACTCAAAAACTCTCCAGGGCCATATTGACAAGTTGTGTCCCATGAAAATATGAACAACTTTCATATTGGCACATTTTTGAGTTCTTAATAGAAATTTTGAATTCAAGTCATGCCAACCAGCAAAGGTCCAAAGTTCACCGAGATTAAAAGGATTTTGGGTGAACTTTTCTTAAGTGAAAATCTAGGTGGGGCCAAGGTACTCTTAGTTAACCTAAGACAAGTGGTTAAACAGGTGATTAAGTTAACTAAACATCTAGATTGTCACAGCCCAAACCCTTAAACAGAATCTCGACCCGAGATTCGAGTGTAGAAAGAACCAGTGTGTGCAAGAATGCTTACGATCATGTAGTAGAAGGAAACCCAGAAACTTTGTGTTCAGATAACTCTCCATCTCCCATGTGGCCTCTTCCTCCGTGTGATGATTCCATTGTATCTTGTACATTTTAATGATCTTTCTTCTTGTTCCTCTTTCTTTGCGGTCGAGAATTCGGAGAGGGTGTTCCACGAGAGCCAGGTCGGGTTCCACCCATGCCAAGTCTTGATCGACAATCTCAACCTCGGGGACTCGAACACACTTCTTAAGATGAGATACGTGGAAGACATTGTGGACAGCTGACAGCCTCTCGGGGAGTTGTACTCGGTATGCTACCGGTCCACAGACTTCTATGATCTCATAGGGCCCAATGTAACGAGGTGCCAATTTTCCTTTTAATCCGAACCTTAGTACTCCCTTAGTGGGTGAGACTCGAAGGTAAACGTGTTCTCCCACAAAGAACTGTAGGGGCTTCTTTCTCTTATCAAAATAACTTTTCTGTCGGGATTGGGCAGCCTTCAAGTTAGCCTGAATCACTTTCACTTTCTCCTCTGCCTCGGTCACTAGGTCAGTGCCGAACATCGGTCTCTCGCCGGTTTGGGACCAACTCAACGGAGTTTGACATCTTCGGCCATACAGTGCCTCAAAAGGTGTCATCTTTAAACTCGCTTGGTAGCTGTTGTTATATGAAAACTCAGCGAGGGGCAAACATTTATCCCAATTCTTGTCAAAGTGTATCACACAAGCTCTCAACATATCCTCAACTATCTGATTAAACCTTTCGGTTTGGCCATCTGTTTGGGGGTGGTACGTGTTGGTATTTCTTATGACCTACAGATAAATCTGCAAGCGTACGGATACCGATGTAGCTTTCACCCAGGAGTATTCCAGAGTATCGATTTCCACGGGGAACGTGAAGTGTACTAATCCTTAATTAGTTCGTCCGAAGGGATAAATGTGGATTTGGACGACGACGAAGAGAAGAGGTAAATGGGACGAGGGTAGAGAGGGTACTTGTGTAGCAACAATGGTTATTCCTCTGATCAAGCAACACTGACTTACTCACGATTGTTAACTTCGGGCGCCTGAGACACCACCACTCATAGAAAGGGATGAGAAGGGGAGTGGTACCGCCTACCCCTAAGTCTTACAGACCAGAACTAACGTGGTGGATTACGTCGGCCGGACAGGGCTGTCACCACCTGCCGGCTACCACAACTATTCCGTTGAACTGGGTGCAAACCAAGGTAACGACTGGTCTAGACACCGTGCCTGCACTAATAATTACTACTTCACTCGACGTCAGAGCAAAGCACCCACTACTAAGTAGTGAACGAGGAACCAGGAAACAAAAGTAAGAAAGAGCAGATGCTTGATTAATCAGAGGGAACCATAGTTACCAGACAAGAACCGGATGTAGTCACTCGAAGATGAACTGCATCCGCCGAGGTACAAAGTAGAGGAAGAGCGGACACCTCCGGCTCTTCCCCCGAACTCTCACCTCACCTCTCTCCCTATTTTCTAAGGCTAGGAGCAGCAGCGCTTCGCCTTGGAGCTTCTTCTCTTGTATTTCGACGTGTCTTCTCAAGGTGAGTGGGGTGTCCTTTTATAGGCTCCAAGGGCGGTTCCTGGCGTCATCATCAAGCTAGCCTCCTGCTTAACATCCACGCGAAGGGGGAGGCATAGAAGCCACGGTAGTAGGCCGGTCGGCCCCATCTAGGCCGGCCGGCCTGGCTCTGGTGCCAAGTGGCACCGACCTTTGCAGGGACGGCTTGGATGATGTCCTGAAGTCGGTAACAGTTGCGTTCGGTTGAAGCTGTCCAAGAATCCTAGGTTGTGGGCCCTTCAATCCATGTTTATCCCACCCTAGGCCTTCCGGGTCCTTTGATCAAACGGACATCAAATGCACGGCTCATGATCATCTTTGATACATTAGTAAACTTGTGGATCAGTGCCGTGGCCAGAAGAGGGGAAAGGGGGCCGGTCGGCCTGGCCTAGGCCGGCCGGCCTTGCCCTGTGCCCAAATTGTTCCTTCTTTTCCCCATCTTCTCCTTCACTCACAAATTGTACAAAACTTGTGGAACTCATTAGAAATAATCAAATTCACATTGGCATGAGCAAGATGAGCCTGGAATATCGTGGAATGTTGACGATAAAATTGTATAATAACGGCCGTCAACACACCCCCACACTTAGACCCTTGCTCGTCCTCGAGCGAGGAGTAGGGACTAAGATGAGACATGACATCCAAGGAAATGGAACAAGCATACGAAATATTCCAAGTCATAACTTGTACTTCTGAATTTTGAAGTGTCTATCATGCTATCTTGGGTAGTTGAGGATTGGAACGATCATGAATCAAGTCACTTCAACTCTATGTGTCAAGTAGCTTGGGATTTTCTAACCAAATTTTCAAAAACAAACCTTTGCATTGCTCCTCATTTGATTCTCTCAGATCTCTCAATGTGTATATATCCTCACCAAGGCATTAACTTGCCTTTCTTCATCCTACTTTTAATGATGGCTATATGTGGAGCTCAAGGTAGGGTATGAAGAAGAGGCATACTTGCATCATGTATTGCAAAGTCAAAGAGCGGACCCAAGAAGAAATCAAATCATACAATTAGATCAAGATGTGCACGTGTATGGGTATGATGGATGGTGGATAGAATAAACAACTCCTTTGTGTGTGGTCTTTCTCCTTAAAAAAAATCTTTTGAGAACATGGCTATCAGATTTTTTTTTCTTTCTTGGACCTTCATGTGTCCAACTTTTTTTCTCTCTTTTTTTCTTTTTTTTGTGTGTGGACCTTCATGTGTCCATTTTTTTTCGATAGCCATGTCTCTTTTGTAACAATAACTGAGGAGTGAGACTTACACGTACATGATGGAGCATTTATTTTGTGGAATGGATGGATGAATGAAACAATGCTAACTTCTAGTGTAGAAGTATAGCAATGGGGAATAAACGTGTACGTGATCTTGATCATGAAAGCATGAAAAGAATTCTCATAAGGGTCGCAACAATTTGACAAAGCTCAATGCAATGACAAGTAGCATATGTGTACATGGTTTTCAAGATAACTTAACATATGGCTTCGGTAGGACTTTGGCATATCAAAGAGGAGCTTTGCAAAGGGTTTTCAAATTTTCAAATAAATTTCCCAAGCACTCAATATTAAGAGTGAAGATCATATCTTCAAACCATATCTCAAACATCAACAACTTAGATGAACATGGTTCCCTAAAAATATTTATTCACAAGCATCAAGGTCATAGCAAGGAATATAACATATGCAAGCCAAACATGGGAACATGAAGGGTAGGCATAGCACCCTGATTTATTTTATCTGGAGATTGATTTAAATGATAGGAATTGAAATTCAGTCACACTCATGATTAAGGAGCGAGAGGTGGAGTGCACATAACATCGTTTTTTTTTCTTTGTCATGTTAGCACAGTCGATGTTGTGCGACACCTTCGTGGGGGACCTCGAATGTGTACGTCGATGATGAGCTTGAGAGATCTCCCCCACACTTGTACTTGTGCTGGTACTGTTATTCAAAACCAAAAGATGGAAACAAAAAGAGGGGCTCTTCTGGTTCAAGAACCAGGGAGCCTTTATTCGAATTCAAAAATATGATTCTCTTTTTTTTATAGAGCAAGATGCAGGAACTAGCACCAATTTCAAACCAAGATAAGTTTGGTATAAGAGAAACTTACTTGGGATACTCACATGCCTCCCCCACACTTGGAATTTGCATTGTTGTGCAACACAACCCATGTGTGTGGAGTTCAAGTTTCCTTTCGTAATCATTCTCTCAATAAAACTTACAACGGTATTGTAGTTGATGTAGCTCTCATGTTCTAAGGTGTTCATCGTTCTTCTTGATCTTCGCCTGAAATGGTTAGAGAGCAAAAATACCCGAAGGACAACTTTATCATAGAGACATGATCTTGCTTTTTATTCAAAAGGGAAATAAATACTAATTATCCGGGCTATCTCCCGGCAGTGCTTTGTTTATGGTCATAAGCTTGACCTTGGGAACATTCTCTTGCAGCTACCATCGATGATGTCGTTCCCGTCTCATCACCAAGTATCGATGTGTCATGAAGCTTTTAGCTGCAAGGTTAGGGCAACAGAGCAACCACGAAATTTGCAATGCTTATGGTAAACATATGCATCTACAACCAACCTTCTAAATGTTTTGTAGAAGAGGACCTTGAGGTGGTTGTAGTTCTCGTGTGTGCTCGGGGCACCGGACGTGGCTAACTTTGGAGAGGCAGTGAACGAGCATGGTCTATGTATGACTTCAAGAATAAAACTTCCATGCTCATCCAAGAGATTATTTTCCTTGGACTCCAAAGTTAGTGCTTTACAATCTTCCATGGCCCACGGGTTCACTATCTCAAGAGATTCATCGTGGAAGCTTGATGTTGCTTTTCAATCATGGTCAGAAACAACATAGTAAGGGCCAGTGGGAAGAGGCTTAAACTCGTTCGAGGGTGATGATGATAGTTCCTCTTCACAAAAGTGAAGGGTCTCTTCCGACTCGTAATATTTGATAGCAGAGACCGCAACCTCAAAGAGAACAGGCTCGGATGATGTGAACGGAGATCCATGCATCATACTCTCGAACGGGTTTAGCTTAGGAAGAGGCTTCGCCATAGGTTTTGCTAGACAAGTGGTAGTGGTGGCGAAGGCAGCTTCCCTAAGCTTTTCATCTAGGCTCCCTCGAGGTTTATCAAGGAGTTCTCGAACTGGGCAGCCTAGGAGTAGATCAAGATAAAGTATATCAAAAATGTGAAAGTCTAGGCTCACCTCGATCTTGTCTATCATGAGTGGCATGGCACATGCAACCCCCCGACATTCAAGGATGTGTCCAAAGGGACAACTAGTGAGGAGCTTGTCGGACGGCCTTAGCGAGACATTGCCCAATAGAGTGTACGCTAAGTGCCATGGCATCACATTAATCTCCATGATGGGGTTAAGATGGGCTTCTACGGTTATTCCCCTTATAGAACAAGGAAGGATCGTAGAGGGAGAACTAATCCAAATTTCTTCGGAATAGCATCTCGCTCCACACAACCACTCCTGATTCATAGCCTCCTTAAGGGATGTTTCATTAGGAGGATCGGGAGGCAAAGGAGGTATCGTAGGCCTATGAAAAGGATCTGTCAAAGAATTTTTAGAGTGATGGATTTGGACAGAATAGAGCTCCTCTCGAGAATGCTGGTCAATGTAGTCGGTGGCTTGGACCTTAGTAATTGTGTGCCTTTCAACTACGGGAAGTTTTGAGCTGTCCCTGTACTCCAGGAATAGCTCGTCGTGGAAATCGTAGGGGAAGGCACAACGAGAATCATGTAGGTCCAGATCATATTCTGGGGTTGGTTCAGGGAGAGTATCGGAGAGATGTGCTACGACTGGTGTGGATTCTTGTGATGCTCTCACATCTTCCGACGCGGATGTCTCTTCTATGGGCTCCTCAGGAATTTCTTCCGGGAATTCATCATAGATCCCAGTGTAAGGGGTGTTCTCTAGAATTTTGCCTAGAATGGCCCTCCCCTCACTAGGTGTCAAATGAGTGAAAGATCCTCCTGAGGACGAATCTAGGAATTTGGCTGATTCGATTTCGAGACCTCTTCTAAAATGTATTAGAAGGATGGGTTCAGAGATCCCTAGATCAGGACCAGAGGCCAGAAGATAGGTAAATCGAGCCCAAGCAGCCCCTAGTGATTCTCCTTCCCTTTGTTTGAAGGTAAGGATCTCAATTCGAAGGTCAGCGACCCGAGATTCAGGGAAAAAGGTTAGACATAATTTTGCTCGTAGTGTCTCCCAACTTCCCTTCACTCTCCCACGATAGCGATCACACCATATCTTCGCTCGACCCGTCAAAGAGAAGGGAAACACCTTCCATTTCAGAGTTTGTTGGGCCATCCCCGTAATCACGAGACATGAGCAAATTTGCTCAAATTCCCGTAAGTGAACATAAGGATTCTCCCCTTCAGCTCCAGAAAATGGATTCTCTCTGATCTTGGCTATGAATTTTGTGTGTATTCCATAGCCAGAGCTTTTTATGGGGTGAGATGATGGTGGTGGCTCCAGATCTTCAGCTTTTGGAGCTGAGAATTGATATAAGGTAGGAGTGGAATTCATAATGGTAGGTGGATGATATGTGGACGAACTAGGTTCGGGATAAGAACAGCTACCGTTGCCCGGCAACGGCGCCAGAGAGCTTGTTGGTATTTCTTATGACCTACAGATAAATCCGCAAGCGTACGGATACCGATGTAGCTTTCACCCGGGAGTATTCCAGAGTATCGATTTCCACAGGGAACGTGAAGTGTACTAATCCTTAATTAGTTCGTCCGAAGGGATAAATGTGGATTTGGACGACGACGAAGAGAAGAGGTAAATGGGACGAGGGTAGAGAGGGTACTTGTGTAGCAACAATGGTTATTCCTCTGATTAAGCAACACTGACTTACTCACGATAGTTATCTTCGGGCGCCTGAGACACCACCACTCACAGAAAGGGATGAGAAGGGGAGTGGTACCGCCTACCCCTAAGTCCTACAGACCAGAACTAACGTGGTGGATTACGTCGGCCGGACAGGGCTGTCACCACCTGCCGGCTACCACAACTATTCCGTTGAACTGGGTGCAATCCAAGGAAACGACTAGTCTAGACACCGTGCCTACACTAATAATTACTACTTCACTCGACGTCAGAGCAAAGCACCCACTACTAAGTAGTGAACGAGGAACCAGGAAACAAAAGTAAGAAAGAGCAGATGCTTGATTAATCAGAGGGAACCAGAGTTACCAGACAAGACCCGGATGTAGTCACTCGAAGATGAACTGCATCCGCCGAGGTACAAAGTAGAGGAAGAGCGGACACCTCCGGCTCTTCCCCTGAACTCTCACCTCACCTCTCTCCCTATTTTCTAAGGCTAGGAGCAGCAGCGCTTCAGCCTTGGAGCTTCTTCTCTTGTATTTCGACGTGTCTTCTCAAGGTGAGTGGGGTGTCCTTTTATAGGCTCCAAGGGCGGTTCCTGGCGTCATCATCAAGGTAGCCTCCTGCTTAACATCCACGTGAAGGGGGAGGCGTAGAAGCCACGGTAGTAGGCCGGTCGGCCCCATCTAGGCCGGCCGGCCTGGCTCTGGTGCCAAGTGGCACCGACCTTTGCAGGGACGGCTTGGATGATGTCCTGAAGTCGGTAACAGTTGCGTTCGGTTGAAGCTGTCCAAGAATCCTAGGTTGTGGGCCCTTCAATCCATGTTTATCCCACCCTAGGCCTTCCGGGTCCTTTGATCAAACGGACATCAAATGCATGGCTCATGATCATCTTTGATACATTAGTAAACTTGTGGATCAGTGTCGTGGCCAGAAGAGGGGAAAGGGGGCTGGTCGGCCTGGCCCTGTGCCCAAATTGTTCCTTCTTTTCCCCATCTGCTCCTTCACTCTCAAATTGTACAAAACTTGTGGAACTCATTAGAAATAATCAAATTCACATTGGCATGAGCAAGATGAGCCTGGAATATCGTGGAATGTTGACGATAAAATCGTATAATAACGGCCGTCAACAGTACGCGGAACTGTGGATTAACTTGGCTCCTAGTGATTTATGCAGGTGCGCCTAGAAGCGGGATACGAACTGAGGACCTCTGTCTGATATGATTGTTTTGGGCGTGCCATGAAGACGATAGATTTGGCTGAAATAAATGTCAGCATACTCCTTGACGGTGTAGGTGGTGTGGACTGGAATAAAATGTGCGGTCTTGGTAAGCCGATCGACAATAACCCATATAGAATCATGCTTCTGGGAAGTGAGGGGTAATCCAACTATCAAATCCATACTTATATCTTCCCATTTCCAGGAGGGTATTGGAAGGGTTTGTAACGTTCCAGCTACCTTAAGGTGACTGGCCTTAATTCTTTGGCAAGTATCGCACTCCGAGACATACGTGGCAATGTCCCTCTTCATTCTCGTCCACCAAAAATTTTGTTTCAAATCTTGGTACATTTTGCTGCTCCCTGGGTGAATGGAAAATTTGGAGAGGTGAGCCTCATCTAAAATTTCCTTTCGGAGTTCCAGGTGTTTAGGTACCACTAAACGTTCCCCAAAATGCATGACCTCCTTCTGATTCAGTCAGAAACAACGATACTTCTCATCTCCTGCAGAAAGCCTTTCTTTAATGATCCCAATGCATTTATCCTGAGATTAAGCGGCAGCGATCTTGTCGTAGAGAGTTGGTTCTAAGGAAATGTTATTTAGTGAGCCATGAGGAACAATCTCCAAGCTAAGCTTCCTCATTTCTGCGTATAGAGTCCGGTTGTAGTTTTCTGCGGTGAGACAGTTGCAATGTGCTTTCCGACTCAACGCATCTGCTACAACGTTGGCTTTTCCCAGATGGTAGAGTATCTCCAAGTCATAATCCTTGACCAATTCCAACCATCTACGTTGCCTCATATTCAGATCTGCCTGCGTAAGGATGTACTTGAGACTTTTGTGATCGGTATACACTTTACACTGTGCTCCCATGAGGTGGTGCCTCCAAAGTTTCAGAGCATGAATCACGACTACTAATTCAAGATCGTGCATAGGGTAATTCATCTCATGTGGGCGGAGGGCTCGAGAAGCATAAGCAATGACTCTGTTATCTTGCATGAGAACACATCCCAACCCGGTGCCTGATGCATCGCAGTAGATGTCATAAGGCTTCGTGTTGTCAGGCTGTGCCAGAACGGGGGCCGAAGTAAGGAGTCGTCTCAAGGTGTGGAAAGCTTCTTCACATTTCTCCGTCCATTTGAACCTAGCTCCCTTCTTGAGTAGTTCAGTCATAGGCTTAGCTATCTTGGAGAAGTCAGGAATAAAGCGACAGTAGTACCCTGCTAGACCAAGGAAACTACGGATTTGGTGAACAGACGCGGGAGTTTCCCAATCCATGACTTCTTGCACTTTGCCGGGGTCCACTGAAATGCCTTAATCAGAAATTGTGTGCCCGAGAAACTTGACACTATTGAGCCAGAATTCGCATTTCGAGAACTTGGCGTAGAGCTGATGATCTCTAAGTGTTTGTAGAACAATGCGAAGATGATCAGCATGTTCTTCTTCACTCTTGGAGTATATCAGGATGTCGTCGATGAAGACCATGACGAATTTGTCAAGATAGGGCATGAAGACCGAATTCATGAGATACATAAAGTAAGCAGGTGCGTTGGTGAGTCCAAAAGACATGACCGGATACTCATACAAACCATACCTAGTAGAGAAGGCGGTTTTTGGAATGTCGCAAGGGCGGATCTTGATTTGATGGTACCCAGAACAGAGATCGACTTTGGAGAAGATCTTAGCACCAGCCAGCTGGTCGAAAAGAATGTCAATGCGGGGTAAGGGGTATTTGTTCTTGACAGTCACTGCATTGAGAGGGCGATAGTCCACGCATAACCTCAAGCTTTTGTCCTTCTTTTTAGCAATGAGGGCCGAACATCCCCAAGGTAAGGTGCTAGGTCGGATAAAGCCTTTTTCAAGCAACTCTTGCAATTATGTTTTCAACTCTGCCAACTCTATGGGTGACATCCTATACGGTCGCTTGGATACAGGAGCAGTACCCGGTTGCAGCTCAATAACGAACTCAATGTCCCGGTCAGGGGGCATGCCTGGCAAGTCCTCCGGAAAGACGTCGGGGAACTCGCAAACCACTGGAATATCCTCAAGTCTAAGCTCAGCCAGTGAGCACAGATGGGAACTTGCGTAGACTTTGTGTGGCAGATAGAGATTGGTGTGGCCTAAGAGTGGTGAGTGTATTTCCACTACCCTTTCGGGAATATCAAGTATGACCCGGTGTTTAGTCATCCAATCCATTCCCAGAATGATATCCATCCCCTCCAACTTCACATTTATCAAGTGAGTCTTAAAATTTTTACTGCCCAACATTATGGGTACTTGCTGTGCAATTAAGTTTGTTGAAATTTTTCCACCCGGACTGGTGATCAAGTATGGGGTGGCAGTACCAGAAAGATTCAACCCACATCTTTCACTGAACTTTGCACTTATAAAACTATGCGTTGCACCGGAATCAAAAAGTATAACTGTAGGTTGATTGTGGACAGAAAAGGTACCCGTCATCACTGGCGCCTCCTCGGGAAGATCTGTGAGAGTGGTGAAGTTGATTCTCCCTTGACGGACTTGTACCGTCTGCCTTCTTCCCTTGCCCTGATTCTGCACCTGTCCTTGGTTCCGCTGTTTGTTCTGGGGGCAGTCCTTGTAATAGTGACCTGTCTGTCTGCACTTGAAACAAGCATTCCCATTGCTTGGACGAGCGGGGACTTGGTAGTTGGGGCGTGGGGCAGCGAGCTGCTGAGGAGCGGGGAAACGATTCTGACTCTGCTGGGGTGGCCTGATAGTCCAACGTCCCTGCTGTCCTGGCTAACTCTGAGCATATTACCCGCTACCCGTTACCCGAACCCGAAATACCCGGACCCGGACCCGAAATACCCGAACCCGCACTACCCGATATTTAGTTCGGATATTAGATCCTGTTACCCGAATTTATATTGGGTAGTTTGGATAACTACGCCCGGTACCCGAACTACCCATAATAGGAATACTTCTCTGAAGTCTGAACGAACAATTGCCATGGGCAAGTTTTTGCATATGAGGTGTGCAGCCCACATTGTGAATCTTATTGTAAGAGATGGACTGCAAGAAGTGGACCAATCTATTAAACGTGTTAGGGCTGCTGTTAGATATATCAAAAATGGGACTTCAAGATTGGTGAAGTTTAAAGAAATTGCTGAGGAAGAGAAAGTGGACAGCAAAGCTTTTGTGAAACTTGATGTTCCGACAAGGTGGAATTACACCTATTTGATGTTGAAGGCTGCAATTGTGTATGAGAAAGTGTTCTTAAAGTTAGGTGATCTTATATCCTGACTCCTGTGATCTTATATATTTCAGGTAAATTGGGTATACCCGAACCCGAACCCGAAATTACGGGTACCCGAAATTGCGGGTAGCGTTTTTTTTGGGCTGCAATCGGGTAATGATTTTAATTACCCGAAATTTCAAAACTCGAACTACCCGACCCGAAATAATCGGGTAACCCGAACGCCCAGAGTTAGTCCTGGCCTCTGGGGGTTGGAGGTAGGAGTGTTCTGAACAATCCAGAACCTTTGATTTGATGGAGCAGCCTGAGTCATAGGGGCCTTTCTCTTTTTCTCGGCTTTAAGGGCAGCAATGGCATCCTCTTGAGTAATGGCTAGGTTGACTAGCTCGTTGTAGGTAGCAGTCCGGATAGGGTTCAGGCGTTCCTTGAGCTTGGCACTGAGGCCTCCGCGAAAGCGGTCCATTTTCTTTTGATCCGAGTCAGCGTGGGTACCGGCATATTGGCACAGGTTGTTGAAGGTGTGTGCATACTGTGACACAGTCCTAGTGCCTTGAGTCAATGCCAGGAATTCACTCAACTTCCTCTCAATCATGCCCTCCGGAATATGGTGAGCTCTGAAGGTGGTCTTGAAATCTGCCCAAGTCACCACAGTGTTCTCAGGGAGGGTAGCTAGGTAATGCTCCCACCAGATGAGCGTGTGTCCCCTGAGTAACTGGGCAGCAAACTTGGCCTTGCTCTCCTCTGATCACGGCAGTGCGAGCACGGAGAACTTGGACTCCACAGAGCGAATCCATGCATCGGCGTTGAGCGGGTCAGCTGCTTCACTGAAGGTGGGCGGCTGGGTGCTCAAGAAGTGCTCATAGCGGGCAACGTGGGGCTGAGCATTATGGTGTCCCCCGGGCATTGTTGCATCAGTTGTCGCTGCACATGAAGCATCTCCCGCATCATTTCGGTTTGGGTGACGAAAAATGCCTCCATCGGATTTTGCGGGGGCTGTGGCAGCGGTGGCTGGTTTGCTTGGGTGCCACTGTTTTGCCTGGCGGTGAAGTTGGTGCGGCGGGTTAAGTCAACCATCTGCAAAAATCATTTACTCATCAGACACATGATCTTGAAACTCGTATATCAGGTAAACAAGGCAATCATGTGCGAAATTAGTAAACATTCATCGCAGAGTTTTCCTGATCAGCGGGCTGTCAGATGAGAAAATTTATATCTCCCAGGTTACACGCCCAAAAATTATGAATTTTTGCCAGCGGCTAGAGAATTTAGAGAGCTACAACTTTCGTGTTACGCTCCAGGTTTGATTCGCACTCTAGCTAGGGCGAAAAGTTCGAAGTTCACGTCTCTGTTTTTGCGGTTTTCAGAACGGCTGAGGCTCACCAAATCGTACATAACTCTCCCAATTCTTAACCAAAAGGGCTGAAATTTTGCGAGCATCATCCATATGAAATTACTTAAAACTTTGGTATTCATCATTTGGCCCAGAAATGAGAAATGCGTGCATTAAAAATTCAAATCACATTCAGCTGCAGAGTTTAGCTGTTACAACCATATCGAATCGACAAACTCTAGGGTCAACTCCTACCCTAAGTTACATCATGGTCAAGCTGCACAAAAGACATACTCAAGTCGAAGCTAGCCTATTACATCACTGTCCAAAAGTAGGCTACGCTGAGGAGTAACACTGCCAATCTTCTAGAAGTCGTCGAGGTTGTTGACCGAAGCCTCACTCTCGGCGGGTGAGCCGGGTGTCGTGGGTAGGGGTGGTAAGTCACTGAGGGTATCCGTGCCGGATATGCCCTGAACCTCCTCGGGGTCTATCTCTATCTCCATAGGCTCCTCCTCCTCCTCATCTACCATCTCCACGTCCTGCTCTAGAGGAACCTACTGCTGGAGTATCCCTATGTGCTGGTGAGCGTCCTCAACGTCAAGGTGGAGGTCGTGAACCTCGTCCTCTAGCTCTCCAACACGGTCAACGAGCCCAACCCGCTCATTGTGAAGCGAGTCTATCTCCTCCAGCATCGCCTTGATCTGGCCTAGGTGGGTAGCACGCTCCTCCTGCATCTCGGCCATCTGTGCCAAGTGAGTCTCTCGCTCCTGCTGAAGGGCGGTGACCTATCCAAGCAAGTCTCCAATCTGAGCCTGGAAGTTGGCCATGGCCATGACTGTGTCGGCAGCCTCCATGGTAAGAGTGTAGTCGTACTGAAGCTGTCGGAAGGACCGGCAGGAAGCCATGCCGAACTCAACCGAGTCAGCAAGTCCTCCCTGAAGCAGTGTAAGAAGCCTGGAAAACGTGTTCACATACCGCGCTAGTCCCTCAGCGGTAGGAACAACGCCAGTCCACTCTACAACTGCCCTCACGTGAGCTCGACGCTCCAACCAAGCCGGGTCGTCGGGCTGCGCGGTAGGAAGCAACCCAAGTGGGGAAGTCATCATCTCCACGGGGCGGAAGTCACAAAAGACGTTCAGCACTCGTAGGGCAGCGAACTCCATGGTGTCAGTCAACCTGTGGCCTATCACCTCAGCGTCGAACAAAGGCCACTCGGGATGGTGGGGGTGTGGTGGCACGTAGACCCTGGTGATGCAACGAAGCATGCCATCCTCAAGGTACTCGCGACACGAGTAGAGGGGTGGTGAGGCGAAGCCGGCGGTGCTCAGAGTGTCCCACAAGATAGAGGGAAAACCCTCCCAAGCGAGGCACTCGGAGTGGAGAAAACCGTCCGTGCCAAACACAAAGTTAGCCGCGTCTGCCATCTGTAGAAGAGGAATCAAAGGAACCGAGTAAGAGCTATGCGGATGTAAAAAGGAGATCGGGACAGCGGTGGGAAAACGAGCGTAACTCCGAAACTACCCAACCAAAAGCTCCCAAATTTTACCAGGTCGTTCTTAAGGTTATTAACCACAAGTTTGGTATTCTGAGGTTGCTTTGGTTTTGAGTTTAAGAAGGGTGAAACACTTAGTTCTTAACTTGCTGTCTGCCAGATTTTCCCGGCAAACAGACTGCTCTTATTTTGGTCATATCTCCAGTTTTACTTATCCAAAAATTCTGAAATGTTTACAGAAGCTTGCTTATGAAATTATGAACAACTTTCCTTTAAGGTGCCTAGCCATCAGAGATGTTTTAATGACCCGAAAAATTCAGACCAGCAAGAAACACAGTTTTGACTGACTTTTGAAAATTTGTGAGATTCACGACTTTTATTCCCCTTTTCTTCCAGTTGACTTAATCAATTTTTAAGGTGATTAACATGATGCAAAAGAACTAAAATCGTCCTCACAAAATACCAAGAAGCCTTGGCGTACGTAGTTAGTTGCCGGTGGCGAGGCACAATATACGTCTCTCCCTATAATAGCTAGTCGTTACTCAGACCATCGCAATCCTAACGAACGGAGTCAGTGTACCTGCAAGAAACCATGAACCTTCCATGCCAGCACGCCACGGAAGCGTCCCCATTCATTACCGTTCATTTATAAAAACGGTATCCATGCGTTCAACACTACATGGACAGTGCATCTATTCTAGGCCGTACGCTCCTTTTGAATAGGCACACAACCCTTCGCATAACTCGTGATGCGGCATCATGCACAAGTCTCGAACATGGCGAACAACCAGGACGATAGGCTCATTTGAATTAGAACCATACCATCAAGACCTTGCTCACATATAAAACATGTGGCGACTCATACACAACCGTAATGATAGGTTCTTTGGAATGGAGATCCTATCACCCTTCGTGCACGCGGGGCACGGAAACCAGCGCACGTATAAAACACGTGGGCAAAGGTGTGCTGGGCAGGTTAGTCAAATATACCATAATTAGCAAGCCACCTGAAACAACCCGAAATTCCCTCTAGGGCTTCACGGTCTAGTTAATCCTTAGCGATCCAACGAGTTTTCACAAGGTACTAGTTGGTCAAGTTTTATTCCGAAACAAGTGTGTTGGGACCGTGCGAACCTCTGGTGCATGACTTTTCACTCTGATACCAGCTGTGGCAGAACCGCTCAAATTAATCCGGCTTAAGTGCGCTAACCTTCCATTGGTCATCACGCAATTAAATCGGAGTAATCTGACAGTCTGTCGGGTCAAGCCCGATGCAACCACGAACAGTTACCTCGATCGAAACGAGCCGTACAAATACCCACTCGAAGGTGGATCCTAGAGATTACAACAATCCACAAGTATTAAATAGGTCACACTTGAGGTAATTTATTACAAACCAAGTTCAATGCATAAAGCAGCAGCGAATCAGAGTTTTCGAAAATAACGGAATTAAACTAATTTATTCGAATGGAATGACGTCACGTGAAGCCGTCGTGACATCACTCGGAAGCATCCTCGTCCCACACAACAGTCCAGCCAGGAGGAAGGGTGGTTGGCCAGGTAAGACCTGCAACCATCTCCTCGAGAGCGCTACCTGAAAACAATTCCACAAGCAAGGCTGAGTATACTAATACTCAGCAAAACTTAACCGTCGGGTGTTAGCTACAACACCAACTTCTAGACATGCAAGGCTTTTGGCTGGTGGGTTTGTTTTGCCAAAGAGCAACTAAGGGTGGATCCTTACTTTCAATATTTTAGCATCAAGTTCTAGTTAGAGTTAACCATTCTAGGTAAGCAACCTGTACTGACCAAGCAAGTGGAGCAAACCATTAAGCAAGCAGCAAGTTTATCATCATCATGTTCCACTTTCATTACTCGGTGCGGCAAGAGATCAAGTAGTCTCATTAGCTGCGAGAAACAGACAGTTCGAACCGATTTTAACCTTGCAAGGTGGATACTAAACACACGGAAAAACATCAACCCCGAGGGTCAACAGTAACCAGGCCGTTCCCATGTCTTCCGGGTTTGTTAATCCGAGCCCACTCCCCTTGGACACAAGCCTTAGCCGGTCATACTTCGCGGCCTTAGCCGGCCGGCCTCGGTCTTGAGCCACGTGTCAGCGACAGGGGGATAAATCCCAGGGAAAGCAGGACAAGGCCACGCCCCCTTCCGAACAGGTACTAAACTTACCGGTCCCATGCCCAAACAAGTGCTAAGTGCTTTCAAACACTTGACCAACATCGTCGGCACACTTCGACCTTAGCAACTTTTCATAAACAGACGGGGCATCCACATGACCAAAAATCCGCGTCCGTCATCCTTATGATTCTAACATAAGTAAAGCAGTTGATTCCTATATCTCGCGAGTGACAGGAAATCACTCGACTTTTACCGGCTCCTTATAGCATGGCAACTATCGACCTATCATACTAGTATTGAAAGCATAGGTTCCTAGGATCATGCAACTAAGGTTTCAATCAATGCCTCAAATGTAAATGCACAAGCATAGAGTACAAAACATAGTTGCAAGATTCGAAACATGGGATTTGCTCCGGGGCTTGCCTTCGGGTACAGTGTTAGCTTGGGAGTCCTCGGCAGCAACGCTCGGGTCTTGCTCGACCTGGACGGCATTCACTTCGCCATCAGCTTGGCCTTCTCCTTCAGCGTGGACCAGTTCGTAGTCTCCGTCAGCGAGGGTCGGTTCTACACGAATGCATATGCAAATAAGAACATGATCTTATGTTGAGTCATCACAGTTGCACAATGATGAACCCGGGGTGTATTTAGTGACACATTCACCTGGACAAATTTGTCTGATCTTCCCTTTCTTTAACAAAGGATGTAATTACTCATTAAAGTATTTGGGTTTTGTTGATGGTGATTGTGTACACATATATTATTTAACTTTGATTTCACCATAAAACAGCAAGGGTGTGTGTGTGATGTTTTTAGTTTATTTAACAATTTAAAGAAGTGATTTAGTCTTGTATAACCCCCTTTTTAGCAATGGAACTTTCATAAATTATTCTGGCAGTTTGGTTTATGATTATGATGTGAGAAATTTACAGTATGCTCTTTGTGGTTTACATGATTTATTGACCAAACATTAGGCCAAGATCATGCATACATTTATCACAACAAAATAAACAAGAACAGCACACTATCATCAAGAATAAATTCTAATAAATCACACTATCATCAAAAGGTCCTTCGAATTTTACCAGAGCCTATCCTAGCCTAAACAAGCTCACATGCCAAAGGATAGCTTCAAACAGATCAAAAGATCCTGCTGTTTGAATTTACTAGGTTTAAACTAGTATGAATTAAAAGTGCAAGCTAGCCAGCTCAGACTAAGCTCTAATGTTTACCAGACATGCATCAAGTTACCACAGGGTTTGTGCAAAACGATTGTGCTCAGAAGCTTCACAGATTAATTATTAAAAATGTGAACCAAACGTGCACCTACCAGCCTAAACAATTAATAACTCAAATTCTATCGTGTAACTTCGTGCCAACTTTTTACAGCAGCCTAGATACTTCACTGGCTACAACATATCCAAAAACTAGGCATAAACAAGGCAATAGATTTCAAACTGTGCACAAATTCAAGTTTGAACAGATTTGAACTTAACTTAAAATCTACACAGAATAGACAAAATTGGGTAGAGCACAGCACCAGGAGTACAACAAAATTGGGTTTGCATTTTTCTGATTTTTCTACGATTTTTAACCTGATTTTTAAAATTTCAGGATTTGAATCCTAGATCTGAACAATCTATTACAGATTAGCCCCTGGAAACTTGCGCTAAGGCCCTGGAAGGATTTGTGGCTTTGCAATGTGGTCCCTTGGGCCATGGCCGGCGTCGGTTTGGCCGGATTCCGGTGATGTGGGGCCACGGGGCTCAACGAGAACATGCTAGGGTTGCTCACCGCCTCACCTCGAGCGGATCCGGTGCAGAGAGCTCGGCCGGAGGTGGAGTGACGGCGGCGGGCGGCGGAGCGGCGTGGCGGCGGCTCTGTCTCCCCCAATGCCGGCGACGGCGGTGGCGGAGAGGGGCAGCTGGGGCTCTGCGGAGCTGGAGCGAGGGCGTGGGCGAGCGCTGGTGGCGTTGGATGGCAGCGGAACAGCACGCACGACGGAGAGCGGCGGCGGCAGCCTGGCGGCGGCAATGGCGAGCGGCGGAGGGGGTTCTCTGAGGACCCAGTGTGTCCGAGGACCGGTGGATGGTCGCTTCCTGGTGTGATGAGTGATTGACAACGTGGTGTGGATTGACGTTTCCCTTGGCTCAAGTATTGCAGGTGTAGAATGCGGCTTGGTTGCATTGGTGCAGGTGAAGAACAGGCGCGAAAGGTCTTAGCCATGGCGGCCTCCGAGGAGCGGAGAGACAAGTAGGCTTGGTTCGAGGGACCCGATGGCCGGTGGATCAAGTGCGGTTCACATGCTGGCAAGAACGAGCAAGGGGACGTGGTTCCGGTGCGAGGTAGCGGCTCACAACCGAAGCTCGTACGCGGACGAGAAGCCGGCGCAAGGTGGCGGCTAACAACCGAAGTTTGCGCGCGGGGTTTGGTGATTTGGCCACAAAATCATCGGTGGACGGTTTCCCTTGGTTTGGGCCTCAAAACCAAGGACCGAGGACTCGACGAGACGGACTTGGGCAGCTGGGCCTGGCTGGGCTGTCAGGGGCGGTTTAACCGCCCCCCAGGGCCGGTTTAACCGCCCCCCTCGGGCTGGCCCAAGAACGGCGTCGAGGAGCTTCGATCCGGAGGACACGCGGCGTGACTGCAAGGCTTGCGTCGGAGGGAAGCTAGCTTGCAGTGGAAGGTGCCCGAGCCGGAAAATATCTGAAGACCAAATGTCAAATTTGCCCCTGAGGGGTATGTATCACTTAGGGGTAGTTTAGTCTTTAGGACACCACCACTTGGACTACTAATATGCCCCTTCAGGGCTGGTGGCTGTCATCTCTCTAGTTATCTCTTTAGTTCTCTTTGTTTTTCTCCTTTGGACTAGTTTCCCCTTCATCCACTCCACCTAGAACTATTCGAATCCTTTGTAGTTTGTATAGGTGAATTCATGGTTATGTGATGGAGTTTGTGCTGCTCATCTTTGTGCCATGATTTGATTCCCGAGCTCCCTTTTTCCTTTTCTATTTTCGTGGGTATTTTCGGAGCTATTTTTGGGGGATTTTCGTTCTTCTTGTTCCCGAGCGTTTTCTCTCGGATTTCTTTGGGGGATTCACGTATGAGTGCCTTGTGCCTCTTTTGCTGGTGATCCTTTGCCCCCAAACGCCGAGAATCGCTCAGGATTTGAGATTTTCGGGATGAACTCGAGGTCATGGTGTTCTTCGCGAGATCTGCGATTCCGGGAGTTGTACGTGAGTTAGAGGCCGAGATCTTTTGGGAAAACACTCCACTGGGGTCTAGATCATCTGACCAAAATCTCGCCTCAAGAGCTCAAGCGGTTTGGGAGATCCACTTTTGTTTTGACTTTTACCCGAGGCTCCCAGGCCCGGGCGGTTTAACCGCCCCCCCTGGCCGGTTTAACCGCCCCCCCTGGGTGTGTTAGATCGAGCCGAGTTTCGGGTCGTTTTGGTGTTCGATTCGATTGGTTCGAGTTCCGCTGCTCGTTTCTTGTTCCTAGGGTCAGTAGCTTGACAGTGGCTACGTGATCTTGGCAAGATTGTTCTCGGAGGTTTCGGAGTTGTTTTGGGAGAATAGCCGGATTGTTTGGAAAGATTTTTTATCGGCTCCCATTCACTCCCCCCCTCTCTGGTCGCCGTTTCGGTCCTTCAATTGGTATCAAAGCCGGTTACGGGTCTTTGCGACTCTAACCAGTCTAAGATCCAAAGATGGCGTACCAAGATCGGCAAACTGTGAGACTCTTTCTGTTGATGAGCTTTTCTCGAAGTTGAAGTCTTCCGAGGTGGACAGACAGTTGCTTGCCAAGGCTAAGAGTCCGACTGATCCCCATAGTCTGGCTCTAGTCGGTGGCTCTGGATATGGACATGCTAACACTCCTAGACACTTTGCTTTGTCTTCTCTTGTGTCCCTTCCAGATGAGGAGTATGAGGTGCTGAGCGAGGAGGATCTCGCATTGCTCACGAGGAGGTTCGAGCGGATGTACCAGAACCGCAAGGGTTCGAGGCGTGCCGGGAGTACGTGCTACAGATGCGGGAAGATGGGCCACTTCATCGCCGAGTGCCCCGAGGAAATCAAGAAACACAAGCACCGCCCGCGAGATGAGCACAAGCACCGCTCCAAGGACAAGCACCACTCCAAGCACAAGAACAAGGAGGAGAACACCGACACCTCGTCAAGCTCAAGCAGCGAGGAAGAAGACCGCTGCCACCGCAAGGAGAAGAAGCACAAGAACCGCAACTTCAACGGGCTTTCTGGGGTCGCTATGAACTTCTGCACCATGGCGCACGACTCCAACAACAAGAACGTCTCTGACTACGACTCCGACTCCGAGGATGAGGTATTGACCGATCCCACCTCTTTGCGTAAGGAGATTGCTAGATTAGAGCAGTTGGTCGATAATCGCGATGATGTGCTTAGGAAGACCAACAAGGAAAAGAGGGAGTTTAGGTCTTTGCTAGGAGAGTCCAAGGATAGAGTGGCTGAGCTTGAGACCTTGCTTTCTGAGACTGGAAAGAAGGCCATGGAGTTTGAGTCTTTGCTTTGCGAGTCTAGGGAGAGAGCAGCTTCGCTTGAGTCTGAAATTGCTGTATTGAAAGATGCTCCTCTTGTGTCTGATGAGGTTGAATGCTCGTTTTGTGATGTGCATATTGCTGATCTTGTTGTGCTTAAGGAGAAACACATGACTTGCCTGGATGAACTAGAGGGTGCTAGGGTTGAGCTTGCTGAGTTGAAGTCTAGGTCATCCTTGCTAGGTGCTTGTACTTCTTGTCCTGCTTTGCATGCTCAGTTGCTTGAATCACGCACCATGATTAGTTCACTTGAAGCACAACTTAAATCACCCATTGCGAATTCATGTTCTGCTTGTGATGTTGTTGCATTGAAAAACGTTGAGTTAGAGCAGTGTGTGAATCGCTTGCAAGATGAGAATGATGAGCTGAGACAGTGTTTGGGTTGGTTGTCTGGTCGTGAACCTCAGCTCAAGATGTTGATTGCAAGTTTCAAGAGAGCTGATGGTTGTGGTCTTGGTTCTGAGAAGGTTGGTGAGAGTAGTGGTGAGAAGAGAGAGATCCAGAGAGCTCCACCGCAAACATTTCCACAAACCCACCAAAAACCATTCTCAAGAACACCTTCACACCCAAACCAAACCACCTGCTGAACAAGCTTGACACCACTCCAGATCCTCCCAAGTTTCCACCTAAGTCAGAGAACTTTCAGAGGAGAGTGACCTTTGTGAGGAGTGGGGTTTACCAGCCGAGAGAGAGGGCACAGCCGAGAGAAACCCCAAAGCCAAAGCCAGTCCGCTTCCATTGTGAGCATTGTGGAAGGGATGGTCACCTTGAGGAGTTTTGTTGGAGGAAGAAGAGGGAGGTGAGAAGAGAGAAGGAGGTGGGGAACAGGGACAGGTACTACTCTTCTCGTAGTGTGCCTGTGTCTCGTTCACCCTGGCCGAGAGGCGACGCCTTTGTGCGCACAGTTCCTGTGGTTGCTAGTCGTGGTGTTTCAGCTGTTCGTGAGTTTGCTAGGCGGCCTCCGTTTCGCGGTCAGTTTGGTTCAGGGAGGTTCGACCGTAGCTTTGAGGCTAGGAGAGAGTCTAGGCCACGTTTTCCCCCTCGTGGTGCTAGAGGTCCGATGGTGAGAGACGAGAGGGTTTCACGCGATAGAGTTGATTTTGCTAACCCCTCTTTTGAGCAGATGGCCCGACACTGGTTTGACTCTTTCTGTGCTAACCCCAGTGTCGAGTCATTCGCTCGTTCTCGTTCTCGCTTTTGATTGTGCAGGTGTGAGGTATGGAGAACATGAGCTTGGTGACTCTTGGTCTTTTGCATGATCAAGGTTTGATGGTTCTCCACACCTTTTTTGGATGGCCCCGATGTGGCCCTTGTACACTATGTATTGTGAGTATATCCCTTGTACACTCTTGTGTTCATCTGTGTATATTTAGCTTGCTTTGTGCCTGTATCTTGGTTTTTATGTTTTGTGTAGCATATTGTACATTTGTTTATCTGATATCCTTTTAGTTGGTATCTTTTGTTGCATTTTGCTCATTTGAGATTTTTCTTCCTTTTTATGATGGAGCTTTCCATTTGCTTTTGTACACCTTCTCTAGTTTTTCTAGGTGTCTTTGATTGAGGGGGAGCTCAGCTTTATTTAATGGGGAGAAATTTGCTCAAGTTGGTTTGACAAGGAGATGACTTTGTTTATAGGTTTTTGGATTGCATGAGATTGTGAGTTTGCTGCATTTGCATTTTGATTGTGCATATCATGGAAGTTTGAAGTTTGCACCTGAACCTTGGATTTGCATTTCAGTTGCACATTCCAAGGGGAGCTGATGATAGAACCTGAACCTTGGATTTGCATTTCGGTTGCACATTCCAGGGGGAGCTTTGTATTTGTGCTTTGATTGCGCTTGTGTTTTGAGATTGAGCTTGCCCATGTTTCTACCCAAAACCAGCTTGCAGACATTTTCACTAAGCCACTTGACCAAGTTACCTTCACCCGCTTGCGAGGAGAACTTGGTGTGTGTGCGGTTTTCTGAGCTGAGTTTTGGAGGCTTCTCTTGTAGCATATGTATACTGTTGTACCATCTTTGTATCTTGCTTTTGTATCCTGATTTCATCTTTTGTATCATATCTTAGGATGAGCTTCTCCTATATGCAGTGATTGGTACAACTTGCTACATTTTAGAGTTTAGGCAGGCTGGCTAGGGATAGCTTGTATGGATGGATATGCTCTTGATGGTCTTGATATATATTCTGTTGAGATAGCTTCTTTTCGAATTAAAATGACAAACTGAACTTAATTCCTACACCCATGAGTAAATGCCTTTGCATGTCTTGTTTGAGCCGAAATGGCTATATCTTGCTTAAGATCATGTTAGGGTGTGATATTCTTTTCAATTGGGTCAAAGACCTTTGTCATTGTAAATGTTTAGCCCATGCTTTATCTTGTGGAGGAGCATAAGCTTCTTTCTGTCGCAAAGACATTTCATGTACCATGCTTAATTTGAAAAACTTGAAAAATGAGATGTCTATGCATGAAAGAAGAAAGTCGGAGAAAAAGATATATTTGCAGAAAATTATGCTCATGTCTCTATGCTTTCACCATTGCACACACTTGCACACATGGGTGCTAAGCGGTTGCATGTTGTTTGCCGGAGAAGTCTCCCATGAGAAGTGAACACATGGCTCCGTGCTTTGACATGACATGAGGTAGAACTTGGGCGTTTATGATGATCTTTTGTCAAGAATGCTTGTCCTTTCATGATTTTGGTGAGATGAAGTTTATTTTTGCTTAAACAATCCATGGTTAGGACTTTGCTCATGCGGTGACTTTTTTGATAAAAATCCACAATTTGCTCATGACTTTGTCAATTGGATATATGTCTTCACCTTCTTGATGGCAATGCCCGTGTGACATGATGAACTAGCTTGCATGCCTCTTCTCTAACTTGTAGCATTTTGTATTGCTCATTGTATATTTGAGAAGCTTGTAGTAGCATTTTGTACATTTTGCCTTGATGTGTGCATTGTCAACAAGGGGGAGAATTTCTGGAGCATTTGGCAAGGGGGAGTCGCTGCTGAATTTAGAAGAAAGATTTTGCTCTAGATTTTGTCGAAATTGTGTGAGAGGTTGAAGTTTTTGCCCAAATGAGGTTTTCTGAAAATTTGCAAAGTTTCTGAGAGTTTGATCATTGGAATATCTTGCTGGGCATATTTGGAAGGTTTTCAAGTTGGAACGACATCGTCGTGAGTTGGTTTGTGCAATTTTGGGATTTTGCATTTTGGTCATCTGCCAGGGGCGGTTTAACCGCCCCCCCTGGGCGGTTTAACCGCCCCTGTGCTGAGAGCACAAGGCTTGTGATGGTTTGAGCCATTTTCGAGTGATTTTCGCACGCACAAGTTCACTTGTTCAGGGGGAGTTGCATCTTTGCAGGGGGAGTGCTTTGAGAGTCCTGAAAAGTGAGTTGGAGGATTTGAAGTTTGTGATTTGTGCTTTGTGCTTTTGCTCTTTTGCCGATGGTGTTGAGCCCTTTCGCTTCTTCTTGAAGGGTCGGCGTTTCTGGAGCTTTCTCTTGCTAAGTGACTTTTGATTTGGCTTGTTCTTGCTTTTAGTCACTTGCTTGAGTCTTGTTTTCGATTTCTTTTACATTTTCTTTATATCAATTGGTTACTATGTGTGTGTTGTCAATGCACTCATCAAGGGGGAGATTGAGGACCCAGTGTGTCCGAGGACCGGTGGATGGTCGCTTCCTGGTGTGATGAGTGATTGACAACGTGGTGTGGATTGACGTTTCCCTTGGCTCAAGTATTGCAGGTGTAGAATGCGGCTTGGTTGCATTGGTGCAGGTGAAGAACAGGCGCGAAAGGTCTTAGCCATGGCGGCCTCCGAGGAGCGGAGAGACAAGTAGGCTTGGTTCGAGGGACCCGATGGCCGGTGGATCAAGTGCGGTTCACATGCTGGCAAGAACGAGCAAGGGGACGTGGTTCCGGTGCGAGGTAGCGGCTCACAACCGAAGCTCGTACGCGGACGAGAAGCCGGCGCAAGGTGGCGGCTAACAACCGAAGTTTGCGCGCGGGGTTTGGTGATTTGGCCACAAAATCATCGGTGGACGGTTTCCCTTGGTTTGGGCCTCAAAACCAAGGACCGAGGACTCGACGAGGCGGACTTGGGCAGCTGGGCCTGGCTGGGCTGTCAGGGGCGGTTTAACCGCCCCCCAGGGCCGGTTTAACCGCCCCCCCTGGGCTGGCCCAAGAACGGCGTCGAGGAGCTTCGATCCGGAGGACACGCGGCGTGACTGCAAGGCTTGCGTCGGAGGGAAGCTAGCTTGCAGTGGAAGGTGCCCGAGCCGGAAAATATCTGAAGACCAAATGTCAAATTTGCCCCTGAGGGGTATGTATCACTTAGGGGTAGTTTAGTCTTTAGGACACCACCACTTGGACTACTAATATGCCCCTTCAGGGCTGGTGGCTGTCATCTCTCTAGTTATCTCTTTAGGTTTTACTTTGAACTTGTTTTCCCCTTCATCCCCTCCACCTAGAACTACTTCGAATCATTCCTAGTTTGTATAGGTGAATTCATGGTTATGTGATGGAGTTTGTGCTGCTCATCTTTGTGCCATGATTTGATTTCCCGAGCTCCCTTTTCCTTTTCTATTTTCGTGGGTATTTTCGGAGCTATTTTTGGGGGATTTTCGTTCTTCTTGTTCCCGAGCGTTTTCTCTCGGATTTCTTTGGGGGATTCACGTATGAGTGCCTTGTGCCTCTTTTGCTGGTGATCCTTTGCCCCCAAACGCCGAGAATCGCTCTGGATTTGAGATTTTCGGGATGAACTCGAGGTCATGGTGTTCTTCGCGAGATCTGCGATTCCGGGAGTTGTACTGAGTTAGAGGCCGAGATCTTTTGGGAAAACACTCCACTGGAGGTCTAGATCATCTGACCAAAATCTCGCCTCAAGAGCTCAAGCGGTTTGGGAGATCCACTTTTGTTTTGACTTTTACCCGAGGCTCCCAGGCCCGGGCGGTTTAACCGCCCCCCCTGGCCGGTTTAACCGCCCCCCCCTGGGTGTGTTAGATCGAGCCGAGTTTCGGGTCGTTTTGGTGTTCGATTCGATTGGTTCGAGTTCCGCTGCTCGTTTCTTGTTCCTAGGGTCAGTAGCTTGACAGTGGCTACGTGATCTTGGCAAGATTGTTCTCGGAGGTTTCGGAGTTGTTTGGGAGAATAGCCGGATTGTTTGGAAAGATTTTTTATCGGCTCCCATTCACTCCCCCCCTCTCTGGTCGCCGTTTCGGTCCTTCATTCTCGCGTGCGGGGTTGCGGGGCTTTTTTAGCCGGTCGAGGGCGAGGCTTAGACAACGGCTCAGAGCGGCAAAGCGGCCACGTGGAGGTTCGTGCGGCGCACTGCTGGGCAGCCACGGCGGACAGGGCACGCCGGTCGGCGGCCTGTCGTGGCGGGGCGGCGCAGGGCGGAGCGGGTCGGTGGCCGGTCGGGAAGGTTCCGTGCGGGTTGGCGAGGGGCTGGGGTCCACGGCGACCTGTCGCCGGTCTTGGTCGGGGCAGCGGCGCAGCGGCTCGCCGGCGGGTCGACGGCGACCACGTGGCGCGCGCGGAACGCCCGTCGCGTCCGGTCGGGACGGCGCGGGGGGACAGGACGGCGCTGGCCGGGCAGACAGCGGGGGACAGCGCGCAGCGCAATTAAGGCGCGGGCGCGGCCTCGGCATCCGCGTCAGAGACCGACTGCCGCGTGGCGGCGCGGTCGGGCGTTGGAACGCGCGGCGCCGGAGAGCGCCGGCATTTCGTCGAACACATGCCGGGCGTCCATTCAAACCTAAATTTCTCTGAAATTTTGAACTGAAGTTTAAAATCTCCAAAAAGGAAAGTTGTGTCCTAGGTTACCAGCTACAACTTTTGCAAAGGTTGACCTATGAAAAAGTGTATGGATTCGAGGGAAAACTGAGGAGAAGAACCGGTGAACTTCTGTGTCAGCCGGCCGTGAACATTTGAGTTTGGCTGGCTTTGACTGGGTTTTTGGGTCTGAAGCACTCAAAAACTCTCCAGGGCCATATTGACTAAATTGTGTCCCATGAAAAGATGAACAACTTTCATATTGGCACATTTTTGAGTTCTTAATAGAAATTTTGAATTCAAGTCATGCCAACCAGCAAAGGTCCAAAGTTCACCGAGATTAAAAGGATTTTGGGTGAACTTTTCTTAAGTGAAAATCTAGGTGGGGCCAAGGTACTCTTAATTAACCTAAGATAAGTGGTTAAACAGGTGATTAAGTTAACTAAACACCTAGATTGTCACAGCTAGTTAGTATTCCCACTTTGTTCTTTTACCTATTTTACGTAGACTTGGATCTAGGTTATGTCGATTTACTGTGTCGTGCTTCTCAGCCAATACGCGTTTGCAAGAATGTTTGTGCTTCTCAGCCGATCGGTCAAATTCTATAATGAGCACTTTATCCCTTGTCAATTGTAGGCGAAGCATATCACTGAGGCCTATCTTGTGTTGCATCGCAAGGATCTACCGCTCAATTTTGTGCATCAACAAAATGGAGGAAGTAGCACTTTTGAATCTAAATAGAAGGACTAAAAACTACAACTAAAGTTTAGCCCCCAAACTCAAAAGACTCCATTGGCTATGGGAGGGGAGCTAATGTGGGCTAAAATTTTATAAAAGACAAGTTTGCCCATGTTTCTCTCTCTATTGGGTGGTGGTGACTGTTGGTATTTCCTACGACTCACATATAAATCCGTAAGCGTATTAAGGACCCGGTGTGTCCGAGGACCGGTGGATGGTCGCTTCCTGGTATGATGAGTGATTGACAACGTGGTGTGGATTGACGTTTCCCTTGGCTCAAGTATTGCAGGTGTAGAATGCGGCTTGATTGCATTGGTGCAGGTGAAGAACAGGCGCGAAAGGTCTTAGCCATGGCGGCCCCCGAGGAGCGGAGAGACAAGTAGGCTTGGTTCGAGGGACCCAGGTGGCTAGATGGATCAAGTGCAGGTTCACATGGTGCAAGAACGAGCAAGGGCACGTGGTTCTGGTGCGAGGTAGCGGCTCACAACCGAAGCTCGTACCCGGACATGAAGCCGGTGCAAGGTAGCGGCTAACGACCGAAGCTTGTACGCGGGGTTTGGTGATTTGGCCACAAAATTATCAGGAGGACGGTTTCTTGGTTTGGGCCTCAAAACCAAGCCCGAGGACTCGACGAGGCGAAGTCTGGGCAGCTGGGCCGAGGTGACCAGCCAGGCCCAAGTTCGGCGTCGAGGAGCTTCGATCCGGAGGACACGCGGCATGACCGCAAGGCTTGCGTCGGAGGGAAGCTAGCTTGCGGTGGAAGGTGTCCCAGCCGGAAAATATCTGAAGCCAAATGTCAAATTTGCCCCTGAGGGATATGTATCACTTAGGGGTAGTTTAGTCTTTAGAGCACCACCACTTGGACTATATAATAGACCCCTAGGGGTTGGTGGCTGCCATCTCTTTGCATCCTCTCTAGTTATCTCTCTAGTTTTCCTTTAGACTTGTATTTCCCTTTCATCCTCTCCACCTAGAACTATTTTGAATCATTCATAGTTTGTATAGGTGAATTCATGGTTGGTTGATTGAGTTTGTGCTGCTCATCTTTGTGCCATGATTTGAATCCATGAGCTCCTTTTCTTTTCCCTATTTTCGGAGGAATTTTGAGGAATTTTCGTTCTTCACTTCCTAGGGCGTTTTCTCTCAGATTTCTTTGGGGGATTCACGTATGAGTGCCTTGTGCCTCTTTTGCTGGTGATCTCTTGCCCCAAACGCCGGGAATCGCTTTGGATTTGAAGTTTTTGGGATGAACTCGAGTTCCTGGTGTTCTTCACGAGATCTGTGATTCCAGGAGTTCTAGGAGGTTTGAGGCCAAGATCTTTGGGGCATAGCCTCTCCTTAAGGTGTATATCATCTACCCAAAATCTTGTCTCAAGACTCCAAGTCGTTTAGGAGATCCATTCTCGAGTTGACCTTTTCACTACGTCGATCTATTGATCCGATCGGTTATCCTTGACTGGGTCGGATCAATCGACCGCTTGTACTTTGCAGCCTTGCAGTCTCGCGTTGACTGTTTTCTCTATGTCGATCAATCGATCCGATCAGTTGTTCCTGGCTCGGTCGGATCAATCGATCGCCTACATTCGTAGTCTTGAAACCTCTCTGGTAGAAGGTTGATATTTCGATCGCTCAAACCTATCGATCCGACCGAACGCTGTTGTACAGGTCAGATCAATTGACCGGAGGGTTTTCACTCAAAGAACGTTTTGACTTGAGAGCGGTTGGAGCATAGGTGATTAGTCTGACCGGTGCTTTCCATGCTCGGTCAGATCAATCGATCCATGTATTTTGCGCGAATCTTTTCACTGGCTTAGTCTCAGTCACGGTCGGAGGTTTGGCGATAGATCAGACCGATCCTTCTTGCCCGGTCGGATCAATTGACACATACAGCTTCCGTAGAGTTCTTCCTGTTGAGGCCACGTCTTGTGCTCGTTTTGTTCGAATCTTTTTCCGCTGCATTGATCTAGTTCCTAGGGTTAGTGGCTTCTCACTAGCTACGTGATCTTGGCTAGATTGTCGGATTGGCTTGGAGTTGATTTGGGAAAAGCCGGATATGGGAAAGAAATTTTTATCGGCTCCCATTCACTCCCCCCCCCTCTCTGGTCGCCGTTTCGGTCCTTCAATTGGTATCAGAGTAGGTTACGGGTCTTTGTGACTCTAACCAGTCTAAGATCCAAAGATGGCGTACCAAGATCGGGGTTCCGGGCCTCCGCACTTCGATGGGAAGAACTATCCGAATTGGGTCGCGCGTATGGGCGCTTTCTCTCAAGGCAAAGGAAAGTTGTTGTGGGATGTGACCAAAGATGAACACTATGTCAATCCCACCAACTTAGATGCCGAGGATGCGAAAGATAAGTTCGAGGCAAACGCTAGAGCTGTCGATTACTTGTTCCGTGCTTTGTCTGCTGAGGAGTTTGAGCGAGTTTTGGGCGAGGGCCTAGCTAGCCAGATCTGGCAGAAGCTCAAGGTAGCCCATGTTGGTGATAGCCATGTGAAGGCTAGGCTTTTCTCGATGTATCGTAGAGAGTATGAGAATTTCGCTCATTTGCCTGGAGAGTTTGTTGATGCCTTGTTTCAGCGCTTCACTTCCATAGTCAACAACATGAAAGCCAACACTACCGTACTCCCATACTCAGATCATGACAGAGCTATCAAGCTCTTGCAAGCACTTGATAGATCCGTGTGGGGTGCTAAGGTTGAGGCGATCATGGAGTCGGCTAACTATAAAACTTTGTCTGTTGATGAGCTTTTCTCGAAGTTGAAGTCTTCTGAGGTTGATAGACAGCTACTTGCCAAGGCTAAGAGTCCGACTTATCCCCATAGTCTGGCTCTAGTCGGTGGCTCTGGTTATGGACATGCTAACACTCCCAGACACTTTGCTTTGTCTTCTCTTGTGTCTCTTCTAGATGAGGAATATGAGGTGCTGAGCGAGGAGGATCTCGCGTTGCTCACGAGGAGGTTCGAGCGGATGTAACAGAACTGGAAGGGTTCGTGGCGTGCCGGGAGTACGTGCTACAGATGCGGCAAGAAGGGCCACTTCATCGCCGAATGCCCGGAGGAAATCAAGAAGCACAAGCACCGCCCGCGAGACGAGCACAAGCACCGCTCCAAGGACGAGCACCACTCCAAGAACAAGAACAAGGAGGAGAACACTAACACCTCATCGAGCTCGAGCAGCGAGGATGAAGACTGCGGCCACCGCAAGGAGAAGAAGCACAGGAACCGCAACTTCAACGGACTTTCTGGCGTCGCTATGAACTTCTACACCATGGCGCATGACTCCAACAACAAGAACATCTCCGACTACGACTCCGACTCTGACTCTGACTCCGAGGATGAGGTATCAAACGATCCTGCCTCTTTGTGTAAGGAGATTGCTAGGCTAGAGCAGTTGGTCGATAATCGGGATGGTGTGCTTAGGAAGACCAACAAGGAGAAGAGAGAGTTTAGGTCTTTGCTAGGAGAGTCCAAGGAAAGAGTAGCTGAGCTTGAGGCCTTACTTTCTAAGACTGGAAAGAAGGCGATGGATTTTGAGTCTTTGCTTAGTGAGTCTAGCAAGAAAGTGGCTGAGCTTGAATCTGAGTTGGCAAGTGCTAGAGCTGAGATAGGTGTGCTAAAAGATGCTCCTACTGTTTCTGATGAACTTGAATGCTCTTTTTGTGATGTGCATCTTGCTGATTTGGTAGCTCTTAAGGACAAACACATGACATGCCTTGATGAACTAGAAGGTGCTAGGGTTGAGCTTGCTGAATTGAAGTCTAGGTCATCTTTGTTAGGTGCTTGTACTTCTTGTCCTGCTTTACATGCTCAGTTGCTTGACTCTCGTACCATGATTAGTTCGCTTGAAGCTCAATTGAAATCTCCTATTGCAAATTCTTGTTCTTCTTGTGATGTTGTCGCTTTGAAGAATGTTGAGCTAGAACAATATATTGATCATTTGCAAGATGAGAATGATGAGTTGCGACTAGTGTTTGGGTTGGTTATCGGGTCGTGAGCCACAACTTAAGATGTTGATTGTTGGGTTCAAGAGAGCTGATGGTCGTGGTCTGTGTTCTGAGAAAGTTGGTGAGTGTAGTGGTGAGAAAGAGAGAGAGAGAGAGAGCAAACTAGTTCCACCACAAATACCCCAACACCACCAGAGAAAACCCCACCAAAGAACAGCTTCTCACCTAAACCCAACCACCTGTTGAACAAGCTTGACACCACTCTAGATCCTCCCAAGTTTCCACCAAAGACAAACAACTTCCAGAGGAGAGTGACCTTTGTGAGGAGTGGGGTTTACCAGCCGAGAGAAACCCCAAAGCCAAAACCAGTCCGCTTCCATTGTGAACATTGTGGAAGGGATGGTCACCTAGAAGAGTTTTGCTGGAGGAAAAAGAGGGAGGTGAGACGAGAGAAGGAGATGGGTAACAGGGACAGGTACTACTCTTCCCGTAGTGTGCCTGTGTCTCGTTCACCCTTGCCTAGGAGAGAGGCTTTTGTGCGCACAATTCCTTCATTTGGTAGTCGTGGTGTTCCAGCTAGTCGTGAGTTTGCTAGGCGGCCTCCGGTTCGTGGTCAGTTTGGTTCAGGGAGGTTTGACCATAGCTTTGAGGCTAGGAGAGAGTCTAGGCCACGTTTTCCCCCGCGTGGTGCTAGAGGTCCGATGGTGAGAGACGAGAGGGTTCCACATAGTGACGTTGATTTTGCTAACCCCTCTTTTGAGCAGATGGCCCGACACTGGTTTAACTCCTTCTGTGCTAACCCCAGTGTTGAGTCATTCGCTCGTTCTCACTCTCGCTTTTGATTGTGCAGGTGGGAGGTATGGAGAACATGAGACTGGTGACCCTTGGTCTTTTTGCCTGATCAAGGTTTGATGGTTCTCCACACCTTTTTGGATGGCCCCGTTGAGGCCCTTGTACACTATGTATTGTGAGTATATCCATTGTACACTTTTGCATTTTTGTATGTTGATTTCATCTTTTGTATCTTGTTGTATAGTTTTCATCTTTGCATCTTGTGACATATCATGTTGCATTTGTTTCATATCTTAAGATGAGCTTCTCATATATGCAGTGATTTCTACAATTTGCTCCATTTTAGAGTTTAGGCAGGCTGGTTAGGGATTGATTGTATGGATGGCTATGCTCTTGATGGTTTTGATATATATTCTATTGAGATAGTCTCCTTTTTGAATTAAAATGACAAACTGAGCTTAAAACTCTTTCACCCATGAGTAAATGCCTTTGCATGTCTTGTTTGAGCCGAAATGGCTTTATCCTGCTTAAGATCATGTTAGGGTTTGATATTCTTTTCAATTGGGTCAAAGACCTTTGTCATTGTAAATGTTTAGCCCATGCTTTATCTTGTGGAGGAGCATAAGCTTCTTTTTGTCGCAAAGACATTTCATGTACCATGCTTAATTTGAACAAACTTGAAAAATGAGATGTCTATGCATGAAAGAAGAAAGATGAGAAAAAGATATACTTGCTGAAAATTATGCTCCTGTCTCTATGCTTTCACCATTGCACACACTTGCACACATGGGTGCTAAGCGGTTGCATGTTGTTTGCCGGAGAAGTCTCCCATGAGAAGTGAACACATGGCTCCGTGCTTTGACATGACATGAGATAGAATTTGGGCATTTGTAATGATCTTTTGTCAAGAATGCTTGTCCTTTCATGTTGTTGGTGAGATAAAGCTCATTTTTGCTTGAACAATCCATGGTTAGGACTTTGCTCATGTGGTGACATTTTTTGATAAAACTACACAAATTGATCATGGATTTGTCAATTGACTATATGTCTTTACCTTCTTGATGGCAATGCCCATGTCACAAGATGAACTATCTTGTTTGCCTCTTCTCTAACTTGTAGCACTTTGTATTGCTCATTGTATATTTGAGAAGCTTGTAGTTGCATTTTGTACATTTTTGCCTTGATTTGTGCATTGTCAACAAGGGGGAGAATTTCTGGAGCATTTGGAAAGGGGGAGAATTTCTGAAAAAGATTTTGAAAGTTTGGTGAGAGTTTGAGTATTTTCGAGTGTTTTTTCGCACGCATACGTTCACTTGTTCAGGGGAGTTGCATCTTTGCAGGGGGAGTGCTTTGAGTGGTCTGAAAAGTGAATTGGCTTGTGTTTTGCTCTTTTGCCGATGGTGTTGAGCCCTTTTGCTTCTTCTTGAAGGGTCGGCGTTTCTGGACCTTTCTCTTGCGAAGTGACTTTGTTCTTAGCTCCGCAGGACGCCATCGACAACTGGGATCAGCTTACCTCACTCTTCGTCGGTAACTATCTCGGAACCTGGGAGAGGCCCGGGAGCAAACGGCTCCTCGGCCAGATAAGACAGCGCAAGAACGAGACCCTGCATGACTTCGTTCGCAGGTTCTCGGAGAAGCGCAACTCCATTACGGACGTGACGGATCAAGAGGTGATGACCGCCTTCCAGAACGGCATCTCCGACAGAAGACTGATCCACAAGTGGACTCGGAAGCCACTCGCGACTGTCAATGACATGTTCCGGGTCGCTAGCACGTGGGCGGACGCGGAGATAGAAGGAACAACTCAGCGAGCTCAAGAATCGCTGGGAGGAGGAAAACAAGACGACCCGCAAGAGCGACCGCCGCGAGGACGAAGATCGACACGACGACCATCGTCGCAGCGACAGTCACCCTCGCAAGAAGAAGAGCGAGGGCGATATGGTCGCCACTCTGGACTGGCCCAGAGGCCGGGTAACTCCAGAAGATTTCCAGCGCATGCTCGACGAGCAATGTCCATACCACAAGCACAAGCACTCGGCACGAGAGTGCTACGGGCTCAAGCGAGCCTTCACTGGGGGCAACAGAGGCCCTCCCTACAGAAAGAGGAACGATGGTTCCCCACGAGAGGACAGGTGGTCCGCATGATCTACGGCGGGCCGGAATTCGAGACGAAGCGCCAGCAGAAGCTCACCCACCGCCAGGTCATGCACGCAAGGGAGCCACCGGTACCTAAGTACCTCAAGTGGTCGGAAGTTCCGATCACCTTCACCCGGGAAGATCACCCGAGCTTCATACCGAAGCCCGAATCCCACGCCTTGGTAGTAGCTCCGACGATCCGCAACGTTCAGCTCACTAAGGTACTAGTCGACGGTGGCAGTGGCCTGAACATCCTCTTTGCCAACACATTGAAGGAGCTCGGCCTGACTACTCTCGACCTGCATCCCCCCAATCCGCATTCTACGGTTTGATACCGGGAGAAGGGGCGGAACCACTCGGGCACATCACATTGCCCGTTACCTTCGGAGACCGGAACAACTACCGGACCGAGCATATGCAGTTCACGGTGGCGAACTTTGAGACTGCATATCACGCCATCCTCGGGAGACCAGCGCTCGCCAAGTTCATGGCGATCCCTCACTACATCTACTTGCAGGTCAAGATGCCAGGACCCAAGGGCGTAATCACCGTCTTGGGGGACATCCGAGTCGCTTACACATGCGAACAGGAGACCCTCAACGCGGCAGCTGCCCTGGACATGTCGAAGCGCATGATGCAAGTACTGGCTGCATCGCAGGAGGTGGACAAGGACTCTCTGGAGATCCCCGCCAAGAGGCTAGCAAGAGAAGCCATCGCGCCAAGCAAGGAGACGGAGCTGAAGAGGATCTCGCTGGACTTGGACGACCCGAAGAAGACGGCCATCATCGGGGCAGAGTTAGACCCCAAATAGGGAGAAGTGCTCGTCAAATTCCTAAGGGAAAACGCTGACATATTCGCGTGGAAACCATCCGATATGCCAGGTGTCCCAAGGGAACTTGCCGAGCACTCCTTGAAGGTCAATCCGACTGCCAAACCGATCAAGCAGAGGCTTCGTCGATTCGCGCAGGACCGCAAGGAGGCAATTAGGGTAGAGATTACAACGCTGTTAGCTACTGGTTTTATTCAGGAGGTGTTCCACCCCGACTGGTTAGCTAACCCAGTTCTTGTAAGAAAAAAGAATAATAATGATTGGAGAATGTGCGTTGATTACACAGATCTCAACAAAGCTTGCCCTAAAGACCCCTTCGTTCCCCCCCGCATCAATCAAGTCGTTGATTCCACGGCAGGCTCCGCCCTGCTCTGTTTTCTCGATTGCTACTCAGGCTATCACCAGATAGGCCTAAAACTGGAAGACCAGATTAAGACCGCGTTCATCACGCTGTTCGGAGCCTATTGTTATAATACAATGGCCTTCGGTCTGAAGAACGCAGGCGCAACTTACCAGAGGACAATTCAAGCATGTGTGGATCAATTGATTCCAGACATAGTAGAAGCCTACATCGACGACATCGTGGTCAAGATCATGAACCCTGAGGACATGATAGGGAATCTGACAAAGGTCTTCGAACGCCTACGTAAATTCCGGTGGAAGCTCAACCCGGAAAAGTGTGTCTTCGGAGTCCCCTCAGGTAAACTACTCGGCTTCATGGTCAGCAACCGCGGCATCGAGGCAAACCGCGAGAAGATCACGGCCATCACCAAGATGCTACCACCAACCTGCCAGAAGGATGTGCAGAAGCTTACTGGATGCATGGCAGCGCTCGATCGTTTTATATCACGACTCGGCGTCCACGGATTGCTCAAGAAGCAAGATAAGTTCGTGTGGGATGATGAGGCGAAGCAATCTTTCTAGGAACTCAAAGATTACCTGCAGAGTCCGCCCATCCTCGTCCCACCTCAACCAAGAGAACAGATTTACCTCTACATCTCTGCTATTCCCCGAGTGGTTAGCACGGTGCTAGTGGTCGAGCGTCCTGAAGAAGGACACGCATATGGAGTTCAGCGACCAGTCTACTTCGTCAGCGAGGTCCTGACCGTATCCAAGGTACGCTATCCCCATGTGCAGAAGTTACTCTACAGAGTTCTCATCTCAGCAAGAAAGCTGAAACATTACTTTGAGGCCCATCCAATCTCGGTTGTGAGCGAAAATCCTTTAGGGGAAATACTCCATAACCGAGACGCCAGCGGCCGAATCGTCAAGTGGTCAATAGAATTGGCCGCTCACCACATAACCTTTGTTCCACGTACTGCTATCAAGTCTCAGGTTTTGGCCGACTTCGTAGCAGACTGGACAGAGAACCAAGCTCCGGCTGACGACGAGATAGTTGCAGTACTGGGAGATGTACTTTGATGGCTCCCTCCAGATCAAAGGAGGCGGCGCAGGCGTACTCCTGATCTCCCCAAGTGGACAGGAATTAAAATACGTCCTTCAAATCAAGTTCCCAGTATCCAACAATGCAGCCGACTATGAAGCAGCCCTGCACGGTCTCCGCATCGCTGTATCTTTGGGCATCAAACGCCTGATGGTACGCGGGGACTCTGCCCTGGTCATAAACCAGGTAAACAAAGATTGGTCCAGGACCAACGAGAAGATGGATGCTTACTGCGAAGAAATAAGGAAACTGGAAGAGAAATTCTATGGCTTAGAGTTCCATCACGTGGTGCGCGACCATAACAAGGCAGCTGATGAGCTTGCCAAGATGGGGTCCACTCGTGAAGGCGTCCCACCCGGAGTTTTCATCCAAGATCTTGTCAAACCATCTATCAAGATAAACCCGGATGGCACTATCGCGGAGCAACAAGTCGGAGAATCCCTGGAGTCAGCCACATTAGTGGTAGACGAAGCGTTGGACTGGAGGACCCAAATCATCGACTATCTTGACAGCGGCATATTGCCCACAGAGGCCGCAGAAGATAAGGTGAGGACCCAGTGTGTCCGAGGACCGGTGGATTGTCGCTTCCTGGTGTGATGAGTGATTGACAACGTGGTGTGGATTGACATTTCCCTTGGCTCAAGTATTGCAGGTGTAGAATGCGGCTTGGTTGCATTGGTGCAGGTGAAGAACAGGCGCGAAAGGTCTTAGCCATGGCGGCCTCCGAGGAGCGGAGAGACAAGTAGGCTTGGTTCGAGGGACCCGGTGGCCGGTGGATCAAGTGCGGTTCACATGCTGGCAAGAACGAGCAAGGGGACGTGGTTCCGGTGTGAGGTAGCAGCTCACAACCGAAGCTCGTACGCGAACGAGAAGCCGGTGCAAGGTGGCGGCTAACAACCGAAGTTTGCGCGCGGGGTTTGGTGATTTGGCCACAAAATCATCGGTGGACGGTTTCCCTTGGTTTGGGCCTCAAAACCAAGGCCGAGGACTCGACGAGGCGAGTTTGGGCTGCTGGGCAGTGGTGGCTGCCAGGGGCGGTTAAACCGTCCCCCAGGGGCGGTTTAACCGCCTCCCCCTGGGCCGGCCCAAAATCGGCGTCGAGGAGCTTCGATCCGGAGGACACGCGGCGTGACTGCAAGGCTTGCGTCGGAGGGAAGCTAGCTTGCAGTGGAAGGTGCCCGAGCCAGAAAATATCTGAAGATCAAATGTCAAATTTGCCCCTGAGGGGTATGTATCACTTAGGGGTAGTTTAGTCTTTAGAGCACCACCACTTGGACTACTAATAGCCCCTCCAGGGCTGGTGGCTGCCATCTCTCTAGTTATCTCTTTAGGTTTTACTTTGAACTTGTTTTCCCCTTCATCCCCTCCACCTAGAACTACTTCGAATCATTCCTAGTTTGTATAGGTGAATTCATGGTTATGTGATTGAGTTTGTGCTGCTCATCTTTGTGCCATGATTTGATTTCCCGAGCTCCCTTTCCTTTTTCTATTTTCGTGGGTATTTTCGGAGCTATTTTTGCGGGATTTTCGTTCTTCTTGTTCTAGGGCGTTTTCTCTCGGATTTCTTTGGGGGATTCACGTATGAGTGCCTTGTGCCTCTTTTGCTGGTGATCCTTTGCCCCCAAACGCCGAGAATCGCTCTGGATTTGAGATTTTCGGGATGAACTCGAGGTCATGGTGTTCTTCGCGAGATCTGCGATTCCGGGAGTTGTACTGAGTTAGAGGCCGAGATCTTTTGGGAAAACACTCCACTGGAGGTCTAGATCATCTGACCTAAATCTCGCCTCAAGAGCTCAAGCGGTTTGGGAGATCCACTTTTGTTTTGACTTTTTCCCGAGGTTCCCAGGCCTGGGCGGTTTAACCGCCCCCCTGGCCGGTTTAACCGCCCCCCCCTGGGTGTGTTAGATCGAGCCGTGTTTCGGGTCGTTTTGGTGTTCGTTTCGATTGGTTCGAGTGCCGCTGCTCGTTTCTTGTTGCTAGGGTCAGTAGCTTGACAGTGGCTACGTGATCTTGGCAAGATTGCTCTCGGAGGTTTCGGAGTTGTTTTGGGAGAATAGCCGGATCGGTTGGAAAGAATTTTTATCGGCTCCCATTCACTCCCCCCCCCCCCTCTCTGGTCGCCGTTTCGGTCCTTCAATTGGTATCAGAGCCGGTTACGGGTCTTTGAGACTCTAACCAGTCTAAGATCCAAAGATGGCGTACCAAGATCGGGGTTCCGGGCCTCCACACTTCGATGGGAAGAACTACCCGAACTGGGTTGCGCGTATGGGCGCTTTCTTGCGAGGCAAAGGAAAGTTGCTGTGGGATGTGACGAAAGATGAAAACTATGTCAATCCCACCAACTTAGATGCCCAGGATGCAAAGGATAGATTTGAGGCGAATGCCCGAGCTGTTGACTACTTGTTCCGTGCTTTGTCCGCCGAGGAGTTTGAGCGTGTTTTGGGCGAGGACCTAGCTAGCCAGATCTGGCAGAAGCTCAAGGTAGCCCATGGTGGTGATAGCCATGTCAAGGCTAGGCTTTTCTCGATGTACAGGAGAGAATATGAGAATTTCGCTCATTTGCCTGGAGAGTCGGTTGATGCATTGTTTCAGCGTTTCACTTCTATTGTCAACAACATGAAAGCCAACATTACTGTGCTCCCATACTCGGATCATGACCGAGCTATCAAGCTCCTGCAAGCACTTGATAGATCCGTGTGGGGTGCCAAGGTTGAGGCGATCATGGAGTCGGCAAACTATGAGACTCTGTCTGTTGATGAGCTTTACTTGAAGTTGAAGTCTTCTGAGGTGGACAGACAGTTGCTTGCCAAGGCTAAGAGTCCGACTGATCCCCATAGTCTGGCTCTAGTCGGTGGCTCTGGATATGGACATGCTAACACTCCTAGACACTTTGCTTTGTCTTCTCTTGTGTCTCTTCCAGATGAAGAATATGAGGTGCTGAGCGAGGAAGGATCTCGCGTTGCTCACGAGGAGGTTCGAGCGGATGTACCAGAACCGAAGGGTTCGAGGCGTGCCGGGAGTACGTGCTACCGATGCGGGAAGATGGGCCACTTCATCGCCGAGTGCCCCGAGGAGATCAAGAACGACTACAACCGCAAGCACCGCCCGCGAGACGACCACAAGCACCGTCCCAAGGATGAGTACCGCTCCAAGCACAAGAACAAGGACGAGAGAAGATCCAAGAACAAGCACGGTGGACACAAGAAGCACAGATCTCGAGCGATGGTGGCTGATGCGAGCGACATCGACACAAGCTCCACCAACACGTCGTCAAGCTCAAGCAGTGAAGATGAAGACCGCGGCCACCGCAAGGAGAAGAAGAGCTTGAACCGCAACTTCAACGGCATCTCCTTCGCCGCCGTCGACTACTGCACCATGGCGCACGACTCCAGTGAAGAGCAAGGACGACTCCGACTCCGACTCCGAGGATGAGGTATTGACCGATCCCACCTCTTTGCGTCAGGAGATTGCTAGATTAGAGCAGTTGGTCGATAACCGTGATGATGTGCTTAGAAAGACCAACAAGGAAAAGAGGGAGTTTAGGTCTTTGCTAGGAGAGTCCAAGGATAGAGTGGCTGAGCTTGAGACCTTGCTTTCTGAGACTGGAAAGAAGGCTATGGAGTTTGAGTCTTTGCTTTGCGAGTCTAGGGAGAGAGCAGCTAAGCTCGAGTCTGAGATTGCTATGTTGAAAGATGCTCCTCTTGTGTCTGATGAGGTTGAATGCTCGTTCTGTGATGTGCATATTGCTGATCTTGTTGTGCTTAAGGAGAAACACATGACTTGCTTGGATGAACTAGAGGGTGCTAGAGTTGAGCTTGCTGAGTTGAAGTCTAGGTCATCTTTGCTAGGTGCTTGTACTTCTTGTCCTGCTTTGCATGCTCAGTTGCTTGAATCACGCACCATGATTAGTTCACTTGAAGCACAACTTAAATCTCCCATTGCGAATTCATGTTCTGCTTGTGATGTTGTTGCATTGAAAAATGTTGAGTTAGAGCAGTGTGTGAATCGCTTGCAAGATGAGAATGATGAGCTGAGACAGTGTTTGGGTTGGTTGTCTGGTCGCGAGCCTCAGCTCAAGATGTTGATTGCTAGTTTTAAGAGAGCTGATGGTTGTGGTCTTGGTTCTGAGAAGGTTGGTGAGAGTAGTGGTGAGAGAGAGAGAGATCCAGAGAGCTCCACCGCAAACATTCCCACAAACCCACCAAAAGCCATTCTCAAGAACACCTTCACACCCAAACCAAACCACCTGCTAAACAAGCTTGACACCACTCCAGATCCTCCCAAGTTTCCACCTAAGTCAGAGAACTTTCAGAGGAGAGTGACCTTTGTGAGGAGTGGGGTTTACCAGCCGAGAGAGAGGGCACAGCCGAGAGAAACCCCAAAGCCAAAGCCAGTCCGCTTCCATTGTGAGCATTGTGGAAGGGATGGACACCTTGAGGAGTTCTGTTGGAGGAAGAAGAGGGAGGTGAGAAGAGAGAAGGAGGTGGGGAACAGGGACAGGTACTACTCTTCTCGTAGTGTGCCTGTGTCTCGTTCACCCTGGCCGAGAGGCGACGCCTTTGTGCGCACAGTTCCTGTGGTTGCCAGTCGTGGTGTTTCAGCTGTTCGTGAGTTGCTAGGCGGCCTCCGTTTCGTGGTCAGTTTGGTTCAGGGAGGTTCGACCGTAGCTTTGAGGCTAGGAGAGAGTCTAGGCCACGTTTTCCCCCGCGTGGTGCTAGAGGTCCGATGGTGAGAGACGAGAGGGTTTCACGTGGTAGAGTTGATTTGCTAACCCCTCTTTTGAGCAGATGGCCCGACACTGGTTTGACTCGTTTTGTGCTAACCCCAGTGTCGAGTCATTCGCTCATTCTCGTTCTCGATTTTGATTGTGCAGGTGGGAGGCTTGGAGAACTTTTGGTTGATGGATTCTGGCTGCTCGAGACATATGACAGGTAATGGTAAGTGGTTCTCCAGTCTCACCCCGGTGGTGTCCAGGCAGTACATCACTTTCGGGGATAAGGGTAGAGGTAGAGTGTTGTCTGAGGGTGCTATTCAGGTGAGCGATACTTTCATGTTGAAGCGGGTTGCTCTTGTCAAGAATCTTGGTTTCAATTTGCTCTCAGTTTCTCAGCTTCTTGATGAGGGTTATGAGGTTCGATTTAAGCGTGGTGATTCGAAAATTCTTGATTCTCGAGGTGACCTTGTGTGTATGATCATTCCTGAGGGACAGATTTTTCGTGCTGATTTTTCTCGATCTTTTGGTCCTTCACGGTGTTTGATCGCTGGTACTTCTTCTGAGCTTTGGAAGTGGCATAGGAGATTGGGTCATGTGAGCTTTGATCTACTCACACGCTTGAGTGCTCTTGACCTTATCCGAGGATTGCCCAAGCTCAAGTTCGAGAAAGATTTGGTTTGTGCACCTTGTAGGCATGGAAAAATGGTTGCTGCTTCTCACCCACCTTTGACAGATGTTATGACTGAGCGTCCAGGGGAGCTTTTGCACATGGACTTGGTTGGCCCCGCTCGCGTTCGTTCAGTTGGTGGGAAGTGGTATGTTCTTGTGGTTGTTGATGACTTTTCTCGGTATGCTTGGGTGTTCTTTCTGGCGTCGAAGGATGAGACTTTTGATTTTGTTCGAGATCTGATTTTGAGGTTGAAAAACGAGAGTAATGGTGGTGCCATGAGAGCTATACGTAGCGACAATGGTACAGAATTTAAGAACACTCGTTTTGATGCCTTCTGTCGTGATCTTGGTCTCGAACATCAATACTCTTCGCCATATGTTGCTTGTCAGAATGGTGTTGTTGAGAGAAAGAATAGAACACTTTGTGAGATGGCTAGGACGATGCTAGATGAGCATAGGACTCCTAGGAAGTATTGGGCAGAAGCGGTGAACACAGCTTGCTATGTTTCGAATCGGATTTTCCTTCGTGCTTTCAAGAAGAAAACTTGCTATGAGCTTTTCCATGGTCGTTCCCCCCGTGTGAGTCACTTTCGGGTTTTTGGTTGCAAGTGTTTCATCTTGAAGAAAGGAAATTTGGACAAGTTTGAGTCTCGTTCGATGGATGGAATTTTTCTTGGTTATGCTAATCACTCTCGAGCATATCGTGTGCTCAATCTTGAAACTAACCAAATCATGGAGACTTGCGAAGTCACCTTCGACGAGACCATTCCGTGTAGCTCTTCTGCTTTTGAGTGTGCAGGTGATGATGATTTGGGACAGCCCATCTTTGAGGAAGAACAGCCTGATGATGAAGATGATGAGGAAATTCAGGCACCGTGTGGAGATCGTGTACCTTCTACTTCCACTACTACCACGACGTTCGACGACGGCCCCTCTGCTACACCTTCGTCGAGTCGCGCTCCAGATCGAGTTCAAGTGGAAGCTGATGTTGAGGGGGAGGCAATCTCGAGGCGAGAAGCTCCCCGGCTGGTACAGAGGGATCATCCACCTTCGAAGATCATCGGGAACATGGATGAACGCACTACACGGTCGAGGTCACAGAACATCTCTCATTATGCTCATTCTGCTTTTGTCGCGTCTTTTGAGCCCAAAAATGTTGGACACGCTTTATCTGATTCTGATTGGGTCAATGCCATGCATGAAGAGCTTGAGAACTTTGAGAGAAATCAGGTGTGGAAGTTAGTAGAACCACCTCCAAATTGCCATCCCATAGGAACCAAGTGGGTGTTCAAGAACAAGAGGGATGAGAGTGGTGAGATTGTGAGAAACAAAGCGAGGTTGGTTGCTCAGGGGTTTTCGCAGCAGGAGGGATAGATTATGAGGAGACATTTGCTCCTGTTGCCCGTTTGGAGGCAATTCGGATCCTTCTAGCATTTGCAGTTGCTAAAGGGTTCAAATTGTACCAAATGGATGTGAAGAGTGCCTTCTTGAATGGGGTGATCGAGGAAGAAGTGTATGTGAGGCAACCCCCGGGTTTTGAGAGTGAGAGATACCCACACCGAGTGTACAAACTCCACCGAGCTTTATATGGCCTAAAGCAAGCACCCAGAGCGTGGTATGGCAGGTTGAGAGGGTTCTTGCTTAGCAAGGGGTTTGTGATGGGGAAGGTTGATAAGACGCTCTTCTTGCTGAGAAATGGCAATGATCTTTTAATCGTTCAGATTTACGTGGATGATATCATTTTCGGTGGCTCTTCTCATGATCTTGTTGCCAAGTTTGCAGACGATATGAGCAGGGAATTTGAGATGTCGATGATGGGAGAGTTGCAGTTCTTTCTCGGGCTGCAGATCAAGCAAACCAAGGATGGGACATTCGTGCACCAAAGCAAGTACACCAAGGACATTCTCAAGAAATTCGACATGAGCGACTCCAAGCCGATGACTACGCCGATGAGTACGACTACAGCTTTGGATGCGGATGAGGACGGAGAACCAGTGGACCAGAAGGAGTACCGGAGCATGATCGGCTCCCTCCTCTACTTGACGGCGACGAGGCCGGACATACAGTTCAGCGTGTGTCTGTGCGCTCGTTTTCAGGCTTCACCGAGGACTTCACATCGTCAGGCCGTCAAGAGGATTTTCAGGTATCTCAAGTTCACTCCTGAGCTGGGTCTTTGGTATTCTGCCGATTCCACTCTTGCACTTCATGGTTTTTCTGATGCGGATTTTGCTGGATGTCGTGTTGATCGCAAGTCTACTTCTGGTCAGTGTCAGTTTCTTGGTTCGTCTCTTGTGTCTTGGTCTTCTCGCAAGCAGTCTAGTGTAGCCCAATCCACCACAGAGGCCGAGTATGTTGCTGCTGCTAGCTGCTGTTCTCAGTTGCTTTGGATCACATACACCTTGAGAGATTTTGGCTTAGACATGTCCCATGTTCCACTTCTTTGTGATAGCACCAGCGCCATAAGCGTAGCCAAAAATCCCGTGCTTCATTCCAAAACCAAACACATAGAAGTGAGGTACCACTTTCTGAGAGATCATGTGGAGAAAGGAGATATTGAGCTTGCCCATGTTTCTACCCAAAACCAGCTTGCAGACATTTTCACTAAGCCACTTGACCAAGTTACCCTCACCCGCTTGCGAGGAGAACTTAGTGTGTGCGGTTTTCTGAGCTGAGTTCTGGAGGCTTCTCTTGTAGCATATGTATATTTTGTACCATCTTTGTATCTTGATGTACATTTTTCTTGCTTTTGTATCCTAATTTCATCTTTTGTATCATATCTTAGGATGAGCTTCTCCTATATGCAGTGATTGGTACAACTTGCTACATTTTAGAGTTTAGGCAGGCTGGCTAGGGATTGATTGTATGGATGGCTATGCTCTTGATGGTTTGGATATATATTCTGTTGAGATAGTCTCTTTTTGAATTAAAATGACAAACTGAACTTAAATCCTTCACCCATGAGTAAATGCCTTTGCATGTCTTGTTTGAGCCGAAATGGCTATATCTTGCTTAAGATCATGCTAGGATGTGATATTCTTTTCAATTGGGTCAAAGACCTTTGTCATTGTAAATGTTTAGCCCATGCTTTATCTTGTGGAGGAGCATAAGCTTCTTTCTGTCGCAAAGACATTTCATGTACCATGCTTAACTTGAAAAATTTGAAAAATGAGATGTCTATGCATGAAAGAAGAAAGTTGAGAAAAAGATATATTTGCAGAAGATTATGCTCATGTCTCTATGCTTTCACCATTGCACACACTTGCACACATGGGTGCTAAGCGGTTGCATGTTGTTTGCCGGAGAAGTCTCCCATGAGAAGTGAACACATGGCTCCGTGCTTTGACATGACATGAGGTAGAACTTGGGCGTTTATGATGATCTTTTGTCAAGAATGCTTGTCCTTTCATGATTTTGGTGAGATGAAGTTCTTTTTTGCTTGAACAATCCATGGTTAGGACTTTGCTCATGTGGTGACATTTTTGATAAAAATCCACAATTTGCTCATGGCTTTGTCAATTGGATATATGTCTTCACCTTCTTGATGGCAATGCCCGTGTGACATGATGAACTATCTAGTTTGCCTCTTCTCTAACTTGTAGCACTTTGTATTGCTCATTGTATATTTGAGAAGCTTGTAGTGGCATTTTGTACATTTTGCCTTGATGTGTGCATTGTCAACAAGGGGAAGAATTTCTGGAGCATTTTGCAAGGGGGAGATGTTGCTGAATCTTTGAGAAAGTTTTTGCTCTAGATTTTGTCGGATTTGTGTGAGAAATTGAAAGTTTTGCCCAAATGAGGTTTTCTGAAAATTTTGAAGTTTCTGAGAGTTTGATCATTGGAATATCTTGCTGGGCATATTTGGAAGGTTTTCAAGTTGGAACGGCATCGTTGCGAGTTGGTTTGTGCAATTTTGGCATTTTCAACTTTGGTCATCTGCCAGGGGCGGTTTAACCGCCCCCCTAGGCGGTTTAACCGCCCCTGTGCTGAGAGCACAAGCTTTGTGGAGAGTTGAGCCATTTTCGAGTGTTTTTCGCACGCACAAGTTCGCTTGTTCAGGGGGAGTTGCATCTTTGTAGGGGGAGTGCTTTGAGTGTCCTGAAAAGTGATTCGGAGTTTTGTGACTTGTGTTTTGGTGTTTTGCTCTTTTGCCGATGGTGTTGAGCCCTTTCGCTTCTTCTTGAAGGGTCGGCGTTTCTGGAGCTTTCTCTTGCAGAGTGACTTTGTTCTCGGCTTGTTCTTGCTTTTAGTCACTTGCTTGAGTCTTGTTTTCGATTTCTTTTATACTTTCTTAATATCATTGGTTACTATGTGTGTGTTGTCAATGCACTCATCAAGGGGGAGATTGAGGACCCAGTGTGTCCGAGGACCGGTGGATGGTCGCTTCCTGGTGTGATGAGTGATTGACAACGTGGTGTGGATTGACGTTTCCCTTGGCTCAAGTATTGCAGGTGTAGAATGCGGCTTGGTTGCATTGGTGCAGGTGAAGAACAGGCGCGAAAGGTCTTAGCCATGGCGGCCTCCGAGGAGCGGAGAGACAAGTAGGCTTGGTTCGAGGGACCCGGTGGCCGGTGGATCAAGTGCGGTTCACATGCTGGCAAGAACGAGCAAGGGGACGTGGTTCCGGTGCGAGGTAGCGGATCACAACCGAAGCTCGTACGCGGACGAGAAGCCGGCGCAAGGTGGCGGCTAACAACCGAAGTTTGCGCGCGGGGTTTGGTGATTTGGCCACAAAATCATCGGTGGATGGTTTCCCTTCGTTTGGGCCTCAAAACCAAGGCCGAGGACTCGACGAGGCGAGTTTTGGGCTGCTGGGCAGTGGTGGCTGCCAGGGGCGGTTTAACCACCTCCCCCTGGGCCGACCCAAAATCGGCGTCGAGGAGCTTCGAACCGGAGGACACGCGGCGTGACTGCAAGGCTTGCGTCGGAGGGAAGCTAGCTTGGAGTGGAAGGTGCCCGAGCCGGAAAATATCTGAAGATCAAATGTCAAATTTGCCCCTGAGGGGTATGTATCACTTAGGGGTAGTTTAGTCTTTAGAGCACCACCACTTGGACTACTAATAGCCCCTCCCAGGGCTGGTGGCTGCCATCTCTCTAGTTATCTCTTTAGTTTTTACTTTGAACTTGTTTTCCCCTTCATCCCCTCCACCTAGAACTACTTCGAATCATTCCTAGTTTGTATAGGTGAATTCATGGTTATGTGATTGAGTTTGTGCTGCTCATCTTTGTGCCATGATTTGATTTCCCGAGCTCCCTTTCCTTTTTCTATTTTCGTGGGTATTTTCGGAGCTATTTTTGGGGGATTTTCGTTCTTCTTGTTCTAGGGCGTTTTCTCTCGGATTTCTTTGGGGGATTCACGTATGAGTGCCTTGTGCCTCTTTTGCTGGTGATCCTTTGCCCCCAAACGCCGAGAATCGCTCTGGATTTGAGATTTTCGGGATGAACTCGAGGTCATGGTGTTCTTCGCGAGATCTGCGATTCCGGGAGTTGTACTGAAGTTAGAGGCCGAGATCTTTTGGGAAAACACTCCACTGGAGGTCTAGATCATCTGACCAAAATCTCGCCTCAAGAGCTCAAGCGGTTTGGGAGATCCACTTTTGTTTTGACTTTTTCCCGAGGTTCCCAGGCCTGGGCGGTTTAACCACCCCCCTGGGCGGTTTAACCGCCCCCCTGGGTGTGTTAGATCGAGCCGTGTTTCGGGTCGTTTTGGTGTTCGTTTCGATTGGTTCGAGTTCCGCTGCTCGTTTCTTGTTCCTAGGGTCAGTAGCTTGACAGTGGCTACGTGATCTTGGCAAGATTGCTCTCGGAGGTTTCGGAGTTGTTTTGGGAGAATAGCCGGATCGGTTGGAAAGAATTTTTTTCGGCTCCCATTCACTCCCCCCTCTCTGGTCGCCGTTTCGGTCCTTCATAAGGATCTGAAGTCGCTCCACGAACAAATCGTGCGGCGCAGTAAAAGTTACATCATCATCGGAGACAAGCTGTATCGTCGATCTGGAGCCTCTCAAATTCTCCATAAGTGCGTGAGTCACGCAGAGGGTATTGAGCTCTTGACAGACATACACAAAGGAATCTGTGGTAATCACGCCGGGGCCAGAACCATCGTTGGTAAAGCCTTCCGGTCTGGTTTCTACTGGCCGACTGCTGTAGCAGACGCAGAAAATATTGTGCGACACTGCAAAGGGTGTCAGTATTTTGCAAGGCAAATACACGCACCAGCACAACAGCTGCAGACCATACCGATGTCCTGGCCCTTCACTTGTTGGTGCTTGGACATGATTGGTCCATTCAAGAAGGCGACTGGTGGTTTTGACCATGTCTTAGTGGTTATTGACAAGTTCACCAAGTGGATCGAGGTGAAACCAGTCAGAAAGCACACGGCAGCCAAGACCATCGAGTTCTTCACCGACATCACCCACCGCTTCGGAGTCCCAAATCGTATCATTACAGATAATGGTACGAACTTCGTGGCGCAGGAGTTTAAAGATTGGTGCAGCGAGAGGAGCATCAAGCTATGTCCTGTATCCGTGGCGCACCCAAGGGCCAATGGCCAGGTTGAAAGAGCCAATGGCGAAATAATCAAGGCACTCAGAGCCCGCATATTCAAGAAGCTGAAGCAGTACGATGGATGATGGATCAAGGAGTTACCGGCCGTAGTCTGGGGGCTGCGGACCCAGCCGAGTCGTGCCACGAAGCAAACCCCGTTCTTTCTGGTTTACGGCTCGGAAGCTATCCTACCAAAGGACATCGCATACGGCTCACCCCGAGTGGAGTTCTATGATGAATACGACGCGCAAGTGGCGCGCATTGAAGACCTCGATAGCATCGAGGAGAAGAGATTGGCTGCCCAGATCCAAGCCGCGCGTTACGCTTAGGTCCTTCGACGGTATCATGATCGAACCGTCAAGCAGAGGTCTTTTGAAGCAGGCGACTTGGTTCTGAGGAGGAAGCAAGACACTAAGGGCGCGCACAAGCTTGCATCCCCTTGGGAGGGACCATACATCATCAAGTCAGTGAGTCGCCCAGGCTCATATCGCCTCATGACGGAAGACGGCGTAGACATTCCAAATCCATGAAACATCGAGCACCTACAGCGTTTCTACGCCTGATTCAGTTATGTATTCATCTTTTTTGTTCATTAAGATATGTTTCCTCGAGTGATTTTTGTGGATAATCATCCCCAGTCACGACTCGACAGAATTATAATATGAGTTATCAATAAAGTTGATTTCATCTCCCATCTATATCTACTACTCGAATTTCCTCTTTCGCGTCACGCACATAAAGTATGAGTGGAACAAACTTTAAATCATGGGGGAAAGTACTCGCCAAGTCAAAGCTCTACACGCACGACAAAGCTCGGCGGCATGAGACTAAGACCAACGAGGCTAATCTACTCCGTAACAGGTCAACCACTCAGAAATTAAGGCCAGCGCAGAAAGAAAGGGAGTAGTAGTCACATAAAAACTTAGGCCTCCTCCAATGATGCCAACTCAGCTAGCTCATAAGTGTGCCACATCAGCTTTTTGTCTACGTGGAAGAGAGAGGATGAAGAGCTATCTCTTGTTTAAGAGATAGTCTCATGCACACATCCCCATATTCATGTGAGGGTAACATGTGGGGTTATCTAGACATAAGAGCTAGCATTTGACTCTTATTGTTGGGTGACCTATCTCTTAAGCTAGCTCTTAGATATATGAGCTAGTAACCTTTGGAGGAGGCCTTATATACAATAACAAAGGCTTAAACATTGTTCAGAAGTATTACTTTTGTCAGATACTACAGATATTCTATCAAATTTACACTGCAGGGTCACCAACACCAGAGGGGGCCACATCATCAGAGTCATCGACAACGTCCTTGGACAGGACATTGGCGATCGGCTCGACTTCAAGGAGCAGTCTGCTCACATCATCCTCGGAGGTGCCAGCAACGTACCCGCTGCCGAGTGGCTCCAAATCCGATGCTGGAAACAGAGACTTGAGGACCGCCAAGACATGCCCGTAGCTGGCTTGGCTGATGGAGCAAAGCTGGCGCCGAAAGAAGCGTGGAAGCGCCCGAGCGCGGTTGAGGATAGAAGCTGAAGACGATGCTGCCTCCGGCTCGATCTCCTCCGCTACCACTCGGACAGCATCTTCAAGCGCGCTCTTCTCGGCACGCAGTGCCTCCGCCTCGCCCTCCAGCCGAGCCACCTTGGCAGTGAGTTCTGCAAATTGGGCCATAATCCGATACCGGTAATCTACAGAAAGTCAGATCTGGATAGTATATTCACGTCCGACATAAAAAAAAGAGAGAGAATAACATACCTCTAAGCTCCTGTGCGGCCTGGGCTTCATTGAGCTTAGCCTGCTCCACCTCTCCGCGAAGATCGCGATTGGTGCGCTGGGCTTCCTCCAACTCGGCCTGGTGTTGGGACGCAGCGGCTTCGAGCTCAGCCACTCGGGCCACCAAGGAGTCGGCCTTAGCGGCTGCAGAAGCGAGCTCTTGAATCTCCGAGGTTTTTGCCTCGGCATCAGCAGCTAAGTTCTGCAAAAGATAGTCAGATGACACAACAAATAAGTGTATCACTCGGTACTCAACCTAAACAAGGAAGATGGCTCAGGAATACCTCGGCTGTCTGTCCCATACGACGATGGAGCGACATGAACTCCGCCAGAGGAGTCATAGGAGCACCATCACCCGGAGCCACGACCGCTGCAGGAGCTACTCCGACCTCTGTAGACTGGGGCTCCTCCATTGCCGCAGTCTGCTCAATCACAGGAGCAGGCTGGGGGCTGCCCAGTGGAGCAGGCAGTATGGTCGGCGACGCTGGAGCAGGACTCGGCGGAGCTGGGGTTGGTGCTCGCGGCGACTCTGGTGGCGGCTCCACAGGCTGATCGCTAGAAGGATCAGCCGAGTGGGAGGATACTTCTGGCACTTGGATTGTCGGGATCTCTGTCTCGCCGACTGGCTGCGGCGCAGAACCCACAAAGGGGATCTCAGACGGCGTGCTGCAGGATAAAGCAAATAAGGAGCAATTACAGGAAAACATAAAAGTCAATCAAAGGTTGACAATATTTCTTACAGAGTAGATACGCGCATTCTCGGGCGCTTTCCTCTCCGAGTGGGGGAAGGAAGGTCCCTCGGACTTGCAGTACTCAAAGGTACTATGGCAAGGGGCGACTGCTCCGAGCTAATAATTGGGGGCGGGATTGAAGACCTGGCACCACCAGCTTCGTCATCATCCGAGTCAGATGACTCGGTGAGGATGAGTTGGCGACGGCTCGGTGCATCCCCAATCACGATCCCCGTTGAAACAGAAATCTTTCGCTTCTTCGGGACGACGGCAGCCTTGCCACCACTCGGCGATAGCACGTCCGGAGAAGGCGAGGATGACAAACTGATATCCGAGTCATGCAAGTCACTCTCGCTTCCTCCGAGTGCTTCTTCAGTAGCACCGGCTCTGCGCGGCGCCGGTTGATCCACTCCCTTCAGCATCTCAGGCAAAAGAGGGGATAGAAACAAAAGCAGCTCGACCCTGCAAAAGTTGGGTTCAGTTCTTTACTGAGATTACACCCAATGGGTGGAATTGAAAACATAAAACAGCAACAAATTGAGTCAGTACCTCAGGGCGAGGATTGGACAAGTTGTAGGCCGGAGGACCGTCAGAAGTCCTCAGGGAGGTCCCTGTCGCAAAAAATTTGCCAAGCCGAGCTGCAGCTTGGCCCCTATCAACACGCTCGGGGGCTTCACGCGTGTTGTCCCCCTCGGCGTAGTACTCATACGCCGGATGAGCCCGCTGCTTGAGGGGCTGGATTCGGCGCAGCACGAAGTTGGCTGCCACTCCTACGGCAGTCAACCCTCTGTCCTTCAGCTCGGCTATGAAGCCCAGCAACTCCCGAACCTCGTCCATCTCGCTCTCTTTGGGAACAGAAATCCAGGACTTGGAGGGAACAGGACGCGAATCAATTTCAGGAGAGATGGCAGGCGAGTGGTTTCCTATGTAAAACCACTCGGACTGCCACCCTTTATTAGAAGTAGGAAAAGGGATGTCAAAGTACTCCTGGGTTCGACCCTCACGGAGCTGGAGCCTGGCGCCTCCGACTACTCGCGAGCACTCGATTCCAGGGTAAGGTTTCAGCAAGAAAAGATGAAGGAAGAGATTGAAGTGAGGCTCTATCCGAAGATAGGCCTCACAGAGATTGATGAAGATTGGAATGTGAAGAATGGAGTTTAGGTTCAGTGCGCAGAGACTGATCCCATAAAAATGAAGCAGGCCACGGAGAAAGGGGTGCGCAGGAACACCCAATCCGCGCAGAAGAAAAGACTCGAACACCACCAAATCAGAGGAATTTGGGGTGGGGAAAGACTCACCGGAGGCTGCACGCCACTCGGCGGTTTGCTGGTCTAGGAGGATGCCGTCGATGACATGCTGCTCGAGGCGCCTGGTGGTGGTAGTGGAACTCCTCCACTCGGCGGCGCGATCTACGGCGACATCGACGGCGGTCTTGGGCTTGACCGACCGACCCCTTCCTGGCAACCTCTCCTTCCGCTTCGGGGCTTCCTTCCTCTTCGGTGCCATGGCTGCGAGCAGGGGCTGAGGATTGAAGATTGGAGGTTATGAAAGTGGATCTAGGGTTTGTGCTCAAGCGAGGAGGAGAGCTTGGGCACTGAGAAGGCTAATGGCGAGGAAAGGAAGAAGATTGCGGCGGGGATGGCTTATAATGGAATGAACCGCTCCTCCCGCGTGCGGCGCGATGCGTGTCTCGGGAACTCAACCGACGCAGGCACGTCCCATCGCTTTGAATTCAAAGATGCGGTATGGGGTCGCGATATCTCGCGATATTCTGGCTTCAAGAAGGCAACCGTTAGTTTCCCTAGGAAACAATGGGCTTTACAGGATTGATGGGCCTAAATTGGCTGAAATATGGCACGACCTTTCGGTTTTGTCAAATTAACAGATACGTGGGTTCCTGAGCTAGTGTTCAGGGGCATAAACCACTCGGTCGTGAGGCTAAAATTAGTCGACGGCCAGGCTTATTTTTGCAATTGATATTGCAACCTTGCAATTGATTTTTACGTAAGGCATGCGATACTATCGCTAAATTCGCTCAGAAGTCTGGGTCAAGTGCTGACAAGTATAAATCTTGTGAGAAGGTGATTTACCATATGGTCAAGCTGGGTCGTGGGACATGACTCGGGAGTCACGCCGAGTTCAAAGAACTTGAGAACAAAATCCTTAAGAAGGGGAAATAAAAATGCCCTAAAAGGAGAAACTTATCCGAAATCCATGCCTGGAGGCATGGGGGCTGAAAAATTCAGTCAGGATCCACGGCTTTCAGAGTCTTGACACGATCGTGCCGAGTCGAATCAAGACTCGGGGGCTACACCCAATGGGTGCACCTGCAGGTGCACGCCATTGAGGGATTAATTTCAAAGAGAGATTCACAATATTTTATTTTTGACCCTCGATCAGAATATTCTATTCTGCTCAAGGCTCGGGGGCTACACCCAATGGGTGCACCAGGAGGTGCACACCATTGAAGATCGAGATTTTGACGGAGAAAAGTTGAAGACCCTTGGCCAAATTCATATTAAAATTTCCCAAGGCTCGGGGGCTAAGTGTATTCACTTCGCTGTCGCGTCGTGAAAAAGAGCACTTCTTCCCCTCACTATGGCTACAATTGAAGAATCGTTTTCAGGAACGTTTGAGCAAGCACTCGGATCTTCCTCGAAACCACTCGGATCTTCTTCGAAACCACTCGGATGAGGTCCTAGACAACCTGAGAGCACTCGGATCATGCAAGAAAAAGACAGATCAATTACAGCCAACGATCGGCCAAGAAGTGCTCGGGGGCTACTGTGGGGGATATAGTACCCGGGTACCTCACGAGCAAGCCTGGAAGCCCACCAAAAGGGGGCGGCCCGGCCCACCGTTCTGGACCTGATGACATGCGGGACAAGTCGGCGCATGTAGGAAGGGTCTAGAAGGAGAAGTCCTAGTTGGAATAGGAGTTATTGTAAAGAAGGAAAGGATCCTTAGAGATAGGATCGGCTACAAACTGACATGTAACCCTGCCCCCCGATATATAAGGCGGGCAGGGACCCCCTCCAAAACACCTCATCTCACCACGAAACTCACATCGACATGCAATTCACGCAATACAACACCCCAAAACAGGACGTAGGGTATTACGTCGAGTCGACGGCCCGAACCTGTATAAACCCTTGTGTCTGTCCATCCTAACCATCTTGCTTCCGATCTTTGCGATCTTCCCTGCATACAAATCACTTCCGTGGGCTACCCCGTGGAAGACTGCCGGAGAATATATCACCGACACCATCACAAACCCAAGTTTCTTTTGTGAGTAAATACAAGCTTAATTAAGAAAGGGAAGGTTAGACAAAGTTTGTCCAGGTGAATGTGCCATTCAATACACCCCGGGTTTATCGTGTGAAACACGATGCTCGATATAACATCATTCTCTTATGCATTGCATCTCGTATAGGAACGACTCTCGTCGACAGAAGCCACAAGCCGATCCCGGCGCAAGAAGAAGGACGACACGAGGAGAAGCCGAACGTCGTCGCAAGCAAGTCAAGACCCGAACCAAGTTCGGAAGAGTCAATACTAACTTAGCTCGGGATTAAGGCAAGCCCCGGAGCATGTCCTATGTTTTAAATACATGCAACTATGTTTTGCTAAGTTTATGTTTGTGCATTTACGTTCAGGAGTTGAATTGAAACCCTAGTTGCATGATCCTAGGTACCTATGCTATGCAATACTAGTATGATAGGTCGATAGCTGCCCCGCTATAAGGACCCGGTAAAAGTCGAGTGATTTCCTGTCACTCGCGAGATATAGGAATCAACTGCTTACTTATGTTGGAATCATAAGGAGGACGGGCGGGGATTTTGTCAGGTAGATGCCCCGTCCGTGTATACTAATGTTGGTTAAGGCCGAATGGTGTGGTACCGACGGTTAAGTTTTTGAAAGTACCAAGCGCTTGTCGATTCTATGGGGTCGGTAAGTTTAGTACCTACATGACTTCAGGGTGCGGACTTTTTCCTGCTCCTTCCGGGAACGTTTTCCCCATGCCTCGAACATGTGGGTACGAGGGGCGTAAGTGTTGGTTCGGCCAGCCTTAGACCTCGTATGCCAGGGGGAGTTTGGTCCTGGACGCGACTGGGGGATTGATGGGAACTACCTGGTAGCGCTAGCCTTTGGCTGAGTGCGATGATCCGAGTGTTTGGGTCCCCCTTGCAAGGTTAAAATCGGTTCGAACTGTCTGTTTCTCGCAGCTAATGAGACTACTTAACCCCGCTGCTACATTGAGTAAGAAGTGGAACATGATGTGGAAAGAAACTTGATGCTTGCTTAATTGCTTGCTCCACTTGCTTGATTAGTATAGGTTGCTTACCTAGAATGGTTAACTTAACTAGAACTTGATGCTAAAATATTGAAAGTAAGGATCCACTCTTAGTCGCTCTTTGGCAAAACAAACCCACCAGCCAAAAGCCTTGCATGTCTAGAAGTTGGTGTTGTAGCTAACACCCGACGGTTAAGTCTTGCTGAGTATTAGTATACTCAGCCTTGCTTGTGGAATTGTTTTCAGGTAGTGCTCTGGAGGAGATGGTTGCAGGTCTTACCTGGCCAACCACCCTTCCTCCTGGTTGGACGGTTGTTTGGGACGAGGATGCTTCAGAGTGACGTCACGACTGGCTTCACGTGATGTTACTACCGCTTTCGAATAATTAGTTTATTTCCGCTGCTTTTAAAAACTCTGAATAACAGTTACTTATGCATTGAACTTGGTTTGTAATAAATTACCTCAAGTGGGACCTATTAATACTTGTGGATTGTTGTAATCTCTGGGATCCACCTTCGAGTGGGTATTTGTATGACTTGTTTCGATCGAGGTAACTGTTCGTGGTTGCATCGGGCTCGACCCGACAGACTGTCAGATTACTCCGATTTAATTGCGTGATGACCAATGGAAGGTTAGCGCACTTAAGCCGGATTAATTTGAGCGGTTCTGCCACAGCTGGTATCAGAGCGAAAAGTCGTACACCAGAGGTTCGCACGGTCCCAACACACTTGTTTCGGAATAAAACTTGACCAACTAGTACTTTGTGAAAACTCGTTGGATCGCTAAGGATTAACTAGACCGTGAAGCCCTAGAGGGAATTTCGGGTTGTTTCAGGTGGCTTGCTAATTATGGTATATTTGACTAACCTGTCCAGCACACTTTGCCCACGTGTTTTATACGTGCGCTGGTTTCCGTGCCCCGCGTGCACGAAGGGGTGATAGGATCTCCATTCCAAGGAACCTATCATTACGGTTGTGTATGAGTCGCCACATGTTTTATATGTGAGCAAGGTCTTGATGGTATGGTTCTAATTCAAATGAGCCTATCATCCTGGTTGTTCGCCATGTTCGAGACATGTGCACGATGCCGCATCACGAGTTATGCGAAGGGTTGTGTGCTCTATTCAAAAGGAGCGTACGACCTAGACTAGATGCACTGTCCATGCAGTGTTGAACGCATGGATACCGTTTTTATAAATGAACGGTAATGAATGGGGACGCTTCCGTGGCGTGCTGGCACGGAAGGTTCATGGTTTTCTTGCAGGTACACTGACTCCGTTCGATAGGGTTGCGATGGTCTGAGTAACGACTAGCTATTATAGGGAGAGACGTATATTGTGCCTCGCCACCGGCAACTAACTACGTACGCCAAGGCTTCTTGGTATTTGTGAGGACGTTTTTAGTTCTTTTGCATCATGTTAATCACCTTAAAAATTGTGAAGTTAACTAGAAGCAAAAGGAAATAAAAATCGTAAATCCCACAAACTTCCAGAAGTCTGGCAAAACTGTGTTCTTGCTGGTCCGAATTTTTCGGGTCATTAAAACCTCTCTGATGGCTAGGCACCTTAAATAAAAGTTGTTCATAATTTCATAAGCAAGCTTCTGTAAAAATTTCAGAATTTTTGGGTAAGTAAAACTTGAGTTATGCTGAAAACAATTGTTGTCTGTTTGCAGAAAAATCTGGGTTGATAGCAGGGTAGTAGTTAAGTTTTTGTCCCACCTTAGAGCCAAAACCCGCTGAACCTTTGACTACCAAAGTTGTGAGTAATTTCACCAGGAAGATACTCATGAAATTTCAGCTCCATTGAGCTAGTAAGTCACGCGATACGGAGATTTTGTGATCCTCGTCAATTCTGAAATCAGCAAAGGCAGAGAGGCAAACATTGAATGGTTTCACCTAGTTGAAGTTTGGATATGGTCCTGAGCTGAATACCAAATTTGTAAGGAATTTTATAATGGTGGTGCTCGCAAAATTTCAGCTTCATTGGTTGAGAATTGAGGAAGTTATGCATGTTTTAGGGAGCCTTAGCCATTCTGAAAACAGCAGAGACAGAGACGAGAGTTTTGAATTTTTCGCCCTAGCTAGAGTCCGAATCTGACTCGGAGTTATAAATGAAAGTTGTCTCGATAAATTTCTAGCTGCTGGCAAAATTTCATAAAGATTGGACATGTGAACCAGGAGTTGGGAATTTTCTTGTGTAACCACCTTGCTGCAGGGAAAACTTCCTGCAATTGATTCTCATTGCCTTCACGCCTGAGTTCCTTGTTTACCTTGTAAACGAGTTTAGTCGCGTGGCAATTAAGTGAATTATATTGCGAGGAATGGAAGAACACACCGATTCCGATTTGGTTCCGAGCTATAACCATGAGAAGAAGTTAGAGTTTTGAAGGCCACATTTTTGGATTAAGATGAAAGTGCTACAAAAGGAATATCCCATTCGGTCAAGTTCGTCTGACGGGAATTGCGTTCTTTCGAACGTCAGCCTGAGAGGTACGAGACGTGAAGATACTGCCGAACGCTCTTGGAATGGTTTACCATAGAAGTTTTGTTACACCGTACGCTCCCAAGTTAGATAGGTGACCACTAGCAGTTTTCTCTGACAAGTTTCTACTCATCGGATGGCTCTTTACTCAACACCCTTGAGCAACGTAAATTCTTGTCGAATACCTCTAGTACATCTACACTCTTTGGTCAGCTAGATGTACTCACACCCTTTTGAAATGGCTATTGGATTCTTCCTTGCCATTACACCCCTATTCTTTTGATTCATGACATATCCAACTATGCCTTGAATAAATCCTGGTCTTACCTCCAATGTGACATCCTTCTCACATGGATGGAATCCTTGATTGCAACTTGTAAACCTTGTCTCACCCTCGTTGTCCCGCAAGCATCGGTTAGACATACATGAGCATTGTTGCAATATTCATCACCCGCATTCCATGGTTCGGTATGCATGAGCACCTCATTGCATTGTGTGACTGCACCTCATGTTCTGTCGCATGCTGACACCGTGCCCAACCTGACGTGCCACTGACTCTTGTCACCTCCATCTCTTTTGATATTCGGGTTGTTGTCCCCTTCCTTCTCTCGTGAAGAAGTATTCCCTAACCTATGGTGCCGTGACGGAGCCTAAGGTTTTTGTGTGTGCGACGGCCACATAAATTCCTACTAGGAGCGCACTGGTATCTCGGTAAATGAATGCGACTTCACCAGAACCTCTATGCTACAACCCTGAATATGTGCCCCTATCTTGGTGACCTCTTCTGACCAATAACGCGTTTAGGGTGTAGCTAAGGCATGCTAACGTGCATCCGAGCATGTGCATGTGCACCATCTGTTCATAAGCATATGCACCATCCACTCATATGCATGTGCTTCACGCAACATACACCTCATCATGGACATACGTCATATGCACCATTATTCTCGCATCATACCATGTGCACCATTGAAACGGCATCATAATGCATCATGACATATGCAACTCACTGATGCATGGATCATTCACGTGTACCTTGCATCATGACAAGCTACATTACTGCCTGGATGCATTACCACTTTTTCAACATGACATGTGCACCTCGAGTCGCGACATGCCTCCTTGCTCTCTTGTCGTGCAAGCAGTCATCTACGAAATCCTTGCATTAAGCAATTAACCAGGTTTTCCCACTACCATCGTCTTGCACTTCATTCGTGGAGTAAACCTTAAGCTTTGATGATCTGAAAATTTCGCTTAAACTTATCTTCTTCTCCGATGATCGTCACCTTCTACATTCAATTTGCCTTGTGCCCTCTCATAAGTTCTCTCAAACACCTTGCAAAGCTTCGCTTGAGAGAAAGTTTGACGCCATGTCTAATCCACCTATACCTATCCCGGATCTACTTCTTTCTTCATCTTGTAGACATCTGACTTGGTATAATCTTGCTGCAATCCCACTGACCTATGGTTTGCCCAGTATCCTTTTGCCGGCGAATTTCAGGAGATTGCACTAGTTTTAGTACAACGGAAAGATCAAGAACGATGAAGAATAGCGAAAGGTTCCAATCGAGTTCTGACCTTAAAGCAGATCTCTCAAGGCAAGAACGATTCGCTCCGTAGCAGAAAGAAGGCTCTCCACCGTCAGTCATGTACAGGAGACTAGCTTTAATGTTTCCTTCAGGACAGTGGTATTGTTGGATCAAACAAGGACTTTTTAATAGAGGACGAAGGACTTCTTACGCTCGAAGCAAGTAATCTCGAGGAACTTTTCAGCCCCACACCCTTACTTGTTCCTTAGGTTGGACAAGCTAAATTTCGATTCCAAGAGAAGTTACAAAAGTTGAAGGAAGTTCCCTACAGGATATTAACACTTACAGATGTACCTAACTAGGTAGTTAAAGGGGAGCCAAGAATCGAAACCGCGACCGAATCCCCTTGTGTCGCAACTCTCTCTTGTTGCGTTTCTTCTTTGTGACTCCCTACCGTTCGCAAGCTGGAATCATATCTATGTGCCTAATCATAGCGTATCTACAGGCCGATGACTTCCAGTGGTGGAGACTCGAAGACTCCCGAGCCTTGTAGTCATGACCCAACCCACTCATCCACAACGGCTGACCAAGTGGCTACGACTATCAAGTTGATGGAAGAACAGAGCTTGATGTTAAGTCAAATGGTGCAAAATGTTATCCGAGATCATCAACAGGAGATATCCTCAGCCGGCCTGGTTACCAGCCTCTCTCAAGCAATAACCGATTCTATAGCCGACCAGGCCCGTCTACTCAACCTTTTGGCAACTGCCCCACTCTCGGATCAACCATGTTCGGATCCCTCTCGACTTGACTCTGCATCCCTTCTACCACCCTCAAGACGAGCTCTAGGACTCGAGAAAGATGGAGAAAGACATACGAAGCACAAAACAGTGTTACCAAGTATGGACTTGAGTGAATGGGAAATAACATACAAGGAGTTCTGTCCGCACAAAAGGAGACCGGATACAGAGACCCATGAGAACTGCCCTCGCCCGTGTTGCCAACCCTGTTTCACGTGTGGGGGATATGGCCATTTCATTCCGAACTGCCCTTCAACCGCATCATTCCGAGAACAGAGGGTTGAACTGGACTCGGACCATTTGTGCTGTCAAAAGAGACCCAAGAAGCGGGATGACTGTTTCAGCTGCGGACAACTAGGCCATATTGCTCGTGACTGCCCCCCAACGCCGAAGAATGCAACAAGTACCTAACAACCAACGCAAGAAGAAGAAAGTTGTACCTTACGCGGAAGGAAGTGTGCTTGGCACTGGCACGCCCAAGGAAATGCAAGTCATGAAAGGTGCTTATACCTTTCTCTAGCCTTACTCTACCTGAATCTCGGGACGAGATTTCTTTTAAGGGGGGTAGGTTGTGACATCTCTGATGTCTAATCACCTCATTAAGGCTTAATGGACAATTAAACTTGTGGTTATGACCAAAGTCCACGCCTGAAGTAATGGATTAAAATTCCATGTACCGAACCTTTAGAGCTTGAATTGATTTGAATTCAAAATTTCGCTTAAAAACTTGAAAATCTGTCAATAAGAGAGTTGTCCCAAATTTTATAAGGAACAACTTTGTTAATTGGTGGTTTGCAAAATTTTGAGTGGAAGATGCTCTAAATCATGGTCAAACAGCAGCCAAACCTGTTTTTCAGCCAACACTTAGAAAATTTTCTAAGTCTGGACAGCAGCAGTTTTTCCCAAAAGTTGAGGCTTGCCATTTGGATTTCCTTATATAACTTTTCATGAACTTCTCTCTAAGTTGAATCATTGATGTTTGGGCTTGCCCTTGGTCATGTTCTCCATCAAGGATTCACACCCTAAGCATTTTAAATTTGCTTGGGAAGAGGGTTAAGTCGAATGAACTCCTGGCAACTCGGTGAACTTTGACCCTTCTCGGTTGGCATGGTTCAAATTCGAATTTTCACTTAAGAACTCAAAATGTGCCAATACAAAAGTTGTTCACATTTTCAAGGGACACGACTTTCGTATTTGGAGATTTTTGAGTTCAGTTCAAATTTAGGAGATATTGGAGGTCGAACAAACGCACGGCAACTGCTCGACGAAATGCCGGCACTCCCGAGCGCCTGCGCGTTCCAGCCGACCGCGGCTTCTTCCATGCGGCGCACTGCGCCTGAGTGTTCTGACCGCCGTCAGGCCTTGCCCCCCCCCCCCACGTGCCTCGACGTCCGCGCGCTGTCCACGATGGCCCACGCCCCACGCCCGACCGGCTCCCCTGTCCCCCGCCAGCCTCCGACCGCGCCTCCGGCGCCGCGCCCCTGCTTGCCACGCGGCAGAGCGCCGCAGCCACCAGCCCTGCGCCAGGCCGTCGCCCAACCGCCGCGCAGCGAGCCCCGACTAGCCGGGGACAGCGCCGCCCGGCACCGCCGCGCCACGCCCGCCTTCCGACCAAGCAACCGTGCACGCCAAGCCGCCCCGCCGGACGCCCCCTCCACGTGGAGCTTCGGACCTCCAGGCCCGCCGTCCATGCCTCCCGCTGGCCGCCTATAAAAGGCGCCATACCCCGAGCTCCACCGGCATCCCCCCGCCGCTCTGGTAATTTTCTAAGGACCAATTGATAATAGTGTGATTTACTAGGATTTATTCTTGATGTTAGTGTGCTGGTATTGTTTGATTTATTGTAGTAGATGTGTAAATACTTTTGAGTTGGTTTTTGGTCAGTAAATCCATGTTGATATAGACAGCACACTGTAATTTTCTCACATGAAAATAATACACCAAACTACCAGAATAAACTGTTAAAGTTTGATGTGTAAAAGGCTAAATAAAAGAAGGAATCACATGTTTAAATTAATGAAATATTTTGATCACATGTCACCACCACACACCTTGCTGTTTAATGCTAACAACAAACTTGAGAACATGATGTGTACACAATCACCATCACAAACCCAAGTTTCTTTTTATGAGTAAATACAAGCTTAATTAAAGAAAGGGAAGGTTAGACAAAGTTTGTCCAGGTGAATGTGCCAATCAATACACCCCGGGTTTATCATGTGAAACACGATGCTCGATATAACATCATTCTCTTATGCATTGCATCTCGTATAGGAACGACTCTCGCCGACAGAAGCCGCAAGCCAATCCCTGCGCAAGAAGAAGGACGACACGAGGAGAAGCCGAACGTCGTCGCAAGCAAGTCAAGTCCTGAACCAAGTTCGGAAGAGGCAATACTAACTTAGCTCGGGATTAAGGCAAGCCCCGGAGCATGTCCTATGTTTCAAATACATGCAACTATGTTTTGCTAAGTTTATGTTTGTGCATTTACGTTCAGGAATTGAATTGAAACCCTAGTTGCATGATCCTAGGTACCTATGCTATGCAATACTAGTATGATAGGTCGATTGCTGCCCCGCTATAAGGACCCGGTAAAAGTCGAGTGATTTCCTGTCACTCGCGAGATATAGGAATCAACTGCTTACTTATGTTGGAATCACAAGGAGGACGGGCGGGGATTTTTGTCAGGTAGATGCCCCGTCCGTGTATACTAATGTTGGTTAAGGCCGAATGGTGTGGTACCGAAGGTTATGTTTTTGAAAGTACCAAGCGCTTGTCGATTCTATGGGGTCGGTAACTTTAGTACCTACATGACTTCAGGGTGCGGACTTTTTCCTGCTCCTTCCGGGAACGTTTTCCCCATGCCTCGAACATGTGGGTACGAGGGGCGTAAGTGTTGGTTCGGCCGGCCTTAGACCTCGTATGCCAGGGGGAGTTTGGTCCTGGACGCTACTGGGGGATTGATGGGAACTACCTGGTAGCGCTAGCCTTTGGCTGAGTGCGATGATCCGAGTGTTTGGGTCCCCCTTGCAAGGTTCAAATCGGTTCGAACTGTCTATTTCTCGTAGCTAATGAGACTACTTAACCCCGCTGCTACATTGAGTAAGAAGTGGAACATGATGTTGGAAAGAAACTTGATGCTTGCTTAATTGCTTGCTCCACTTGCTTGATTAGTACAGGTTGCTTACCTAGAATGGTTAACTTAACTAGAACTTGATGTTAAAATATTGAAAGTAAGGATCCACTCTTAGTCGCTCTTTGGCAAAACAAACCCACCAGCCAAAAGTCTTGCATGTCTAGAAGTTGGTGTTGTAGCTAACACCCGACGGTTAAGTCTTGCTGAGTATTAGTATACTCAGCCTTGCTTGTGGAATTGTTTTCAGGTAGTGCTCTGGAGGAGATGGTTGCAGGTCTTACCTGGCCAACCACCCTTCCTCCTGGTTGGACGGTTGTTTGGGACGAGGATGCTTCAGAGTGACGTCACGACGGCTTCACGTGATGTTACTACCGCTTTCGAATAATTAGTTTATTTCCGCTGCTTTTAAAAACTCTGAATAACAGTTACTTATGCATTGAACTTGGTTTGTAATAAACTACCTCAAGTGGGACCTATTAATACTTGTGAATTGTTGTAATCTCTTGGATCCACCTTCGAGCGGGTATTTGTATGACTTGTTTCGATCGAGGTAACTGTTCGTGGTTGCATCGGCTCGACCCGACAAACTGTCAGATTACTCCGATTTAATTGCATGATGACCAATGGAAGGTTAGCACACTTAAGCAGGATTAATTTGAGCGGTTCTGCCACAGCTGGTATCAGAGCGAAAAGTCGTGCACCAGAGGTTCGCACGGTCTCAACACACTTGTTTCGGAATAAAACTTGACCAACTAGTACTTTGTGAAAACTCGTTGGATCGCTAAGGATTAACTAGACCGTGAAGCCCTAGAGGGAATTTCGGGTTTTTTCAGGTGGCTTGCTAATTATGGTATATTTGACTAACCTGTCCAGCACACTTTGCCCACGTGTTTTATACGTGCGCTGGTTTCCGTGCCCCGCGTGCACGAGGGGTGATAGGATCTCCATTCCAAGGAACCTATCATTACGGTTGTGTATGAGTCGCCACATGTTTTATATGTGAGCAAGGTCTCGATGGTATGGTTCTAATTCAAATGAGCCCATCACCCTGGTTGTTCGCCATGTTCGAGACATGTGCACGATGCCGCATCACGAGTTATGCGAAGGGTTGTGTGCTCTATTCAAAAGGAGCGTACGACCTAGACTAGATGCATTGTCCATGCAGTGATCTTATATCGAGTCATCATACTTGCATAATGATAGATCCGCAAGGTATTAAATGACACATTCACCTGGACAATATTTGCCTGACCTTCCCTTTCTTTAATTAAGTTTGTATTTACTCATAAAAAACTTGGGGTGTTGGATGGTGATTGTGTACACATCTAAGATTATTTAATTTGATTTCAGCATAAAACAGCAAGTGCGGTGCAGTGGGGTGATTTATTTATTTTAAAACTTTTTGAAAGCGATTTGCTTTTATTTAACCTTTTAAGCATTAAAATTTCCATAAATTATTCTGGCTGTTTGGTATAGGTTCTGCACGTGTGAAAATTATAGTGTGCTCTTGGTTGGATCTTTGATATATTGCCCAAAATTCAGACCAAACTCATGAATAGATTAACTATGAAAAATTACACAAATTCAGCACACTAGCATGAAGAATAAATCCTAGAAAATCACACTATCAGCAATTGATCCTAAAATTGTTACCAGGGCTACAGCTAGTTGAAACAAGCGGCCATGCCAAAGATGAGCTTCAAAAGATTTCAGGAACATGCTGATCAAATTATTTGATTTAAACATTGATAAATTAAATGAGCAAGTTAACAATGCCAAACTGAGCTCCGATTTCATCACAGATGCATCACATCACTATAGAGCTACTGCAAAAAGATTGGATTAAAAATCTTAACAGATTATTTTAAACAATTTCTAATCAGAAACTGCACAGATAAGCTTAGATAAATCATAACTCAAAAACTCAAGTAGTTCTGGATGCCAACTTTTTACAGCCAGCCACAAACTACTCAGGCCATAACATACCCGAAAATCAATACAAACTAACCTATAGATTTCAAACTATGCACAAACTTGTATTTGAACAGATTTGAATCTAGTTTGAAATCTAAGCAGAAAACTCCTATACATGCTTTCTATAAAGGTAGAGCATAATACAGAGAGCTCAACAAAATTAGACTTTGCGTTTTTCTGATTTTTCTATAATTTTTAATCGATTTTCAAAGCTCTCAACTTTTGAATCTAGATCTGAATAATCTTTTTCAACAAAACCCCTGAAACTATCTTTGCTTCGCAGATAGGCCCCTGGTTTTAGCGCTAAGGCCCCTGGGAAAACTATGGGCCTTGCAATGTGGTCCCTGGCCATGGCCGGCGGCGGAGCGACTGAAATCCGGCGAACTGGGGCCATGGGGCTGGACGAGAGCATGGGGAATAGCCTTACCGGCTTACCTAGGGTTGATTTGGTGTAGGAAGCGGGGCATGAGGCGGTGCGGCGGCGGCGGGCAGGCGAGCAGGGCGGCGATGCTTTGCCTCGGCTCGACCGGCGGCAGCGGTGGTGGAGCGGCGCTGCGAGTGGCCGGCGGAGCTTGAGTGGAGGTGGTGGAGCACGAGTGCAGGGGAAAAAGTGCACGGAGTGGCGCAGCGGCGGGTGCTCGGTGGAGCAGCCTGGCGACGTCAATGGTGGGCGCGGTGGAGCTTGGCAGGGGTGCGGGGAGGGCCATTTATAGGCGGGGAAGGGTCTTGGCATCGAGGTGAAGCCAGTGGAGTGGGGCAGCGTGGGCAAGGCAGCGGCGTGGCGCCGGTCGGCGAGCGGAGAGCACGTGGCGGCCGTCGACGCCGGGCTGACGCGGACGCGAGCTGGCCGAGCGTGCTGTCGCACTTCACTGTCCAGGGCAGAGCGCGGCAGGTGAGGCAAGGCAGGGCAGGCCACGCTGGGAGAGGTCGAGTGGCCTGGACGCCGGGGCGGAGGCCGAGGCGGGATGCGGTTGGCCGGGCGAGATGCGGTCGCGGGGGAGGAGGATTGCGTGCGCGCTGGTTGGGCGAGGCACTGCAAGTGGTTGGGCCACGGACAGCCAGCCTCGGGCGCGAGGAGCGAGTGCGCGACGAGCGATGCGAGCGCAGGAAGAAGGCAGAGGCGTGCGGGGTCAATGGCCGCTCTGTCCCATCGCCTTCATGGCCCTCGGGCCTCGGCGTCTGGGTCAGAGGACCGACGACTGCGTGGCGGCAGGCCGCGGCGGCAGTGAACGCGACGCGCTCGGGAGTGCTAGCGTACTCAGGGATTTTCGTAGAACAGGTGCCGTGCGCACATTCAAACGGGTGGTTCTTCAAAAAATTGAACTAAAGTTCAAATTCTCCAAAAACCAAAAGTGTGTCCCAAGCTACCAGCTACAACTTTCGCAATGGTTGACCAAAGAAAATGTGCATGGATTGATGGTGAACGTGAGGAGAAGTTGGGTGAACTTAGGGAGGTGTTCTGGCTTTGATCTAGTTTTTAGGCATGAAGCACACAAAATCTTGAAGTCAACCTAATTGACAAAGTTGTGTCCCACTAAAAAGTGAACAACATTTATATTGGTAGATTTTTAAGTGTTGAAGTGAAATTTAGAATTTGAACCATGCCAACGAGGAAGGGTTAGGAGTTCACCGAAGAACTTAGGGTTTTTAGGGAGGTTTCCTTAAGTGAAAATCTAGGTGGGGCCAACGTACACCTAACTAAGCTTAACCCAAGTGATTTGTAGATGATTAGGTTAAAAAACACCTAGATTGTGACAGCCGGCTTTTGATGTTCATCTTTAACGGTTTTGCAGGTATGGCAGCTGGCCACAAATTCAGTTATATCCCTTTTCATGCCTGGCCACCAATACGACTCTTTCAGATCTTGGTACATCTTGGTGGATCGTGGATCTAGGGTGGATGGAGTAAGCCGAGTTATGGGCTTCGTTCATGATGGTCTTCTGCAGCTCATCTTGAGGCGGTACACAGATTCTATTTCGGAAGTAAAGAGTGCCTTCCTTGTCGATTCTAAATTCCGGACCTTTTCTAATCCGATTGAGTCTTGAAGTAACATGATCTCCTTGCTTCTCCTTTGGGCTTCTTTAATTTGTACTTGTAGTAGGGATTGTAGGTGGATATTGGCAAGGTATCCAAAGGTTATAACCTGCAGGTTTAAAGCTCGCATTTCCTGTGTCAACTTCTCCGGTGTATAGCTGGACTTCTGACTCAGGGCATTAGCCACGGTGTTGGCCTTTCCAGGGTGATATCGTAACTACAAATCATAGTCCTCATCAATTCCAGCCATCTCCTTGCCTTAGGTTCAGCTCCTTCTGAGTGAAGATGTATTTGAGACTTTTATGATCCGTGTAGATATCACATCTTTTGCCTAATAGGTAGTGTCTCCAAATTTTTAGCGCATGAATCACTGAGGCTAGTTCCAGGTCATGGGTAGGGTAATTCATCTCATGGGTTTTCAATTGCCGCGACACGTATGCTATTACTCTTTCATTCTGCATTAGGACGGCCGCTAGTCCTTTACGGGAGGCGTCACAGTATATCACAAAATTTTGATATATGTCTGGCAGAGCCAGCACTGGGGCAGTCACTAATCTTTTCTTCAGTTCTTGAAAACTGTTTTCGCATGCCACCGTCCATTTGAACTTTACCTTATCCTTGGTTAGTTCTGTCATGGGTTTGGCTATACTGGAGAATCCTTCGATGAACCTTTGATTGTATCCGGCTAGTCCTAGAAAACTTTGTACCTCATGTACATTTCTTGGTTGTTGCCATTCTAGGACGGCTTCCACTTTTGAGGGATCTACTTCGACACCTTGTTGGGTTATGACACGTCCGAGAAAGGCGATTTTCTCTAGCCAGAATTCGGATTTGCTAAACTGGGCATATAACCGATGTTCTCGTAGTCTTCCCAAAACAATTCGGAGATTCTTTTCATGTTCTTCAGCCGTCTTAGAGCAGATCAGGATATCATCTATGAATACTACCACATATTTATCCAACTCTTTCATGAATACCTTGTTCATCAAGTTCATGACAATGCCGGGGCATTGGTTAGGCCAAACGGGAGGACGGTATACTCATATTGACCGTATCTTGTGACGAATGCCGTCTTTGGTATATCATCCCACCGAAGTTTTAGTTGGTAGTATGCCGATCTTAGATCTATTTTAGAGAAATACTTTGCTCCCATCAATTGGTCAAATAGATCATCAATTCACGGCAATGGGTACTTGTTATTTATGGTGACTTCATTAAGAGATCGGTAATCGACGCACATCCTTAACATTCCGTATTTCTTTTTCACAAACAACACTGGTGAACCCCAGGGTGATGAGCTAGGGCGTATGAACTCTTTTTCAAGCAAGTCTTTAAGTTGCTTCTTCAATTCTTCCAGTTCGTCAATGGCCACTCGGTATAGTCTCTTGGCTATAGGGGCGGTGCCTGGTAGAAGGTCTATAACGAATTCTACATCCCTGTCCGGAGGTAGCCCAGGTAATTCCTCAAGAAAAACATCTGGGTATTATTTAATCACTGGCACTTGGTTGAGTGAAGTGACATCCATTAGGTATACCATAGTCGAGACACTTTTATTCTGTACCTGGCATTGAATTATCTGATGATCAGGGCAGGTAAGGGTGACTATCCTATTTCCACAATCTATCTGACCATTATGTTTCTTTAGCCAGTCCATTCCCAGAATCAGGTCGATACCCTCGGAATTCAGTACTACTAGGGTCTGCTAGAAATTCTACCCAACTTAAAAGAATTCGAACTCCCGGACTTTGGAGTCGGCATGGTATTTTAGCTCCAGGGGTGGTTGCTAAGATAGGGTTTTCTAGTGGGGTAGTGGGTAACTGGTTTTCTTTAACGAATTTCAAGGTAGTGAAGGTATGCGATGCTCCGAAATCAAATAAAATATTTGTAGGGTGGGAATTGACCGGGAACTTACCGAGTGCAACATCGGGAGCTGCTTGGGCTTCCTCGGTATCCACGTAGTTCAAGCGTCCTTGTGTACAGGATGATACGGGCTTTTTATTCTGTTGCCCATTTCGCCCATTTTGTGCCGGGCGTGAACTTCCCACCGAGGCAGCTGGGGTGGGTCCTTTATTCTTGTAGGGGCAGTTGGCTATAAAGTGGTCGGGTTCGCGGCAGTGGAAGCAAGTTTTATCTCCCACGCTGGCTACGGGAGCAGCAGCGGCCTTGGTATTGGGAGATTGCCCCGAGTTGAAGCTACGACTGGAGGTTGCCGGTTGCGAGGTAGTGCAGCGGGCGGATGCTCCTCGAGAAGCGTAACTTGGGTTGAAGCGGGTACGCTGTGCTGCGAAGTGTGTCACTCGCATATTCCGTTGCTGGCCGCGTTGGGTCTGATATTTCCATTTTCGGTCTTCCTCATCGTGGGCAGTCTCAGCTGAGATGGTCTGACTGACCAGCACATTGAAGTTCGAGTATATGTGTGAGGTCATCTGTTGCTGGTAGATACTATTGAGACCCTTCTTAAACCAGCCCTGCTTCCTCTTATCCGAACTGATCACGTCAGGGGCGTATCGGGCTTGCTTCATGAATTTCCGATGATATTGCGACATTGTCATATCACCTTGGCGGAGGGCCTTAAACTCATCGGCTTTACGATCCATGGCTCCCTTTGGGATGTGATAGCAGTGAAACTCTTCCTGAAATTCTTCCCAGGTAATGTCGGCGGCATTATTTGCTGTCATGCAGGTAGTTATCCCACCATTCGCTGGCAGATCCTTGCAATTGATGGGCTGCGAGCAAGCCCTGTCCCTTCCTTCAGCATGAATGTCCTCCAGATTCTTGGTAATGGTTTTCAGCCAATCATCGGCTTCAAGGGGCTCGTCGGTGCTGTCGAAAGTTGGGGGATTGGTCCTTATAAACTCTATAATCTTATGGGGTTGTCCCAGTTCGTTCCCCGGATGAGGTTGTTGGGTATGGCCCATACCTTGCACGATAGTTTCCATTAGCCGGGTTTGATTGGCCATCACTGCCACCAGATCAACCATCGGTGGAGGTGGTGGATCGCGGTCTTCCTACTGTTCCTTAGCTTCTCCTTCTTCGTCTTCCGAGATGTCCATAGCATCCTCCTCATACACTTCTTGGGAGTCGGCGGAAAGGTTCTGCTTTCTCTGGGAGCGTGCACTGACATGCACACTTTCTTCTTCAGACTGTTCCTGACTTTGTTGGCCTTCGAAGCTTCTGGCATGGCGGCTTCGCCGTTATTATGTCCGGACCGACCTCTTAGGCTTCATCTGCATGTTAGATTCCATATCAAGAAGGACCATCCATAAACAGAAAGGGGTAAGATCATCTAGCCAAAATTTTATTCGAAAGGGATAAGGTTAGGAAATAATGCTTTATGCCATGCTCAAACATGTACATTTTATTTATTTCTAGGGGGAACTCGAACTTCCTTGCACGCAATACACCATACGTGACTAAGTATATAAACAAGGCCACTACACACTATACACTTATAAATATTTAACCTACACGCGGAAGTTCTTCTTAGTACGGCTCCTTCTCAGGGGTAATTTTCCCAGAAGTGTTGTCCTCCAGAGGTGGTCGCATCCCACACGGTGTTCGTAGTGGAGTTGGCTGATATCTGAGCTGAGCCCCAATTATTCATAAAGTCGGCTTGATTGAGGCATTCTATAATCTCCATATTCAGCTCGGAGGTCAGGATTGGGGCAGCAGACAATATAGGCGATTGTGCAGGAAGGTCCATTCCATACTCGTCGATGGTTTCCCCCATAATGCCGGAGGTCTCGCCGCAACCTTCCTGAGTAAGGTCCATGTGGACATTTTCCGGCTTGGGGTTTCTTTCCTCCATAGGCTCCTTACCTTTTTCGGTGTGGTTCAATTCTCTCTCTTCCGAGTGATTACTTATGGGCACAGTTTTGCTTAAGGCTTCAGCTTCTATTTCTGGAAGTTTGGTTATGGGAGGGAGTGGAGAGGTTTTGACAGCTTTGAGGATGGTCTAGGTTTGTGGCTTAGGGGCTTTTGGCGTGTGACTAGAACTCTTTCCTCTTGCTTTTCTCGAAATCCTTTTTAATTCCCAACTCATACTACCCTTAACCCCTTCCACCAATTGCTCAGCCATCATTGCCCTTTTCTCCGTTGCTTCGACATAATCTACCAATTCAGTCATCCGGTCCTTGGTTATGATGAGGCGGTCTTCCAGTATTTCGGCACGGCGTCTGGCTTCCCGATATCGTATGCTTGAGTTGTCGGATAGATTCTCTAGGCTCAGCAGATAATCCAGAGTTGTAACTAGGGTGGCTTGGTCGGAGACTATGGATTCCGTAAAGAGAACCTTCATACAGTAGTTCCAGGCCATCCTATTAGCATTTCCGATCGGATGATAGCGAAGGGAAGTGTTCACAGTTCCAGTCACTCTGTCTCAACAGGTCGACATCACAGCCTTGTTGGCAACCAGTTGTATAGTGTCCGAGAATCGAGTGCCGTAGGCGCTGATGGTCCATACTTTTCCCATGGAGGGCTTAGGGGCTGGTCCTACGGTTACCCACTGTTGGCACTCTTAGCGTCACGTTTTTAGCAACGCTCAAGAGCGCGAAGATATATGTCGTTGTATGCAAAATGAATTCTGCAAGCGCACAGAATATATCTTGTTGTAGCACTTCACCTCGGGAGTTATCCCAGGGTATTGAATTTATATTTCCGCAGGGAAGCAGATGGTTAAAGTGTATTGAAGAATGATATGATAAATCTTGCCAGAAATATCAAGCCAAAAACCTAAGGGTACAAACTCTAGGTTTGAGAGATAATGGTCAAATGAATGACTGGATAGAAGGTCTGAAAGACCAGCGACACACAGGAGCTCCTAAGTCTATAGAAAAGGATAGATGTTGGGAGAGACCAGACTTAGATACTTCCTAAGTCAGAGCGAAAGACACTCTAGCCTTAGCCTAGACTCTAGCTTAGATACCAGGAACAGAGCTCGCTTCAACGGCTAGAACGGGAGAACCTCAGAACGGGGTGAGAGAGGGGGTTCTCCGGGCTCAGCACTACTGTTATGAATACACCCGAACGTGGTGGACTGCGAAGGACGGACAAGGCTGTCACCACCTGCCGCCTACCACTGCAGTTCCGCGGGGTGCAACACACTTCCTAGTTAATCAACAAGCCAGACACCACGTCTGCACCTGATGATTAAGATTTCTCTTGAGGCTGTCAAGAGAAAACCCGTCTTCCCTAAGGCGTCTTACGGCCCGGTCAAGGCGAGCAAACCCGCGAGATAAAACCTGGTAGAGCTAAAACTAAACCCTACACTAAAACTAAAGGGAGACAAAACTTAACTCTGAAAAAAGCTAAGAACTTTACTCTAAGAGAAGAGCAAGAAATAAATATGAAAGATAACTTAAGCTCTGAATAAGATAGTATTGTCATGATAAACTCTTCAAAAGAAGAAAAGGATACAAGAGCTTTACTAGAACTCCGAAGACTCTGAAGATCCGAGCTAAGCTCGACTCGACTCTACTCCCAACTCTAATCCTAATCTATGAAATGGAAAAGACAGAAGAGCTCCCTTCAAGTAAAGACTTGAGAAGTGTGGTGTGTGTCTTGGGGTGAGGAGGAAGTGGCCTTTTATAGCTTTCCAAGGTCAGTAGCCAGCTTAACTGTCACGACAACCACCTGCTTAACCTCCACGCTGAAGTTGGTCGTGTGAAGATGCAGCAGGAGGCCGGCCGGCCTGGTGTAGGCCGATCGGCCTACACCTGGCACCCCTGGCCACTCACCTTCGTCGTGGGTGCTCCTGATTGCTTCCTGATGTTGGTAACGGTTGCGTTCAGTTGAGGTTGTCCAAGAATCCGAGGTCGGTGGGCCCTTCAATCCATGTGCTTCCCACTCTAAGCCTTTCGGGTCCTTGGATCAAACCGACGTTGATTGCATGGTGCTTGATCATCCTGGGTGTTTGCTTGAGCTCTTGGATCAGTGACGTGGCCAGACCTGTCCAGGGGAGGCCGGTCGGCCTGGGCTAGGCCGGCCGGCCTGGCTCTGTGCCAGGTTTGGCCCTTTACCTATTTCATCCTGCAACCATAACTCATCCAAAACTTGTTGAATTTGTTAGTATAAACACTTTTATGCATGAAACATGGTATGATCATCCTCATTTCACCGAATTGTTGACGGTCAAAACTGGGTTGTAATGGCCGTCAACACCCACACTTCACAAGTCAGGTTTCCCCTAGACACATATTCTCGTCCTCTGTATTGGGGGGTGTTGGCAAAACCTAATTCCCTGAGGGCATTCCTTAGGAGGCGCGGGAAACCGATGTTGTGGTTACAATCGGAGTGTAACCAACCCTTGTCGTCGCTCCACGTATCTCCGTCCATATTCCTATCCCAAAAGATTAGGAAATTATTCAAAAATCACTACATCAAACTTAAAAGCACAAGGAAAGTTTTAAAGGGTTGCTAATTTACTTTTTGGACCGTCTTATAGGGCGCTAAGGTCCAGCTGGCTTTGATACTAGTCCTGTGGGGAGCGCCCGTGGTACGGGTCTCCCGATGTACTTACATTAATCCTGGAATAACCGTAATACAAGTATTCCGCACAAGGGGTGTCAACAACCAACACCGGGTAACTTTTATTAATAATTTACATCAATGTACAACTTAGAGTCTCTACAAAAGGGTACAAGCGGGCCTCAGAGCCTCCGCTTTATTCAGAAAACATAAAGCTACCGATACTACGCACAGCTTCATCGTCGCGGATGTGCTCGTCACCATTCTGGACCTTCGTCGTCCGCCCCATCCTCGGCGAACTCCTCTGGTATGAAAGGAAAGCAAGGGTGAGCACTCCTGATAGGGGTACTCAGCAAGACCCATAGCAATTTTATGAATTTTGTAAGTTTGGTCCTGGAGGGGCGTAACCTCCCTACGAGTCCCGGTTAGTGAACAAAGGTATTCAAAAACCTGCGGTAAGGGGAGTCCGCGGGTCACATTACATTCAGTGTGATCTAATCGTCAGGGACTTTAACCAATTGGACTCTCTCCCGAGAGTCTCGGCTGTCCAGATAGATTTGTCGCTCTGCAGAGGTTGTACTTCTCTGTCCCACATTCGGTCATCCCGTACCGTGTACTTAGGCGGTACTGCCCTACGAGATCCGTTCCTGCCAGCGTCTATCTCTAGACAACCCTTTCCTAGCTCTAGACAACCCTTTCGCGCATGTCCACAAAATACCTTCCCGGGGAATTGATGCATCAAAGATGTATATTGTGGCAACTCTGCCACCAGGTCCTACCGACCATGTCACCTGCGACTCGTACCGGCCAGACCCAGCCCTTTGTCGGGGTCTGTCTCCAATAGTCCCGTTGCCCATCCGTGGCCCCTTGGGACAGCTTACTAAGGCTGGCTAGCGGGGTGTGGACCAAGGCCTCACATAAATAAGCATTCCCGAAGGCTATGCTTTTTTGGCATGCGGTACTGTACTAGACAATGGAAAGATTCTCCCGCGAACCGGTCCTTACTGGCGATCCGAAGTGCTTCTTAGGATTAAATCCCCTCCGTGGGATCATCCTTCCACTCCCCGGTCTAAAGTAAACAGTGCAAAATTAAGTGTCGGTTTCCAAGATTAACCATTATTGCATGCTTATACAGGAAAAGTAATGGTTGCTTAATTATTATTATTAATGGGACTTGCCTTGCCCGGCGTCGGGATCGTTCCGTGCTTCCTCTTCGTAGTCGGGATCCTCGGCGTCATTTTCGGGGTCAGAGTCTGCGAGTTAATCACACAGATCAATATACCAATCAAGGGTTAACGGGTAATCTATTAATTAAATGGATTTAGACCTAAAAAGGAAGATAAACTATTCTAGGGGGTTGGGGGTGACATTTTTCACAAAGAAAGGTATTTCTAGGTTTAGAAATTATTCTAGGATTTTTGGTGAATTTTTGAGAATTTTTGGAAAGCTCTAAGGTGGAGAACTAGATTCTTGTGTGCATTAAACCGGGTGTACCTAGCAATGGCGGCCGCGTAGGCGCCACGCCAGCGCCAGCTGGGGCATGCTGCGGCACGCGGCGGTGCGCGGCGCGGGAGGCAGGGCGCTTTGCCAGAGTTCGGCGCGCCGGCCATCCTAGGCTGCAGGTAGGGTTGGTACTTGGCATGGGGGTAGTAGGCCGTGCGGCGGAGGGCCTAGCCATGTTTTGGCGCAGCGCGGCGGAGCGAGGCAGCGGCCTGAGGTCGCCAGAGCTCGGGCGGCGGGCGGCACAAAAGGAGAAAACGAGGGTAGCGGTTCTCTGGGGATCTAGGAGTGGCAGTAGCGCGGCCGGGGGTGCGTGGGGTGCGCTGGCATGATTGGGTGTGGGAAGGGAGACTAGGGCCGGCCGACGGCTTGCCAGAGCGCGGCGGCGCACGACAACCGGCGGCTCTCGGCCGGGTGCACGGGCGGAGGGGGAAGGGAGTCGTGGCATAGCACGGCAGAGGATTACTCACCGGACTACGGCGGCGGACGACTACTGGCGTGGCCTCGGCGGGTCTTGCGGCTTGCCGACGTGCAGCGGCGGCGGAGCTCGTGCTCGGCCGTGCGCCGGCGGGTTTGTGTGTGTGGGGTGTGAGGGGTGTGATGGAGCTCAAGGGATGGGTCCGGGGCTATTTATAGCCTAGAGGCGAGCTCCCAGGGTTCCTCCGGCGCTCCTCTGGCCAGACGCGTGGCGGGGAGACGGCGTCCGGCGGCGACGCGTGCCCCCCGGCGGCGAGCTCTACTCGGAGCCGCGGGACGCGGTCGGCGTTGCACACATGGTGCGTTGGAGCGGCACAGGGGCGACACGCGTCGTGCTCGTCTCCCAAAGCTCCATCCGAACCAGAGGAGGAGGATCGAGCGGCTGTGGCGGTGAGATGGGTGCGGCGGCGAGGGGAAGGAGAAGGGGGGAGGAACGGTGACGTCATCGCAACGTCACCGGGAAGGCGGGCCGCGCGCGCGGGGGAGTCCGAGGATGTGGAGCGGACTTATGGGAAGGCGGGGAGGAGTTGGGCTGGAGCTGGGTTTCGGCCCGAAGCAGGGTTTTAACTTTTTCCTTTTCTATTTTCTCTTTTCTTTTCTATTTTGAGTTTGAGTTTGAATTTGAATTCCATTTCAAATTCAACTTGGGTTTTGGGTTGGTTTTAAGCTCTAGGTTTAATCTAGGGTTAGAGCAAGCATATGCACATGGTTTATTTTAGAAATAAACTAATGCATTATATTTTCTAATGCAAAATCCTATTTAATTAAATCAAGTTTTTATTTGTTATAATCTTTCTAAATCCTTTTAAAATGTTTTTTAATTTCTAGGGTGTTACATTGGTCGTATTCGAATATCATTATTTTAGGCTGGTATTTTGCAGCGCTGTGGTAAAGCTCTCAGTTCTGTGGCCGGAGGTCAAAATTCGAATCCCTGGTAGCGCGTCTGCTTTTTTTAGATTAAGGTTCTTCCGGCAGAACGATCAACATAAAAAGGAAAATAAACTTATAAGATGGAAAATATTATGCCAACCAAAAGAACAAGGGGACTAAGGATACAAGATTTAGACATACAGAACAAATGTCTTCTAAGCGAATGACTATTTAAGTTGTGTAATGAAGAGGGTCAATGTCAAGAATTGCTTAGGAACAAATATCCGAAGAAAAAACTTTAAGCTAGAAAGGCCGTTAAATCCTAAAAATATCGTATAGAAGGAACATAAATATTAACATACTACAACGGAGACACTCACAACGCACGAACCCTCACCCCTATGAATGCACGCATGCAAACCCTACCCCTTCGAGCATATTCGAAGACTAAGCCGACACATCGTTGAGATTGACGAAGTCACCACAGGCGCCTCGCTGTCGACGGGAACGTCGCCTGCCACTGAAAGCGCAAGCGTCGTTAAATCCTGGAAAATTCGCTCCCACTAGGGAGTCGAACCTAAGACCTCTTCACAAGTTTCACTGCATCCGCTCATGCAACCAACCGAACAAACTTCTTTTCACGGTCACTGCATCCACTCAGCTTGCTTCCCCTCATTTGAGATATACGACCCAGCTGTACAAATCTCCATGCGAGCAACCAACACACCCTTACCAAATGGACTGTATGTGTGGGATGCCGTACGGCACCGATGTGACGGTCGCGGTACAAATTTGCTATCTGCCGCATTTTTCTATATGCGGCAGATAGCAATCCGCGGCACACCCTCCGGTGGTGGGTCACGATGGTGGGCCTTGGGTGCACATCAACAATGGTCGGCACATCTAAGGAGTGGTTTGCTCCTTTCTTTTCCCCTTTTGTTTTTTTCTATTTGTTTTCTTCCTTTTCTCTTTTTTTATTTCTACTGTTTTATCTTTTCGTTATTTTTTCTCCTATTTATTTTTTACTTATTCTCAATCATAGTGTGACTTTTTTGTTTTTTATTTTAAAGATAATTCATGTAGTATAATTTATTCCACGTGTATATATTTTGTTCTATGAGACATACGATTTGTTCTATGAGTCTTATAACTTGTTTCAAATGTATAGTATTTTTGTTTCGAGAGTCTCTTATAATTACATTTGCTTCACATGTATATAGTTTTGTGCATAAGTTACACTGTATATTTTTTCTTATATATTTTGTTCCTCGAGTATAACATTTTGTTCCACTTAACTTCTATTTCATTAGTTTAGATGATTTTTTTCACATGTTAATATTTATGTTCCTTCTATACGATATTTTTGTTCATCGAGTTACATGATTTGGTTCCACTTATAACTTCTGTATGATAATATTTTGTTCCACACATTAATATTTATGTTCCTGCTATATGATACTTTTGTTCCTCGTGCAACATGATTTGTTTTGCTTTTAACTTCTATATGGTAATATTCTATTCGACTAGATGATTTGTTCAACATGTTAAAAATTATGTTCCTACTATACAATATTTTTGTTCCACAAGGTTAGTGTTCACGCAAAAATTGGGACTTGACAGATGCGCGAACACACGAGCGACGGCGTGGCCTTGAATACCGGGGCGTGCCAGTCAATCTGACCTGTTGATTGACAAGGATGAAGATCGGATATTAAGAAACAGCTAAGAAGCTGATTCTGCCGTCAGTGAGATCAGATATGATAGGACCGATTTCGATATGCAGAGAAACAGCTAGGTAGCCGATTCCGATACTCAAACAGCAATAAGCCGATTGAGAACTAAGCAATAAAAGACAACTATAAAAGTTATCTGATAAAGCTTAGGATAACAATACTTAGAACAAGTTAAACAGCTATTAGATGCAATCGGTGATAAAGCCTTTAACAGAGCCGATTAGATCAAGTTCTAAGCTGGATAAAGGGGTGATAAAAGCTAAAAATAACAAGAAAAACTTGTAGATCTAGCTGATACCGATAATTGTTGAGTAAATCTAAACGAAGCAACAGTAATGCGCCCGAATGCTAAAGCTTAGATATTACTCGATAAGGGTGGAACTTACAAGCAAGCCTTTGGGGATCGAAATCGCCTCGACTTGCCCAGAAGAACCTGAATTCATGTACGAGCCTTGGGAGATGAAACCGCCTCAACTCGCAAGAGAACACAAAAAAGGAAAAAGCTTTGGCGAAGTCGCCAACTTGAAAGTAAAGTAGAGGTTTGTTGTATTGAATGTGTATTATTTTTCTCACGAGCCTCAGGGTTTATAATTATACCCTGGAATTACAAACTCCTATTCGATCACAACATAACTAATCTTGACACGAAAGAAAGAAACTCCCTAAAGAAAACCAGCTACATGCTATTATTTAAAGATACAAAACGGCCCATTCTTGGCCCAATTAAGTCCATGAAGTAGCTATCCTGAATCGGACACCATCGGATCTTAGATACTCCTGATTCTAACCCTTGCCTTAGCCTTCCGATTCTGATTCAAAAACTGTCTTCCTCTTTCCTTCTTGACGCCAGTCTGAGACGTGTCGAAAAACGGCGTCAACACATGCCCCCTAGTTTTGAGATAAGATGAATATATTGTCCCAAAATTCCTGCATTTTTGTTCCACTGCCATCCAGAGGGAAACCCTGACTTTTCACCACGCAAAATCCCATATCTGCCCCTTTAGGGTAAGAGTATAAATGCTTCACTCCTTCCGCCTCCCTTAGCCATCGTCTCCTTCCTGCCATCGTCGTCCATCCCTGTAGCCCTCAAGCATAAGTTTCGAGGAACCTCACCGGCGACTCGTCTTCACTGAGCTTTGACCCCGACACTCATCGTCGAGCGAATCACCAACTCCGCCGCAAGTCATAATGGCTTCAAGTTCTTCCGCCCTTCGAGTAACAGATCTCACTTCCGAGCCCTTGTTCTCCATCGTTCTTCGTCCTTCCCGAAACGCTTCCGTAGTTTTCATAGATTTAAACTTATTTTATTCTCCTTTTTCTCTAGGAACCCTCAAATGAGATCACAATCCCCATCTCGGAAACTCCTGGCCTTTTCATTTTAGGTCCGATCGGTAATGAAGACCCAACCGATTTCATCAATTTGGAAACCAATCGCTCCCTTTCAAGAATCCATCAGACTCTCCTTCTGAATGGAAGGATACCTTTTGATCCTAGCCCACCGTGATTGCAGGATGGAAAGATTGGTACCTTCGTATGACTGATAAGCGTGCTAGCTAGGAAACTTATGGAATCGGACAATGCATCACTTTATCTTTATCGGACATAAAGAAAAATGAGCCACTCTTGATGGCCGCTTCATACTTCTGGTCCGATGCTCTGAACACTTTTCTATTTGGTCATGGTACGATGCTCTGAATGCTTTTCTATTTGGTCATGGTCCGATGACCCCTTCTCTAGCTGACGTAGTCATGCTGACGGGGCTTAACATTACGTCAACAACCCGATCCGACAATCTTGGTAAACCAACTCATAAGATCAAAGTAGCAAGAATCGGTTGGAAGGAATACTAATGCTTATTCAAAGTCCAATGGTCCCATCGACCACAGAGAATACTCAACTTTCTTCTCATGTGGCTAGAAATATTTGTTTTCTGTGGAAGGTCCTTCGCTCCTTGTGTGAAATACCAAAAACTGGCAGAATTTCTGGCGAAGGGAAACGAGTTCCCTCTGGGGAAGCATCTACTTGGATCGGTCTATCACCTACTACATGAAGTATCTGTGCGGTTGAGAAAGAATGAGCCGATTTCCTGCCTCAGTGGACCCTGGTGGTTCATAAACCTGTGGTTAAACCTTAATATGCAACGAGTTTGGGAAATTGACTTTCTTAGGCAAGGATTCCCATCGGATCAAGCAGAAGGAACTAAGGTTATACTTCGTAGATGCACATCTTTTGGTGAGGCAGCTACCACTCTCAATGGCGACCGATTATCTCCGGATCGGCTCGTAGCTTATTTCAGATGCTTCTACAATGGCATTAGTAAATCGGCTCTAATCTGGTTCCCTTACGAGGGATCCCAACAATAATTTCGAGAATCCTTCATTCTTCCGATTTGATTCAATAACATCGGATGATGAAGCGAAGAAAGTCTTCAACGAAGTGATCCGCCCCAATATACTTATGGTTGCCAATTGTTGACTGGCCATTATAACCTTGCATTGACTGTCAACATTTCGGTAAAATGAGGATGATCATACCATGTTCCATACATAAATGTGTTTTTTACTAATCAATTCCACAAGTTTTGGATGAGTTGTGATTGCAGGATAAACAGGTGAAATAAGGGCCAAACCTGGCACAGAGCCAGGTCAGCCGGCCTAGCCCAGGCCGACCGGCCTCCCCTGGCCAGGTCTGGCCACGCCACTGATCCACAAGCTCATGAAAATATCCTAGATGATCAAGAGACGTGCAATCAATGTCGGTTTGATCCAAGGACCCGAAAGGCCTAGAGTGGAATGAACATGGGTTGAAGGGCTCACAAACCTCGGAATTCTTGGACAGCCTCAACTGAACGCAACCATTACCGACCTCAGGAAGCAATCAGGAGTGTCCACGACGAAGGCGGTGGCCAGGGGAGCCAGGTGTAGGCCGATCGGCCTACACAGGCCGGCCGGCCCCTTGCTGCTTCCTCACGTGACCATCTTCGGCGTGGAAGTTAAGCAGGTCGTTGGCGTGACAGTTAAGCTGGCTACAGACCTTGGGAGGCTATAAAAGGCCACCTTCTTTTCACCCCAACACACACACCACACTTCTCAAGTTCATACTTGAAGGGAGCTCTTGTATCTTTTCCATTTCTTAGAGTAGGATTAGAGTTGGGAGTAGAGTCGAGTTGAGCTTAGCTCGGATCTTCGGAATCTTCGGAGTTCTGGTAAAGCTCTTGTATCCTTTCCTTCATTTGAAGAGTTTATCAAAACAATTACTTTCTTATTTCAGAGCTTAAGTTTATCTTTTATATTTATCTCTTGCTCTTCTTTTTAGAGTAAAGGTCTTGCTCTCTTTAGAGTAAAGTTTTGTCCCCCTTTAGTCTTAGTGTAGAGTTTAGTTTAGCTCTACCGGGTTTTATCTCGCGGGTTTGCTCACCTTGACCGGGTCGTAAGATGCCTTAGGGAAGACGGGGATTTCTCATGACAGGCCTCAAGAGAAATCTTAATCTTCGAGTGCAGACGTGGTGTCTGGCTTGTTGATTAACTAGGAAGTGTGTTGCACCCCACGGAACAGCATTGGTAGGCGGCAGGTGGTGACAGCCCTGTCCGTCCTTCAGAGTCCACCACGTTCGGGTGTATTCATAACAGTAGTGCTGAGCCCGAAGAACGCACTCTCTCACCCCGTTCTGAGGTTCTCCCGTTCTAGCCGTCGAAGCGAGCTATGTTCCCGGTATCTAAGCTAGAGTCTAGGCTAAGGTTAGAGTGCCTTTTGCTCTAAGTTAGGAAGGGTCTAGGTCCGGTGTCTCCCAACATCTTTCCTTTTCTATAGATTTAGGTGCTCCTGTGTGTCGCTGGTCTTTTAGACCTTCTATCCGGTCATTTACTTGACCATTATCTCCAAACCTAGAGTTTGTGCCCCTAGGTTTGTGGCTTGATATTTTTGGCAAGATATATCATTTCATTCTTCAATACACTTTAACCATTCTGCTTCCTGTAGAAATATAAATACAATACCATTCTGCTTCGAATGCACAGGAAGGGCTATTTGAGCTGAGATCTGGCCTAGTCAACATGGTTCAGGATAGCCCTTTCTGCGGAAAGGCGATTGAGGATGCCAACGCTCACCTTCAGAACTTCCTAGAGGTGTGCAGCACTATTAACCCTAATGGCACACCGATCAATAGCATCCGCCTACAACTCTTCCCATTCTCTTTGCTTGGGAAAGCCAAGGAATGGTTCTATGCCAACAAAGAATCCGTTGAAGGACGCTAACAGATGTGCGCCGATGCATTTCTGACCAAGTACTTTCCGGTGGGCAAGACCAACACCATCCAAGGAAAAATTACTAGCTTTCAGCAGCTAGACGGAGAATCAGTCCCAGAAGCTTGAGAGCGACTGCAAGAGTACATTGTAGCCTACCCCTACCATGGTGTGGAAGACTGGTTGATCACTCAAAACTTCTTCCACAGCCTGAGTCGCCGATCGCAAGAGCTCTTGGATGCAGCTACGGGAGGAGCATTCCTCTCGCTAGATGTAGACGTAGCAAAGGCACTGATCGAGAAGATATCCTCTCACCAAAGTTGGGTGGGGGAGAGACAAGCTCCCCGCACCAAGGAGTACACCAGATTGACTCCGTCGATATGCTAGCAGCTAAGATGGACCTCCTATTGAAAAAGATGGAATCTCCTGGTAAGGAGATGAATCAGATCGTGGAAGACCGAATCACATGTGAAACATGTGGAGAAGCAGGACACTCAGGTGATAACATGCCCGATGACACAAGAGGAAGCCTATTTTATCTGCAAACAACAACAGTTCAGGCTTCCGTCCACAACGAGGTTGGAATTCCAAGCCCAACCTCCCCTTCGGCCAATAGCAAGGTAATAACTCTAACAACGATTTTCAGCCGTCGTTAAAAGATATCTGGTACGGCCAAAAACAAATTAACGATAGCTAATGATAAAGTTATGGAGTCGATGATCTCTCAGATTCAAGCTTTCAATTCTGTTGTCAAGAACCACCTGAGCTTCAACAAAATGATTGAAACTCAAGTAGCTCAGCTGGCCGCATCTTGTCCTAACCCCAATGCGGGAAAGTTACCCAGGCAACCGGAGGTTCCTTTCAAGGAAAATGTTAGTGCGGTAACCACGCGGGCTGGTAAGTCCACACGGGATCCACACAATCCTCAAGATGCAGGTACCCAACAGAAGGAAGCTAGTGACACCGAGCCAGCAGCTGAAGAGGAAGATGACGAGGAACCCATCCCTGTCTCGAAGGAGGGGAACGAGGCACCAAAAGCCGCTAGCGACAGTCGTGATCCCACTTTCCTCCCGTTCCCCGAACGGAGTAGAAGATCAGTGGCCGACGAGCAATTTGACAAGTTCGTCGAGGTAATCAAGAAGGTATACATCAATATGCCACTTCTTGATGCTCTGTAGGTCCCGACTTATGCCAAGTACATCAAGGATATACTTAGCAATAAGAGGACTCTACCCATGAGGGAGACGGTACAACTAACCGAGGAATGCAGCTCCGCGATACTCGGGCCCCGCCTTAAGAAGAAGAAAGATCTTGGCTGCCCCACAATTTCATGCTCAATGGAGGCCATGATTTCGACAACGCCCTATGTGACTTGGGGGCGAGCGTCAGCATAATACCTAAGGTAGTTTTCGACCACCTTAAGCACATTTCTCTTGTCTCTACACCCATGTGTTTGAAGCTAGCGGATCAATCGGTCCGCTACCCACAAGGAGTCACAGAAAATGTTCCGATCAAGATCAGGGATTTCTTCGTCCCTGTGGATTGCATCGTTCTTGATATGGAAGCCGAAGCCAAGAACTCTCTCATCCTGGGAGACCATTCTTGAGTACCACGAATGCAAACATCGACGTGGGGAAAAGGACCATTCAACTCAGGATTAACGGAGAAACCAAGAATTTCTCCTTCCGTCCTAAGGAGACCCCCGAACAAGTCAATATGGTCGGAGAAATCATACCCAGAAATCCCAGGATGCCAACCATAGAATCACTCATGAAGATGGTGGAAGCCTTCGCCGCTAAAGAAAAGAAAAGGCATGACCGTTATCATGCACGGCGAAGGATATCGAGAACCAAAGCGCTGGAAGAGCAAGCAAAGCGCGATAAGGAGGTTGAATCCAAGCCCCGTCCGATCCGAAAGGAATGGCGGGTGAAAGCAGCCTCGAACGAAGAATCAGGAGAGTTTCGCTCAGGACGTAAAACTCGAGCCCTCGCCATAAGGTATATGGTACGTATCCATGCATTGCATATAGAATAGGTTTTCCCTTTCTTTACATTTCAATTCTTCCCTTCAGCACAACATGTTTAATTTTCGAAACTCGCATCCATATTTTATTTGTGCATTGTTTAGCATATAAAAAAAGGGGGAAACTTTTTCGGCCAAATGCCAGGCCGGCCGGCCCCACCTGTCATCCATTTTGTCCAGATCACCGAAGCAGGCAACCAGCAATCGTGCATGGGCACGACACGAGGGAGATTGAGCAAAGTGGAGCCAGCACCAGGCCGAGCAGCCCCAGGCAGGCCGGTCGGCCTCTCTTCACCGTTCCAGTCCCATCTTCACCTACTAGAGCACATTGCATAGGAAAGAGACCACCGACGCACGGGATGGGCACCAGCCGTGCCATGTGCAGGCCGATCGGCCTCACACAGGCCGGCCGGCCTCCCCCTGCCTCACCTCTATAAAAGCCGGTGCCCAGCTCAAGAGCAACTCGCCCCAAGTGCAGGTACGCAAGCTTCCGCAGCGCTGCACTCTTTCTTTGCTCTAAATCTCAAAAATCTCTAAGCAAGATTAGAGTGCAACCATAAGAAAATTCTGCTAAAATTGATCCTTGAATTCTTGTGAGAACAAACCCTTTCCGGCTGAAAGAGAACGTTTGTGGTGGTTCTTACCCCACAAGAACGACTAACCGAGTTGTGGCGATTAATCTCCCACAAGAACGCCTAACCGCTGATTTCCTAACCCTTGATTTCCTTCGGGTATTGTAGAGCTAATCTTTTGCAGGAATCATGTGGACTAAGGCAAGGGAGAAGGCACGTGGAGTGGTGACCAAGTTCAGCTCCTCAAGTTCCCGATGCTCTGAAGGATCATCCGCCTCCCAGGAGAATATGTCCGTTGATTCAACTCAACAGGACACAATTTCCTAGGAGAGCGAGAGGCATGAGGTGCCCTGGAGTAGGATCCGTATTCGGATCATGACTCGGGTGGAGCACATCATCGCCAGGACCGAAGAAGAAAGGGCGGTGCTTGACAAGCTCCAGAACCGCGTCTTCAGCCATGCTAAGTACTTCCACGCCATGCTGCTAATCAAGACCGGTCTCAGGGGAGAGACAGAATGGGCATTCAACAATGCCGATGACAAAACTTCCACCCCATCTCAGAAACAGGTTCGCATTTTCTCACTATGGAGTTTCTGATGAGTTTGAAAGTTGAGGTTCTTCCCAATGAGACGAACATTCGTTTTCGGTTTTTCAACGAGGATTTCATCTTGAGTCCGAAACAAGCTCAGTGAGGCTCTTGGTTTCCACAAGAGATGCATCATTGACGCTGACCTTTTGGTGACTAACCACCGGTACAATCGAGCCAAATGGTGGGATAGCATCACTAGTGGGCCTCTCTCTAGGAAAAACAGCATCACTTCCATCCATAATCCCACGCTTCGCTTTTTGGCAAAGTGGATCGCCATGGTGGTTCACCCACGCGCTGATTTGCGTCTTTGCCTTTTGCCTGACTTGGAGTGCCTTTATGCCATGGTGAAGAAAATTCTTTTCTCGCCTGTCATGAGCATGCTCGATGACTGGCAGAGGTTAGTCACTGGCCGAGCCACGATTGACATAACCTCGCTGGTCACTTGCATTGCCACCCATGTTGGTGCCTTGCAGGGCGCTCAAGTTTCCTTCCTGCCCACTTCACAAGAGTATCAGTCTTGCATCGGTTTAGACCATTTTACCCAGGGTCACTTGATTCGTGAAGGCCCTGGCCATACTCTCTATATGTGTTACCCCGGTTTCATCGATGAAGTCGAGCTTCCATGCCCGGCTCTCTCGTTGAGATCGGTGAAGAGTCTAACCTTGCAGCTCAGGAGAAGGGAACCTGCTCGCCACAGTGTCACAGGACCCGTGACACGTGGCAGGCGCGTCAGGCACGATAGCGAAGCCGGAACGTCTACCGCACCTCAGCCCGAGTACCACAACCAGCAGCAACACGAATACCACCAACAGCAGCAGCACGAGTACTACCAGTAGCAGCAGACCAGACCTACTGCCCATATGAACTTCGACGAGATGTTCGACTACTACCAGGAGACGGGACGTGGACCGCAAGTCGGACCATCTGCGTCCGCCATGTATGACTACGAGAACCCGGTCGCCTGGGGAATCTTGGAGATCAGTGCCAGGTTGGACACGGTGAGTTTACAGCAGCAGCAGATCAGCGACAACCTCGCACACAACACCGACCTCACCCAGCAGAACTGGGAGATGACCACATCCCTCCAGACCGACCTGGGCGGCTTCTTCAACTACATGCATTACGATCCCGACCAGTAGTACCAATAAGCTTCGTTGAAGCTTGGGGGAGTCCCTAGTAAGTCCGAAAGTACTCCCGTTGCCTTGCCTTGTGTTGCCTTGATGATAATAATAATAATAATAAATAATAAAAACAACAAAAAACAATAAAAATAATAAGCATAAAAATAAATGTTGAATAAAAAGCTCCTTATGTATGGAAGTATGGTTGAACCTTGGGAATGATGAATGGTTGCTCTGTTTATTCCCTCTAAGTGCCTCGTGCTTAATCCTTTACTTTTTGAGTATTTGAGTTCGTTGGCATTTAAGGATCCGTCATGATTAACTGTGGGAGTAGAGCACATGTTCATTGTCTAGGTTGTTGTGAGTTTAGATATGGTTTTATTTAGAGTATAATAGTATGCTTAGCAAGGAACCTCTCGGAAGTTTTTATAAAAAAATTTTACATGGTAAATATCCCCCGACGGTTTAAAATATCCTATCCAGAACCTAAATATTTATATCTTTCGAGCTACCATATGCTATCTTGAGTTACTTTGAGTCTTGTCGAATGGTGAAGTCCGCTTGCAGAAGACACTTGTCATCTATCGGTCTTTCCCATCATACATCCACCTCATCGACAGCCTCAAATGTCTGACTAATCAATTTCCCACTCCAGGGTTGATGTCCACCGTCGTTGACATACACTCGCAACACCAAGCTCATCCCAAAGGTCCATAATTACTCCATACAAAGTTGAAATCCTCTCTGTTACCAAAGGAGAAAAAAAGAGATGCGTTAGAAAAAAAAGAAGATGGAGACAAATGCTTCATCCAAAAAAAAAGCATCTCAAAATCAAGAGAGAAAGAGAGCAAGGAGTTCAAAGACCTTTTGAGCATAAACACCTTCACCCTTTCCACTTGAAAACCCATGAATTCCAAAGACCGGAATTTGACGAGTGCCATCGCTCGCGAACCACTCTTCGACTCGACAACAGAAGTAACCAAGGTATGCCACTCTAACCCTACCTATAACTCCACTTCAGCCTTAGAGTAGGGAAGGTTGGTCACACTTGACCAAAAGTGAGGATTAAACACCTTGAGAGACTCGAGAGTACCATCAAGGAATGATTTAAACCATCTTGTGCAAAAATTTATATCTCCGAGATGGAACCTGAAAAGCTGCAGAAAATACTTTGACAATTACCGTTCAGGCTCTCAACAGCCCAAGATGTGAACCATGCAGCCCCACGTTGAACCATGGTATGAGTTCTCTTTTATGCCAACTTATTCAAATGATTTTTTGAAGTTTTGGTTTGAGCACAAGGTACCTAAAGGGTATACACATTGAAGGCAACTCCTGACCCACCGAACCTAGAGTTTTAGCCTTGCTCGAGGACGAGCAAGAGTCTAAGCTTGGGGCGTGTTGACGGCCATTATAACCTAGTATTGACTGTCAACATTTCGGTAGAATGAGGATGATCATACCATGTTCCATACATAAATGTGTTTTTACTAATCAATTCCACAAGTTTTGGATGAGTTGTGATTGCAGGATGAAACAGGTGAAACAAGGGCCAACCTGGCACAGAAGCCAGGTCGGCCGGCCTCCCCTGGCCAGGTCTGGCCACGCCACTGATCCACAAGCTCATGCAAATATCCTAGATGATCAAGAGACGTGCAATCAATGTCGGTTTGATCCAAGGACCCGAAAGGCCTAGAGTGGAATGAACATGGATTGAAGGGCCCACAAACCTCGGATTCTTGGATAGCCTCAACTGAATGCAACCGTTACCGACCTCAGGAAGCAATCAGGAGCGTCCACGACGAAGGCGGTGGCCAGGGGAGCCAGGTGTAGGCCGATCGGCCTACACCAGGCCGGCCGGCCCCTTGCTGCTTCCTTCACGCGACCATCTTCGGCGTGGAAGTTAAGCAGGTCATTGGCGTGACGGTTAAGCTGGCTACTGACCTTTGGAGGCTATAAAAGGCCACCTCCTCTTCACCCCAAGGCACACACCACACTTCTCAAGTTCATACTTGAAGGGAGCTCTTGTATCTTTTCCATTTCTTAGATTAGGATTAGAGTTGGGAGTAGAGTCGAGTCGAGCTTAGCTCGGATCTTCGGAATCTTCGGAGTTCTGGTAAAGCTCTTGTATCATTTCCTTGGTTTGAAGAGTTTATCAAAACAATTACTTTCTTATTTCAGAGCTTAAGTTTATCTTTTATATTTATCTCTTGCTCTTCTTGTCGGTGTTCAACCGTCGATCCTACCGAGGGGTATCCCGAGGTAGTAGATTTCAGGTGGGGTTTCACCGAGATTAGGAACGCAAAAGCCAATTGACTCAGGATTTTAGACAGGTTCGAGCCGCCAAGATAGAGTAATACCCTACGTCTTGTATGCTGGTTTGTATTCAATGATCGTGTGTCTCCTTCTTGAGAGTTGGTCTGGTCTATGTCCTACCGATCTAGGCACCACTGCCACCTTTATATACTTAGGGGGCGGGAGTACTAGTCGGTTTACAATGTTGGAGTCCTAGTAGGATTACAGAATAGAGTCCTAGTAGGAGTCCGACTTGTTATTTCCTTCCTTTGAGTGGTTTCTCTACAGGTACTGGGGTTCCATACCCAACAAGCCCCCGAGTGCTTCATTGCCAAGTTCTTGCTATCAACCGAGAACTTGCCAAGTCTATCGAGTACTTTCTTGAGTGCTTCGAGTACTTTCTTGAGCTTCTGCTAGTTCTTCGAGTACTTGTCTTGTCGATCTTGGAAAGTCCTTGGTTGACACAAGGCTGTGAGGTGGTCATGCCTTATTGATCTTGATCAACTTGTAGTCTTAATATTCAATATGGGGTGCGGTGAAAGTCGCACTCCATATGGAGTAGCCCCCGAGCCTTAGGTTGAGTCGAAGAATCAGTCTGATGGTCCGCAAAATCTTGAATCTTCGTCTTGTCTTGAAATATGCAATTTGAAAAAATTGCACTTGATATCAAGTAGCCCCCGAGCCTTTGTTTGAATCTTAGAATCGAGTCGAGAGTCTTGATTTGAATCTTTATTCTTCGTCTTGAAAAAAATCAGCAGTCGTTGTATTAGCATATCAGCCCCCGAGCCTTGAAATGATTTAGAATAATAAATTCAAGGGTCCAGCGAGCTTTAGTGTTCTTCAAATCATCTTGGAGATCATCATCCGAGTAGTGATTTGCGCCTAGCCCCCGAGCATAGGAGCCAGCATAGATTCATCGAGTAGTATGTAGTCGAAATAGGCATCAAACAGAGGAGGTCGTGGTTGACTTGTCACGCCGCGATCTCCCCATAAATAGGAGTCAGGTGACGATGTAGTCGTGGCCCCATCATTGGTACTTGGCGACTCGAATATGCTGGAGAAAGGCAACTAGGTAAGCCTGATGGCGAACCGAGTTGTAATTTTAGCGTCAACCCCCGAGCATGGAAACTGGCGAAGATGTGATGGCACGCTGTGCGGCCTAGAGAGTTGTCAGCTGAAAAAAGTCAATTAACACATTATGTAGTACATATTGTGAAATATTCAATATACCGAAATTGTATTCAGTAAGAGAATAAAACGCCAATTCTTGGGCATGCTGAGCTCTTGTTAGGCCATGTATTCTCCCGGGTTAGTCCACCTGTTACGTTTAATCACCATGGTCTCGTACTGACTTACCTCATAATTTTGTATGAGTCGCTCATGTTTTGTATGAGTCGGTTAGGTTCTGACTGAAAACTCAAGGTTTCACGGATTAAGGCATTTGCTACTCGAGAAGAATAACGACCATTAAGAGAAATCAGCAGAATAAGGAGTTGACTGCGCGACAAAGAAGATGCGGACTTATAAAGCAGTCGGCAAGAGCGCGTATTGTGTGCGAAGAAGTCGGCGTAGCCTCCGAGAGTAACTGCGTAAATTTCGTTGAGAGGCATACCCGAACAAAGTAGTCCGCGCTTGGCCAATCTTGTTAGAACAAGATAGCGATTTTAATAAAAGTAATTGAAACAAGTAACTTAGCTTGATTCGTTGCCGTTTGTTGATGAAGTAGACTAGTCGGAGTTAATTCGACTAGTTTGAGTGCATGAGAACCGTCGCCGAGTAGTTTCGGGTTGAACCGAGTAGTCGATGGCAACGTCAGTGCCAGTTGCCGGCGCGTCAGCAGCGGCGTCGTAGTACCGCGGCACGAACTGAAGCCGCGCTGGCGATGCGTCGGTATAACGGCCACTGTGTATTGCTTGCTTGTAGCATACGTGCATATAGATATGCATGCGTGATCTTTGTTTGATTTTCCTCTGGTCTTGATAACATGCAACGGTATAGCCACGGGTGGACTGAGGGTGCAGCAAGCCTCCTCGTCATGTAGAAAAAAATCTCCCAAATTGACTTGCACGAAATCAACTTTGGCAGCCATGCATCACGAACGTGTGGAATGTGCTTGTGGACGGATCCTTTCTGACACGAACTGTGTAGCGCCCAGCCTTTTGTAGATGAGAGAGGACCTGAGTACAGATCGAACTCGATAACCATCGTAACGGAAACAAATCCGATTTCGAGATGAACTCGTGTGTCACACTGAACTATACTCGACCCCTTGCATCGTCGGGACTCTCGTCGAGACAGCTTGCTCTGCTTCGAACTTGGTCACTTGAAATCAATTCCTTTTTGGATTCTGACTTGACGCTAGACGGTGCATGTCGCCGAGTGGAAATTCGCCGTGAATTGCACTCAGCCAAACCGACAAGCTTATACTCGCCGAGTAGTAATCAGTTGCGGATTGCAGGAGTAGACAAAGTATGCCGGGACGACGTCGTCAGCATGCCGAGATAGCAGCTCAGCGCGTGTAGACCGGTGCCGGACCACGCCAAGACCGAGCCACTGCTTCTCGCCGAGTAGATTGATCTTGGGAATCAGGGTGGGTGGGTGCTCGAATCCGAACTACTCATAGACAACTCGAGCAGCTCAATCCGAGCTTGATAGTCGCCATTGGGTTCGCCACGGGATCTCGATGAACACCCCTACCTGGCGCGCCAGATGTCGGTGTTCTACCGTCGATCCTACCGAGGGGTATCCCGAGGTAGTAGATTTCAGGTGGGGTTTCGCCGAGATCAGGAATGCAAAAGCCAAGTGACTCAGGATTTTAGACAGGTTCGGGCCGCCAAGATAGCGTAATACCCTACGTCATGTATGCTGGTTCGTATTCAATGATCGTGTGTCTCTCTGTTGAGAGTTGGTCTGGTCTATGTCCTACCGATCTAGGCACCCCTGCCCTCCTTTATATACTTAGGGGGCGGGAGTGCTAGTCGGTTTACAATGTTGGAGTCCTAGTAGGATTACAGAATAGAGTCCTAGTAGGAGTCCGACTTCTTATTTCCTTCCTTTGAGTGGTTTCTCTACGGGTACTGGGGTTCCATACCAACACTTCTTTTTAGAGTAAAGATCTTACTCTCTTTAGAGTAAAGTTTTGTCCCCCTTTAGTCTTATTGTACAGTTTAGTTTAGCTCTATCGGGTTTTATCTCGCGGGTTTGCTCGCCTTGACCGGGTCGTAAGACACCTTAGGGAAGACAGAGATTTATCTTGACAGGCCTCAAGAGATATCTTAATCTTCGAGTGCAGACGTGGTGTCTGGCATGTTGACTAACTAGGAAGTGTGTTGCACTCCACAGAACAGCAATGGTAGGCGGCAGGTGGTGACAGCCCTGTCCATCCTTCGGAGTCCACCACGTTTGGATGTATTCATAACAGTAGTGCTGATCCCGGAGAACCCCCTCTCTCACCCCATTCTAAGGTTCTCCCGTTCTAGCCGTCGAAGCGAGCTCTGTTCCCGGTATCTAAGCTAGAGTCTAGGCTAAGGTTAGAGTGCCTTTTGCTCTGAGTTAGGAAGTGTCTAGGTCCGGTCTCTCCCAACATCTTTCCTTTTCTATAGATTTAGGTGCTCCTGTGTGTCGCTGGTCTTTTAGACCTTCTATCTGGTCATTTACTTGACCATTATCTCCAAACCTAGAGTTTGTGCCCCTGGGTTTGTAGCTTGATATTTCTGGCAATGTATATCATTTTATTCTTCAGTACACTTTAACCATTCTGCTTCCCTACGGAAATATAAATACGATACCCTGGGATAACTCCCTAGGTGATGTGCTACAACGAGATATATTCTGTGCGCTTACAGAATCCAGTTTGCATACAACGACTTATATCTTCAAGCCCTTGAAGCGTTGCTAAAACGTGACGCTAAGGAGTGCCAACACCAATGACGAACACCTTTATGAATTCAGTTACCCTTCTACATCAGCACGGTAGCAAGGCTTCATCCAAGCACCGATCAAGTTATATTTTGCCGATTTAATCAAATAACGGGATCCAGCAGAAAATGGCTTGGCCTTCTGTCGCTTATTGGATCGAGTTCCCGATCTGAATATGTCCGATTTGGACACTTGGAAGTTAGCAAGAATCGCCTCCATCATCACGCCTTCTTTCAAGAACTGTTGGTCTAAATGGTCACAACATCTCTTCTATGAATCGGCTTCATGATACTGCCAAATGCTTGATCCAGATTTCGTCATTGATCTGGAGGTAATTCCAATTCTTTATCTAAATTTGAAGGACCGAAACGGCGACCAGAGAGGGGGGGAGTGAATGGGAGCCGATAAAACTTTCTTTTCCAAATCCGGCTTTCATCCCAAAATCACTTCCGGACTTCGTAACACAATCTTGCCAAGATCACGTAGCAACTGAGATGCTACTGACCCTAGGAACAAGAAACATGCAGCGGAAACACAGAAAGAATCCTCGATCCAAAAACTTGACAAATCTGTCACTGGGTGTATGTACTCGGCACTGCCGGGTTACCAAACTCGGCACTGCCTAGTACATGCAGCTCTCGAGTGTATGTACTCGGCACTGCCGGGTTTCAAAACTCGGCACTGCCTAGTACATGCAGCCCTCGAGTGTATGTACTCGGCACTGCCGGATTTCAAAACTCGGCACTGCCTAGTACATGCAAACAGCCCAGCCCCAAAGTCAACTCGTGGATGGATCTCCCAAACGGCTTGAGCTCTTGAGGCGAGATTTTGGTCAGATGATCTAGACCTCCAGTGGAGTGTTTTCCCAAAAGATCTCGGCCTCTAACTCAGTACAACTCCCGAAAACTCAGATCTCGTGATGAACACCATGACATCAAGTTCATCCCGAAAATCTCAAATCCAAAGCGATTCTCGGCGCTTGGGGGCAAAGGATCACCAGCAAAAGAGGCACAAGGCACTCATACGTGAATCCCCCAAAGAAATCCGAGAGAAAACGCCCTAGAAAGAGAAGAACGAAAATCCCCCAAAAATAGCTCCGAAAATACCCACGAAAATAGAAAAGGAAGAAGGAGCTCGGGAAATCAAATCATGGCACAAAGATGAGCAGCACAAACTCCATCACATAACCATGAATTCACCTATACAAAACTAAGAAAGATTCGAAGTAGTTCTAGGTGGAGAGGATGAAGGGAAGGGAAAACTAAATAAGCCAAATGAAAAATAACTAGAGAGATGGCAGCCACCAGCCCTAGGAAGGGGCTATTAGTAGTCCAAGTGGTGGTGCTCTAAAGACTAAACTACCCCTAAATGATACATACCCCTCAGGGGCAAATTTGACATTTGATCTTCAGATATTTTCCGGCTCGGGCACCTTCCACTGCAAGCTAGCTTCCCTCCGACGCAAGCCTTGCAGTCACGCCGCGTGTCCTCCGGATCGAAGCTCCTCGACGCCGAGTTTTGGGCCGGCCCAGTCGAGTGTATGTACTCGGCACTGCCGAGTTGTCCAACTCGGCACTGCCTAGTACATACAATCAGCCCAGCGCCCCATCTTCGCCACGTCGAGTCCTCGGTCCTTGGTTTTGAGGCCCAAACCAAGGGAAACCGTCCACCGATGATTTTGTGGCCAAATCACCAAACCCCGCGCGCAAACTTCGGTTGTTAGCCGCCACCTTGCGCCGGCTTCTCGTCCGCGTACGAGCTTCGGTTGTGAACCGCTACCTCGCACCAGAACCACGTCCCCTTGCTCGTTCTTGCCAGCATGTGAACCGCACTTGATCCACCGGCCACCGGGTCCCTCGAACCAAGCCTACTTGTCTCTCCGCTCCTCGGAGGCCGCCATGGCTAAGACCTTTCGCGCCTGTTCTTCACCTGCACCAATGCAACCAAGCTGCATTCTACACCTGCAATACTTGAACCAAGGGAAACGTCAATCCACACCACGTTGTCAATCACTCATCACACCAGGAAGCGACCATCCACCGGTCCTCGGACACACCGGGTCCTCAAAATTTCATACTCCCCTCTGAGCCGATTCAAATTTTCTCATTCCTTTCTTTTCAGGATAAAGAATTCAACCCTCCAACTTCTAGTAAGAGCGGCCGACTGATTAATTATGCTCCCCCATCAGATGAGCCCCACATCGGTTATGGCGCTCCATCAACACATGACATCTACAAGGGGAAATCTACAAAACGTAAAACTGGTACTATTGGCAATCCTTAGCCTAACAGATAAATCCGCAAGTGTACGGATACCGATGTAGCTTTCACCTAGGAGTGTTCCAAGGTATCGAATCCACTGAGGAACGAGAAGTGTACTAGAAGTGATTCTGGTTTATCCAGGGGACGACGGGGGTGAAGAAGAACAGATAAGTTGGGTAGAGGTAATCTAATGTCGACTTGCTAACCTCCTATCAGGAATACTTGATTCCTCTAGTCGCTTCGACGGCTAGAACGGGAGAACCTTAGAACGGGGTGAGAGAGGGGGTTCTCCGGGCTTAGCACTACTGTTATGAGTACGCCCGAACGTGGTGGACTAAGAAGGACGGACAGGGTTGTCACCACCTGCCGCCTACCACTGCAGTTCCGTGGGGTGCAACACAACCTGAGGTAGCTAGCCAGCACAGGCACCACGCCTAAGCTTTCAGGTACTGACCTCCACCCAATGCGAAGGGCTATAGAGGAAACCCCAAACAAGAGTCGCTGTCACTCGCGAAGACTCAGGTACCCGCAACTACAGAAAGCATTCAAGAACTACTAATATAAGCAGAGAAAGCAGTAAAGACAAAAGAAGAGGAACTTTACTCGAACCGAAGCTTCATTCCTCGAAGGCACAAGTTGGAGAGAGGGGCCGACACTCGGCTCCTCTCCGGACTCTCACCTCACCACTCTCCCTATTTTGTATGCTAGCGCTATGCCTTGGACTTCTCCAATGCACCGTGGTGTGTTGAATGGGGGTGGAGGTCGCCTTTTCTAGCCTTCCAAGGGCGATATCACGAGTAGGGATGACGCCAAGGACTTGCTTAGCTTCCACGCCAAAGGGAAGGAGTAACGGGCATGGTCATAGGCCGGCCGGCCTCCTTCAGGCATTCGGCCTAGAGATGGTGCCATTTGGCACCGTCTTTCTCGTGGATGGTCCTGATGCTCTCCTAATGACGGTTGTAGTGGCGTTCGATCCACGCTTGACAGTTAGATACCGGTCGGCCTAGGGTATGTCGGCTGGCCTAGCTCTGGCCCCTCTCGTCCCTCCGTTGCACCGACACGCTCATGGACGGTTGCTTGTTGTCTGAAGAGGCGGTTCCGGTCAAAAAGTTTGGTTTAGTCACTGCATGTGGGCCTTCCGCTCCATGTCTTAGGCCTATCGGTCTCAACTTCACTTATCCTTGTCAATTCCATGCTTGGGGGTCCTTTGGTGACTCCCTAAGGCCATCTTGCAAAGGTTGAGGTGGTTTGGTGGAGGTCCAGGGCCGGCCGGCCTTGTCCAGGCCTATCGGCCTGGCAGGGTTTTGCCGACGATCTTCCCGGACGCGTAACTTTCTCGTCCGGACTCCGAATTGGGTCATCCAAATGTCTATTTCGATCATCTCAGAAAGCTCTTCGACATGGGGCTGTCAAATACGTGACTTGGATAATTTTAGCACCATGTCCAAGTCTCCTTTGTATTGGGATGAACCTTCACTTGTATGACTTCACCGATGTTGGTATTTATGCACCATATTACCTATATTTCCTTGCAAAACATATTGGTGCACAAAACTTGTGGAACTCATTAGTTTAATTAAAATATTATATGAGCATCACTTAGTTTCTTCATTAAGTTGGGAAGGTTGATGGTCAAAAGTTTCATATAGTGGTCGTCAACACACCCCCACGCTTAGATCTTTGCTCGTCCCGAGCAAAGGGTAGGATTTAGAACACCGGGCCGATCAAGAACTAAGGTAGGCTTTGATGCACAACTTCTCAAGGTAATAGCTAGCATAAACGTTATTCCAAAATATTTCTCATACCTGTGGGGTTTGAAGTGGCTATGATACCTGCCTTGAGCGGTTGAAAAGTGGAACAACTCGAATGAAGATATGACTTCCCTCTTCATCAACCATACTTGGAGTTTTTTTAAAGAACAATACCTTAGCTCATAAATCCTCAGATGGCACTCTCGAGTCGCTCATGTGGTATTTTCATTCCTCACTAAGGCCAGTAGCCAGCCTCTCCCTACAATTTATAGGCTTATGTGGAGCTCAGGTAGGGGTAATGTAGGCCCACCTATGTTGTGTATATTGTTAAGTCAAAAATTGGTCCTAGTGGAAGTTGTGACACTTCATATTCCGGTCATTGAGAAATAGATAATCAAGGATGGGGGAGAAAATGAACATAACACAAGCGCAATGGATTGTGATGAACAAACCATAAATTATGCTTTTGAAAGAATATGGCCTTGAGCGGTACTCTTTATTTTGCATGGATCCCTGTTAGGACTTTGAAGACTTGAAACTATCGAGCTCTCTATCTCTCCTCTTTTTTTTTCTTTTTGCCCACAACTAGGCAAGTTTTTTTCTTTTTTTTCTTTTTTTTTTTGCTCGATAGATCCATGTCTTCTCTCAAATATGGGGAAGGGATGGCTAGAGTATTTATTTTGAAAGGCCATATTTGTGGATAGGATTTGGTCAAGGGTATATGGATGAAATGATTTTGGTTTGGTTTGATGGAGGAATGTCTGATGAAAGTGGATGCAAGAATCCATTTTGGAATCAGCATATCTAGACATGGAAAGGCTAGCACTAAAGGATAGACGCAAAGAAAGAAATGATCAGAATTCAAATGTCACTGTTCCATAAGGGCACAAGATTTGACAAAACTCAACACAACTATATCGGTGGCATATGTAAGGGTTTGCTCATATGAAATATTTGGCTCTGGTAGGAATTTTCAACCATTGAGGAATTTGAGCCTGGGTTTTTTTCAGAAAAAGAAAAACTCCAAGCAAGAATTAATAAAGAAGAAAGAAACACTTCTATCCCATTATCTCACACTCGTCAACAACTTAGGCAAGATCCCCCTAAATTTTTGATCCCACAAGCATAGAGTACTAGTTAAGGAATAAAGCTTGTGCTCGCTGACATGTGAGATGCAAAGTTGTGATCAAGATAACTTGTTGCATGTAGATCATCATCCATTGTTTTTTTATATGAACAAGAGGCTCAATCCAAATATATGAACATTATAAAATAACCTCAAGTGGGGGGATAAAAGTGCAAACCAGCGTTGAAGGATTGACCATGCTTTGCTTCGTGCTAAAATTATGTCCTCCCGCATGCTCAGATTTTGCGACACTTGGTGCCAAAAACTGAGCGTCTGAGGTTGTAGCCTTTTGCCCAACTCTTCGTTTATTTGAGTCTCAACCTGAAGGTTAGTGACAAAAATACCCGAAGGAAGCGAGTCCTGAAATTATGTCATGAAACTTTGTTCGGTTTTATTCATTGAAAATAAAGATTTTTTATTGTTATTATCATTTTTTATGATGGAATTTGAAAGAAAGAAAAAAATGAATGAAAAGACGGGTTACCTCCCGGCAGTGCTTGTTTATGGTCAAAAGCTCGACCTTGGGAGCCTCTTTTCGAAGTAGCAGCTAGCTTGGTGTTGTGGCTCCCTCCATCACCAATCTTCGGATGTCGTTTCTCTAGCTGCAAGGTTAGCACAACATAGCACGACGAGATTTGCAATACTTATGATAAACAAAATCATCCATAACCACCCTTTTGAAATTGTTTTGATGGGGCATGTGATGGTTGGAGTCATCGTGTGTGCTAATGGTGGGAGTAGATGGAGTATCCACAGGGAAACATGGATCTTTGTGTTTCTCAAAGACTGAAATATCCATGCTCATCATTTTCTTCCAAACCCGACAAGGGATTTGCCACCTCAGGAATATCTACAGAGCAAACATTTTCAAAATCAAGCCTGTAGTATTCTTGAGGCGTATCTTTCTCTTCGATATGGAAGTCCTTTGATTTTTCAAGACCAAGAAGGAAAGCATTCTCCTCGAAATCGCAAAATTGATATGATCCTGGGAGTTCTGAGGGGTTTGACGAGATAGGAGCTTTGAACTCCTCATCAGAAAATTTGAATTCATCTTCTGAGAATTGAAACTCCGGATCGAGGGATGGTGAATCCTCCTTAGGAGCTTTGAACTCCTCATCGGAAAATTTGAATTCGTCTTCCGAGAATTGAAACTCCAGATCGAGGGATGGTGAATCCTCCTTAGGGGATTCAGACTTGTCCCTTGAGTATTGGAGACCCGAGAATCTTGAGAATCGGGATGCCGTCTTAAAGAATGGAAAATACTGCTGGGCGTCGGTCCAGGATGCTTCTTGTGGGTCGGAGGTCACTACCTCAGATTTTCTATAAGCATCATCTTCTTTTCCTGGTGATGATGGGACATCACCGTATGCTATCGATTCATCGTCATCGAACATGGAATAAAAGAAAGGTTGATGATGATCATAGGAGGGCTTAGGATCTGAGGTAGGGGGTTTTGGTTCGGCAACCTTTTGTGGACAAGGTGATGGAGAATGACCAAAAGCATTCATTCTATCAGCAGGCTCTTGAGATTTTTCAAGCAGATCTTCATATACTCCAGTGTGCTCAGTATTCTTGAGCATCTTGTCTAGGATGGCTCTCCCCTCACTTACGGTTAAGAAGAAGAAAGAACCTTTAGAAGCTGCATCTAACTGGAGTGCACTCTCTTTTCTAAGACCACCAGCAAAGTGTTGTAAGCGCATAGCCTCGGGTATACCCAAATCTGGTCCTGAAGATATAAGCTTGGTGAAATGAGCCCAAGCTACTCCCAAAGATTCTCCTTCTTGTTGCTTGAAAGAGAGGGTTTCTATACGAAGGGCAACGACCTTCGATACGGGGAAGAATTTGAGACAAACTCATCTTTGAGAGCATTCCAATCAACTCCTACAGTCTCTACGGTCATATAATACCATTCTTTGGCAACTCCAATCAGGGAGAATGAAAAGAGCTTCCATTTCACCGTTTCATGGTGCTTGCCTGGTATTGAGATGATAGCATGGTTTTAAACAGCGGGCTAAGGCGTTTAGCGACAGGGCTGTCAAAACAGTGTTTAGCGGGCTATACCCAGCATTTAGCGGGCTATAGCCAGCTATAGCGGGCTAAATACCATAGCGATTGCTCTTTCTAGAGGCTATAACGGAAGCTATAGCCGGCTATTTAAAACATTGGATGATAGAACAGTTCTGTTCGATTTCTCATAGATGGGTGTAAGGATTTTCATCCTTGTGTCCAGAGAAAGACTATGATCGAACCAAGGCCACGAGACTAGGGCGGATCTCGAAGCCTGAGGTATGGATGGGGTGTGATGAAGGTGGAGGCACCCAATGATAATGCCCTGGTGCGAGAACTTACAGAGGGTAAGGGACTCCATGGGGAAGATAGGATGGTAATTTTTTTTAACAAGGGATGGTATGGTAGGTGGAGTGATACAAGGATAAACTAGAATGATACTAGTACAGCTACCGTTCCCCGGCAACGGCGCCAAAAAGCTTGTTAGCAATCCTTAGCCTAACATATAAATCCGCAAGCGTATGGATACCGATGTAGCTTTCACCTGGGAGTGTTCCAAGGTATCGAATCCACAAGGAATGAGAAGTGTACTAGAAGTGATTCTGGTTTATCCAGGGGACGACGGGGGTGAAGAAGAATAGATAAGTTGGGTAGAGGTAATCTAATGTCGACTTGCTAACCTCCTATCAGGAATACTTGATTCCTCTAGTCGCTTCGACGGCTAGAACGGGAGAACCTCAGAACAGGGTGAGAGAGGGGGTTCTCCGGGCTCAGCACTACTGTTATGAGTATACCCGAACGTGGTGGACTACGAAGGACGGACAGGGCTGTCACCACCTACCGCCTACCACTGCAGTTCCGTGGGGTGCAACACAACCTGAGGGAGCTAGCCAGCATAGGCACCACGCCTAAGCTTTCAGCTACTGACCTCCACCCAACGTGAAGGGCTATAGAGGAAACCCTAAACAAGAGTCGTTGTCACTCGCACAGACTGAGGTACCTGCAACTAGAGAAAGCATTCAAGAACTACTAATGTAAGGAGAGAAAGCAGTAAAGACAAAAGAAGAGGAACTTTACTCGAACCGAAGCTTCATTCCTCGGAGGCACAAGTTGGAGAGAGGGGCCGACCCTTCGGCTCCTCTCCGGACTCTCACCTCACTACTCTCCCTATTTTGTATGCTAGCGCTATGCCCTGGACTTCTCCAATGCCCCGTGGTGTGTTGAATGGGGGTGGAGGTCGCCTTTTATAGCCTTCCAAGGGCGGTATCACGCGTAGGGATGACGCCAAGACTTGCTTAGCTTCCACGCCAAAGGGGAGGAGTAACGGGCATGGTCATAGGTCGGCCGGCCTCCTTTAGGCCATTCGGCCTGGAGATGGTGCCATTTGGCACCGTCTTTCTCGTGGATGGTCCTGATGCTCTCCTAATGACGGTTGTAGTGGCGTTCGATCCACGCTTGATAGTTAGAGGCCGATCGGCCTAGGGTAGGCTGGCCGGCCTGGCTCTGGCCCCTCTCAACCCTCCATTGCACTGACACGCTCATGGACGGTTGCTTGTTGTCTGAAGAGGCAGTTCCGGTCGAAAAGTTTGGTTTAGTCGCCGCATGTGGGCCTTCCGCTCCATATCTTAGGCCTTTCGGTCTCAACTTCACTCATCCTTGTCAATTCTATGCTTGGGGGTCCTTTGGTGACTCCCTACGGCCATCTTGCAAAGGTTGAGGTGGTTTGGTGGAGGTCCAGGGCCGGCCGGCCTTGTCCAGGCCGATCGGCCTGGCAGGGTTTTGTCGGCGATCTTCCCGGACGCGTAACTTTCTCGTCCGGACTCCGAATTGGGTCATCCAAATCTCCATTTCGATCATCTCAGAAAGCTCTTCGACATGGGGCTGTAAAATATGTGACTTGAATAACTTTAGCACCATGTCCAAGTCTCCTTTGTCTTGGGATGAACCTTCACTTGTATGACTTCACCGATGTTGGTATTTATGCACCATATTACCTATATTTCCTTGGCAAAACATATTGGTGCACAAAACTTGTGGAACTCATTAGTTTAATTAAAATATTATATGAGCATCACTTAGTTCCTTCATTAAGTTGGGAAGGTTGACGGTCAAAAGTGGCATATAGTGGTCGTCAACAGGTACGTCTACGAAGAGGACTTCGAAGAAACCCAGAATCGTAGTAGTTGATATCCCAGTTGCAGCCACCCTTCATACAGATGCAATCCAACAAACAATGCCTCAACAAACGCCAATATCAGGTATAAACCTTTTTTATTTTTAATCTTTTCTTTCTCCATCTTCTAATCAACTCCGATATACCGTATAGAACCAACCAATGCGAAAATATAGGACAAGAATCTCAGGCTCCGCTGCATCAAGACTCCCCAGCTCCATCGGCTTCCAATAATCCAATCGGTAATATTGGTACTCTTTAGATTTACAAACCTTGCTGTTCCTAACTTCTTGTTTCAGGAAATCCGACCCAAGATATCCCGATCAACACCACCGAAGGGGCTAATCAATTGAAAGAGATCGGCCAGCTAGAAACATCAAACCAAGAGCCCTCCGATCAAGTAATAACTTACGTAATCCTCTATTTGCATAGATTACCCCTGCATCATATATCTGATATTTCTTCTCTCCTTAGCATGAGCCAAATATTAACTCTGGCATCGTCAAAAATCAGGTCCCAACAGTGCAACCTACTCAATCTGATGAGATAAGGTAATCAACCAATTTTATTTATCTATTTTATCATTTGAACTAATTCATTTATTTCTAATTCAATCAGCTTTCATTCAGGCCCAAGATTCTACTAACAACAGCTTTTTTGACTTCCCGATTCGAGATCTCCTTGATGAAGAAGAAATCCAATCGATTGAGAAAGAAATCTCATCAGTAACTGTGGTCCAGCCATCTAATGTCAACATCCAAGCTCTTTCAGATGACGTTAAAAACGAACTGTCAGATTTGGAGGTTCTGATGGAACAGGATACCCCTGTATTGGTTCAAAACGCTGAACCGATTCGATTAATATTGCATACGTTGCGGCCCTACCTTTCTCATGAAGTTCAAACTGCCCTTATCCCTGCGGCCTATATCGAGGGTCATCAGATCCAATTCAACGAAGCCATTCAAAAGATATCCGATTATCAAAATCGAGAATCACTGATCAAGGCAGCAGAAGAAAAGAGAGATTTGGCCCACGCAACTAAGGACAGGATCAATTTCCTCGAATCAAATCGGTCATCAATAGTATCAAGAATAGATATCTTGAAAGCACGTAAGGAAGAACTAGCTAAAGAGCTTCAATCGGTCAGCGAAGAGCTTGAAAAGGAAGAAACCAAACTTCAGCAGCTTCCGATCGAGATCGAAAAACTCAATAAAACACTCAAGTCCTAGGCTTCTGATGCTCTTAAACTTCACAGGAACATTCCACCATTGCAAGGATCCATTGAAGAATATCGGCGTGTTGTGGATGATGTGGATAGTATTCGTCGAAAGGCACTAGACGCAGTCCGATCCCTTCTGCGATCGACTTGACTTGGTATAATTGTAAATTCACAACCGATAATGCTTTTGTGTGCTGTTAATTCTGGTGGCATGTGTTGGTTGTATATCGGTCTTTATAAACTCAAAACGGCTGAATATCTGATTCGCTTATTTTGTATATCCATCGCAATCAATATACGAATCTATCCAAATACTAGGATAATATTTCTTCAAATATTTCCCATTTAATGCATCTCGTAAATACTTCTCCCTCAAGTGTTTCCAAGATATAAGCATTGCCTGATACGCAATGATGAATTCGATATGGTCCCTCCCATGTTGGCGACCATTTTCCAAACTTAGAATCATTCGACCCGATTGGTAAAATTAATTTCCAAACGAGATCTCCTTCAATAAAGTTCTTAATCTTAACCTTTTTATCATACCACCAAGCTACACGAGCTTTATCCTTCTCGATATTACTTAGTGCTCTTAGCCGATGACTGGCTAAGTCTTCCAATTCTTCTTTCCTTAGAATAGCATAATTATCAACCGCCAAATCATTTTATACCTCAATACGTCTAGATCCGGTTCTGATTTCCCAAGGCAACAGTGCATCATGACCATATACTAATTGATAGGGAGATAATTTGGTAGCGCCATGACAAGCCATCCGATATGCCCACAATGATTCACTTAATGTAGTATGCCATTTCCTAGGATTTTCCTCAATTTTCCTCTTGATCAATTTAATTATTCCCTTGTTTAAAGATTCAGCCTGTGTAGGACCGAAACGGGCGACCAGAGGGGGATGAATGGGAGCCGATAAAAAAATCTTTCTGAGAAGAACAAGGCTTATGTCCCATTACAACCCGACGCACCTCTCTTCTAATTGCTAAGATGACACAAATCAACTCGTGTCGTGCTCACCCTAAGAACAATTAGGAAATCCTCAAAGCGACGCGGAAGCGAAACAAAATAATGCGGAAGCCAAATGATAAAGCTTGGAATTTATCTCACACCAAAAAGCTTCTCACAAAAGCACTCAACTAAACACTCGTCTTAATCATACTTGCAAAAAGAATTAATTAAAGTGTTAACCGAGAAGAGCACAACTACAAGCTTGCTGCCAAATTAATAATCAAGCAAAGTGACATGACTAAACCATGCAGCCAGCATTTGTTGAGAACAAAAAGATTAAGCTCCGAAAGCCAAGACAAGTCACTTGAGAGAAAACTTTACTGCCGATACCTGCATGTAAGAAATGAATGAACAATAATGCTTCACAGTTTCATGAAAATGATTCCTAACAGGCTGCCTAAAGGATCAAGCACGTAAACATAAAATATTGCTAGGAATAGTTAAGTCACTGTAAGACAACGACATTCTCACTAAGTCAATGAGCTCGATCTCTAATGGGAGTCTCAATGGTAGTTTCATGGAGAGTTTAATGGCATTAATTGATATGACACATCAGCAAAAATGTTGACTTGGCATAGTCATTTATGAGGGGAGTTTCATGGGATGTGAGGGGAGTTTCATCCCCATGAAACTCTACTGGTACAGTTACCTTGTTTCCACTCTAGGTAACTGTATCCATGAAACTCCCACCGAGACTGGCCTAAAATGCTGCTGCCGTTGCTCACCTGCAGAACGATTTACCTGCAGACATAAACAAGATGAAAAACTGATTACCTGCTGCTTACCAATCGCGACCAGCTGCTGTCTCTGTTCACCAGATGCACTTAATGCCGAACGAGCCGGACATTGCTGCTGTTGCAAGGCCACGCGCTCAGCTGTCGGTGGGCTGCAAGCTGGGACGAAGCGCTGACCTGCTGCGCTGCTGCAGTGCGTGCACACGAACGAAGTGCTGCGCGCGTGTCGCTGCTTGCGTAGCAGGGCCGCGTGCTCGCGCGCTCGCTGCAAGCTGGGCCTCGCGCCAGATGCTGGGCTGCGTGCCTGATGGCCTGCGACGCCGAGCGTTGCTGGCTCGGTCTAGTCCCCCACGCCTGCCGATGACGTCTCACGAAGAACTCGAGCAAGAACCGAAGAACAGAGAGACAGCCAAGAACAACGCCCAAACTTGAAACGAATTGATCTCCCTCGTCAGTCCATGAATCGAAAAAAAACTTGAGCCATAGATGCACCACTAAAAGACCCAACAGATCCAAAAGGAAGATCTCGAAAAGATCAAGAAACCATCTCGAATTTTGGGGAAAACCGAGCTCACATCCAAGAATACGGTTTGGGGAAAAACACAAATTCGAGCCGAATCCGTAAGGGATTTGAGGGGCAATCACATAAGAGATGCTCACAAGGATCCTATCAACAAAAGCCCTCAGCAAATTTCACGAATTTCTCAGCCAATCGCGAAGAACGAAAAATCCAAAAATACCTCCGAAAATACAGAAAATAGAAAATCTCAGATTCAAACGGAAGGGAACAAATATGCACGAAATTGAACTTTGGATTACTTCATCATGTGCGGTTACAAGCCACTTGCTAGCACAAACAAAGCTAGAATGGCAAAAAAACTCAAATCAAAGAGTCCTCCTCTCTCCCCCTCAAACCCTAGAAAAGACGCTCTCACAAACAAAATAGATGTCCACCACCTATTCTCTCCCATCGATGGCTGCCCACAATAGTCACTCCTCACATATATAGGCGCCCTGCAAATGTCCAGAACGCCCTTACATGAAGCATACAACAAAATACCCTTTAGGGGCAAATTTGACATTTCTGCGAATTTTTTTCCGGCAGAGACACCTTTCCACTGCAAGCTTGCTTCCCTCCGACGCAAACCTTGCGGCCACGCCGCGTGTCCTCCGGTCCAGACTCCTTGACGCGCACGGCTCCTCCTGATGGGCCGTTACCGCCACGCCAAGTCCTCGAGCTTGGTTTTGAGGCCCAAACCAAGAAACCGTCCTCTTGATGATTTTGTGGCCAAATCACCAAACCACGCGTACAAGCTTCGGTTGTTAGCCGCCACCTTGCACCGGCTTCACGTCCACGTACGAGCTTTGGTTGCGAGCCGCTACCTCGCACCGGATCCATGCCGCCTTGCTGATTCTTGCCACCATGTGAACCGCACTTGATCCACTTGGCCAGCGGGTCCTTCGAACCAAGCCTACTTGTCTCTCCACTCCCTGGAGGCCGCCATGGCTAAGACCTTTCGCGCCTGTTCTTCACCTGCACCAATGCAATCAAGCCGCATTCTACACCTGCAATGCTTAAGTCAAGGCAAACGTCAGTCCACACCACGTTGTCAATCACTCATCACACTGGGAAGCAACCATCCACTCAGTCCCTTGGACACACCGGGTCCTCAGCCTGTCCATTAGCTTGAGCATAATAAGGAGATGAATTTAACAATTTAATACCCATACTAGAAGCAAATTCTTCAAACTCTCCAGAAATGAACATTGTACCCTGATCGGTTGTAATAGTTTGAGGAATATCGAATCGGTATATTATATGCTCTTTTACAAACTCAATCATATCATTTGATGTCACATTTTTCAGAGGAATAGATTCAACCCATTTGGTGAAATAATCAGTTACCACCACTATGAATTTATGATTTTTGCTAGATGGTGGATTTATTTGTCCAATCAAATCTATTCCCCATCCTCTGAAGGCCACACTTAATAATCGGATTCATAGCCAAAGCTGGAGCCCTTTGAACATTGCCAAATTTTTGGCAATCTTGACAACCCTTGTAGTATCGGAAGCAATCTTTGAGTATAGTTGGCCAGAAATATCCATTCTGACGAATCATCCATTTCATTTTGAAAGCCAATTGATGAGCTCCACAGACACCTTCATGAATCTCTCCCATCAATACTTTAGTTTCTTCAGAACCGATACATCTGAGCAATATACCATCAAGATTTCGATAATATAATTTATCATCCATCAATACGTACTTAATTGCATGAAGCCTTATTCTCCTCTCAGTCTTTTTAGATGGATCCTTTAAATATTCAAATATCTCCTTTCTCCAATCATCATCAGCTAAATCTGATTCCATCACTTCTTGAATCGGCCTATACCCTGATGCACTATGTGCCAATCCATTAGCTTCATGATTATGAAGTTTAGAATATGTTCAATTTTCATCATTCTAAATTCCTTGAATAATCGAAGACATTCTTCATGATAACCTAAAAGGATATCATAGTTGCACTCATATTCCCCAGTCAATTGCTTCACAACAAGCATCGGATCTCCGAATATTTCTACGGCATCAGCCTTAATTTCTCTCAACAATTGCAAACCTTTGAAAACAGCCCCGTACTCGATTATTGGTGGCAGTTTTCTCAATCGGTAAAACAAAATCGAGTGTTGCCCCCCGAGGCGATATGAGAACAATACCAATACCCGATCCAACTCCACACGCCAGTCCATCGAAAATAGTGTCCAAGGAACAGGTTCGATCATAGTTACCTCTGATCCACAATGCTGGGTCACAAAATCAGCCAATACTTGTCCTTTAACAGCTTTCGCAGACTCATATCGCAAATCAAATTCTGAAAGGGCCAAAATCCATTTCCCGATTCTTCCATTTAGAATCTGTAAAGACAGCATATATCGGACCACATCATCTTTGCTAACAACAATCCACTCAACTGATAATAAATAATGTCTTAATTTTGAACAAGAAAAATACAAACACAAGCATAATTTTTCAACTGGAGAATATCTTGTTTCAGCATCCAAGAGTCTTCTACTAACAAAATACACGACTCGCTCCTTCCCGTCAAACTCCTGGATCAAAGCCGATCCAATTGCAACGTCACAAGCCGATAAATATAATTTAAACGGCTTATCCTTCTGTGGGGGAACCAAAATCGGAGGGGACGTAAGATATTTCTTAATTCTATCCAAAGCTTCCTCTTGTTCTTTTCTCTAGACAAACTTCTGATCGGCCTTTAATTTTAATAAGGGAGTAAACGGCTGAATTTTGCCAGACAGATTAGATATAAATCTTCTGATAAAATTAATCTTGCCAATCGAAGATTGAAGTTCTTTTTTGTTTTCTGGAGCAACAACCTTGTTAATCGAACTAATACTCTTCTGACTAATTTCAATTCCTTTTCCATGAACCATAAATCCCAAAAATTGTCCAGCTGATACACCGAATGCACATCTAAGTGGATTCATCTTGAGACCATGCTTTCTTGTACACTAATGTTTGGCGTAAATCGGATAAATGCTCTTCATAGCCTCCCGATTTTACCACTACATCATCGATGCAAATTTCAACAATTTTTCAATGATCTCATGAAAAATATAATTCATGGCCCTCTGATAAGTTGCACCAGCATTTTTAAGTCCAAAAGTCATGACAACCCATTCATAAAGTTCAATATGTCCAGGACAACAAAAGCAGTTTTATGAATATCCTCAATAGCCATTAAAATCTGATTATATTCAGCATTATCATCCATGAAACTAATAACTTTATGACCTGCAGCAGCATCAACTTGTAAATCGGCAATTGGCATTGGATATCCATCCATCGGGGTTGCTTTATTAAGATTTCTGAAATCAATACACACTCGGAGTTTTCCATTTTTCTTGTATACAGGAACGATATTAAAAATCCATTCTGCATATCGACATTGTCTAATGAACTTGGCATCTATCAATCGTGTAATATCAGCGTTAATATCATTAAGGATTTCAGGAACACATCGTCGTGCCGGCTGTTGGTATGGCCGAAACCCTGGTTTGATTGGCAATCGGTGTTCAACAACCGATCTATCCAAACCAGGCATCTCAGAATATTCCCAAGCAAAACGGTCTTTATACTCTCGTAGTAAAGCAATCAACTTAGTTTTGAATTTCGGATCTAATTTTGCACTTATGTATGTTGGCCTAGGTTTATCACCATCTCCCAAATCAACTTCTTCCAATTTATCAGCTGATGTAAACCCATATCCCAATTTTCCTTCATCTTGTTCATCTATGACTCCTGATTTATCTTGTTTTTATGATTCATCTTTACGAGATTGCCCGTTTGGTTGCTGATCTGAAGATGAATTTCGTTCTACCGATTCAATCTTATGAGATCGGTTATTTTGCTGTTGATCCAAGGATAAATCAATATGACTATTTTTATTTCCATCATTACTAACTTCAACCATATTAACTGAAAACGATTCCTCAACAGCTTCCCCTAAAACTTCCTTTTGATCTTGTTTGAAACTTTCCGATTGATCTTGAACTGATGCTTGGGAATGCTTACAATTGATAATCTTCTTTTTGCACATTATGAACCGATAATTGGGTAATCGGATCCATTGGTTGTGCATTCTGATGAGAAATGTAATATTGCTCCTGACACGACTGACTCGAATGAGGACTCATCAGCCAAGGAACCTGAGAAATATTTGGAATTTGATAATTCCTTACTTGATACATTTGAACTATTGGCTGAAAGTTTTCTTGATATTGATTTCTTGACTGAAGAATCTCAGGTTGGAGCATAGACGCTTGAATCAAATATGGTAACGCATGATACGGATCCATGAATAATAAAACTTCGTGTCCCACTGGGCGAGCCAAAAGTGTATTGACGCAAAAATCAGGACTTGACAGATGCGCGAACACACGAGCGAAGGCGTGGCCTTGAATACCGGGGCGTGCCAGTCAATCTGACCAGTTGATTGACAAGGATGAAAATCGGATATTAAGAAACAGCTAAGAAGCCGATTCTGTCGCCAATGAGATCAGATATGATAGGACCAATTTCGATATGTAGAGAAACAGCTAGGTAGCCGATTCTGATACTCAAACAGCAATAAGCCGATTGAGGAACTAAACAATAAAAGACAACTATAAAAGTGATCTGATAAAGCTTAGGATAACAATACTTAGAACAAGTTAAACAGCTATTAGATGCAATCGGTGATAAAGCCTTTAGCAGAGCCGATTAGATCAAGTCAAGTTCTAAGCTTGTAGATCTAGCTGATACCGATAACTGTTGAATAAATCTAAACGAATCAACAGCGATGCGTCCGAATGCTAAAGCTTAGATATTACTCGATAAGGGTGGAATTTACAAGCAAGCCTTTCGGGATCGAAATCACCTCGACTTGCCTAGCAGAACCTGAATTCACGTACGAGCCTTGGGAGTCGAAACCGCCTCAACTCGCAAGAGAGCCCAAAAAAGGAAAAAGCTTTGGCGAAGTCGCCGACTTGAAAGTAAAGTAGAGGTTTATTGTATTGAATGTGTATTATTTTTCTCACGAGCCTCAGGGTTTATATTTATACCCTGGAATTACAAACTCCTATTCGATCATGACATAACTAATCTTGACACGAAAGAAAGAAACTCCCTAAAGAAAACCAGCTACAGGCTATTGTTTAAAAGATACAAAACGACCCATTCTTGGCCCAATTAAGTCCACCAAGTAGCTATCTGAATCGGACACCGTCGGATCTTAGATACTCCGATTCTGACCCTTGCCTTAGCCTTCCGATTCCGATTCAAAAATCGTCTTCCTCTTTCCCTCATGACGCCGGTCTGAGACGTGTCGAAAAACGACATCAACAGTTAGATTATTTGTTCTGGTTGTTAAAATCGGATGAATTGTTCCCCCTATTTAAAAACATGTACCAGTTTTTTTAAAAAAATCAAACATAGTTAGTCTGGTCTAGTTTTGAAGATTTCATGATAAGAAACCTAACAGTCAAATCGGATTTTGATTTCGATCACTGGTTTATGAGATATATTTTTTTTGCAAAAATCTCTTCTTGTGGGGCCTACGAATCTAACACAACTGTCGCTAGCGCAGGAGTTGGGCACCCTGGGAGTGCGGCGTTTGTTCTCGTGCCGCATGTGAGGCCAATAGTCACCCTCGACGCGGTATGTCGAGGCGTGAGAAGCCGATAAACGGATATCTATCTCCGTGACTAATGGTTATAGGCCTCCTCGCCTCGCCCGTGCAGCCGTGCTTGCATCTGCAGCCCTAGGCGGAGGCAAGCGCAGTGGTCGGTGCGTAGGGCGATCCTCCCGACCTAAGGATGGATTCAGATCAAATACGAACGGATTCGAATTCGCATAGCACTATTTACCATCTTTTAATTCAAAATCGGATACAAATATGAATATTATTGAATACGAATACAAAACGAATAGTTCGAATACGAATTCGCATTCGAATGTTTAAGTTGATTTTGACAGAAAATGTCATAGTGTGTATTAATTCACTGTATGGATTGTTTTAAGAGTAAATTATGTGTGTATATCTCATGTACATTATATAATTTAAATGATTAAATATACAAATATAAATGTAAATAATTTTCATAATATATAAAATATTTGATAAGAAAATAGCACATTAATAAGTATAATATAATTTATTAATAATTAGATAAATAAATTAACGTAGTTAAAATTGATATGGTTGTCCATCTTAAAGTTAATTAAAATTTATGTTATATCCCATTAGTAATATTATAATCAATATAATTAGTAATATTATAATCAATATAATTAGTAATTACCATGTAGATAATTTTTAAATTGATTAACAATTTATATCATTTATAATTAATACTTAGTAAAAAAGATATGTTACTTTATTCTTTACGGATACGAATGATGTCAAATGTTTTGGATTTTTCTCAAATAAGAACGTGGAATCGAATAAAGAAAATTGTTGAAAAACGAATTCGGATACATCAATTTGACATCCATATTAAAATCAAATACGAACACGAATACAAATATCTATATTTATGTTTTTATCGAACACAAATACAAATAATTTAGATTTTTAGACATCGAAATCCATCCGACCTCCCCGAATGACTGGGGTCTGCCGAGCCCTGAAATTGATGCCCGCACGGCGGCGTGGTGCGTGCGTGACCGGTGTCACGCGGCCAGGGAGGAATGCGCCGCACGGAAACATTTTCTTTTCTTTGAAATTAACCGCACGGAAACAATCGCCACCACTTTTTTTTTGGCCATCTTTGCGTGACTCCTCTCCCCCTTGGCCTCTCTTCCCATCGCATCTCCTCCTCCCTCACCTACCATAGCAAAGCCGGAGGAACCTGGACGAATGCCGCCAGCCCAAGATCCCGAAGCGACACAAGCCTCCGATCGCGCTGCCGGCACTCTACTCCTAGCCCCACTACCCGGCACCCACCAGACCAGAGGTCCAGAGCAGAGGAGCCTGCTACTGCTCTGCTCTTCGCCTCTGCCCTCTGCTCATCCCACCCACCGGCACCAGGACACCACACCAAAAGCTATCCTCTCCCCTTGCTCTCCAACCCCACACCCTCCACCAACGCAGAAAAGGGAAAGGAACCTCAGATTCACAACGGTAAAGCCTGCCGCATCCTGCTCCTCGCAACCCACCCCCTCTCCAGTCTCCACTCCATCTGAGCTTGAGTGCGGCACAAGCCACAGGAGCAGAGCAGGGAAGGAATTTCCCGAGGGGCAGCCCCGCAGCCTGCCATCAGAAGCAGAGCGCACCCGGAGGGGGAGCCTCCAAACGCAAGCAACCAAGCCCAGAGCACAGCCCGACCACGAGCGAAGCGGAGCCGAGAGCCACCCTACAAAATGCAGCAGCAGGGTAGTACCGCCGCCACCGGTGGGCGGAGGCGCGTGTCGGTGCGGGGCTCGGCCGCGTCATCGGCGTCGGCGGGGTCGTCGGTGTGGGAGGCGCGGATGAGGATGGACGAGGTCAAGGGCGGCGTCAAGGTCTTCAGCGCTGGGGGCGGCGACGAGCCCGCTGACGAGGAAGGGATGCGGGTGTACCGCCGCCTCCGCCGCAACCAGAGCGACGGGACCGGCGGCGCGGGGGGATCGGGCGCGGCCGCGGCGGCGGCGAAGAAGCGCCGCAACTGGAAGGCGTCCGAGCCCGTTACTGCGATCGGGGACCTCCGCAAGTCGCGCTCCGACGCCGCGGCAGCGGTGGCGACGGCCGTGACCCCCACGACGACGACCATCACCACCACCGCGGTGGTCGCGAGGCGATCCCTGGCGAGGGTCACCACGCCCGAGAAGAAGGTGGCTCTCGCGGCGCCTGCCGGTGCGGAGGTCAAGGAGGTAGTCGTCGTCGAGGTGCACAAGGCGCCCCAAGCGGAGGAAGAAGCCAAGGGCGTGGTGGAGGAACCAGAGGAGGAGGAATTGGACGACGGCGCCGACGAATTGGACGACGACGAGTTGGAGACTGAGGAGGAGGAGAAGGAGATGCTGGATCACATGGCCATCGACAACGACGAAACTGCCCTGCACCAAGGCAAGTAATCCGTACTTGTCGTTGCCAGATTCGTTTCTCGATGAATGCTCATCAATTGTTGCCGTGTTGCAGTGGAAGACGACGACGACGAAGATCTCGAGCCACCGACAAAAGGTTAGACGGAAATTCATAGCATCAATTTACCATTTTCCTTGCTGTTCTTGTCTTCTAATGGCACCACTGCTGTTAATGCAGCACGGATCAAGCCGACGCTGTCAGCGTATGACGAGAGAGCGGCCAACCCAGAGCCAGTGAAGCCGCCTCCAGGTGAATTCCTGCTCTTCGCTCGCTTTACTTTTTATTTCTATTTTTTTTGTATTTCCGGTTGTAGTGTAGTATTTAATGGAAATTGGCATTTCAATCTCAATATTCGGATCTTGAATAATTCAGAGAAGAAATTGACCTCCCCGATCGATCTCCGAGCAATCAACCCGGAGCCCATGACCCCTCCTCCAGGTGAGGCCCTCGTGATCAGATGCGAAACTCGTGCTAATTCAGGCCAATCTTTTGTCTGACATCACCTACCGCTCCTTTGGTCTTCCCGAAATGCAGTGGAGAAGAAGACGACACCGATCATAGTTCACCGCATGACAAATTTCGAGGCGGGAAAACCTTCTCCAGGTAACTTCGATTAAAGAAAAAGGAATCAGAAAATGTAGTGTCTGTCGAGACGCAATTTCAGCATTCCCCAACTCCCTGTTCATTCCAATCATGTGATTTCTTGCTTATTCAGATAAGAAAGCTTTGCCGACAATCGGTCGCCGGACTCTGAAGCAAGAGCCTGTCAGCACTCCTCCCGGTGAGTAGCATTAGTGCTTGGTCTTCTTCGTCATGCTTTGGCATTTTCTGATTTACTGAAGTTCTTTTTCTTTTTTTTTTTTTTTTTTTTTTGCCTTGTAGTAGTCGAAGAAGATTATGAGGAAATTCAAGGCAGGCCATCTCAACCCATCAGAAGCCATGAAAGAATGCAAAATATTGGTAATGTTTACTAGCCACTTTGACAACCAATTTGATATGTTCGTTTTCTTAGAACACAATGAATAATTTGGTATGTTATTTAAAAAAAACAATGATTGATGGCTCTTCTCTTTCATGTATTTTCCCAGTGAATTTGGTGATGTGGAGAGATGTGTCAAAGTCTGCACTGGTGTTTGGATTTGGGACTTTCTTGCTCATCTCCTCCTCCTATGCCAAAGACTTAAATTTCAAGTAACTCATTGTTCAAAATATCTACTGCACCTGTGACTCTGAAGTTACCAGAATCTAAAAGAAAATGTGACGGCAGTTACCTAACCTTCTCTGCTAAACTTCTGAATTCTGCAGCACAATCACTGCAGCGTCATATGCTGGACTAATCTACCTTGGCCTAAGGTTCCTGCGCAAGTCCATACTAAACAGGTAAAAGCCTATAGTCTTATGAAATTACCTGCAAATCATGTACAAATAAATTCATAGTAGACAGATTCTCCTTTTTCTAAGGACCATTCATAGATTTTTCTGTCACTAACCATGGTAGCTTTGCATTGCTGTAAAAATCCAGAGGTGAAACAGTAGACTGTGATGATGAGAGAGACAGCGAGAGGTGCTACCTAGTTGGGGAGGAGGAGGCCATCTGGCTGCTGAGGATGGTGCTGCCATACATCAATGAGGTGCTCCTGAATCTGAGATCTCTCTTCTCTGGCGAGCCTGCGACCACCATGAAGGTAAAACCCAAGAAAGATTTTTTTTTTGAAAATAAAAACCCAAGAAAGATATCTAGTGGGTTTCTGTGAATATTAGGCACAAAAACACTGGACCTGCTGGTCTGTAGTATCTGGCATAGATTGGGCATCTCTGGATTTGTACTGACAAGGGGACACATGTGCTCTGGTCTGCAGCTGGCATTGCTACTGTTTGCGATGGCCCGGTGTGGCAACTTTGTCACCCTCTGGACCCTGGCCAAACTAGGTAAGTACCCTGGATCAAACAATGCATGCATCACCATCTATAAAACATCTTTCACTCTCTTCTCAGTAAATTTTGAGAGATCTTTTGTTTCTTCATTTCAACAAGAAACAAAAAGAAAGAAGTTTCTGAACTAAGGCCTTGTTTGGTTCCGAAATCTAAAATTCAAAATGAATGTTTGGACACATGTGTGGCGTACCAAATGTAGTTGAAAAACAAATCACATTATATAGATGGTCCAAAAATCGAGAGACAAATCTAATGAGTCTAATTTAGGCCGTGATTAGACACTAAATTGCTACAGTAATGCTAGAGTAAACAAGTGTTTTTTTTTCCCTCGGACACGCAGGAGAAATGCGCATCTATGTATTAAGAGGAAAAAGGGTGAAAACACCCCGAGACCATTACACATGTTGTTTTTTGAAGGGGAAAAAATCTGAAAAAACAACCCCACCACAGCACACTACATTACGCTTTTTCAAGGACACTCGACATCTTGACCTCCTAATTACACTGGCATATAATAAGCCTAGCCAACAGGCAGATGCAGTTCATCTCTAACAGATGACAAAAAACCATTCAGATTAGGTTGTCGACCATCAAATACACATCCATTCCTATGGTTCATAGTGACCATGCCACCAGAATGATGACAGAGTTAAGTCCCTGTCTGTCTTGACCATCAACTCTTTTGCTCACCTTTTCCCACCAATCATGAAACAAGGGATCATCAGGTTGAGGCGCTAGTGCCTGTAAACCAAGACCCTGTAGGATGGTGAACCATGCCTGACAAGAGAAGACACAGGTCAGCATAGGTGGTTTATTGTCTCCTCCTCCTGATCACATAACGGACATTTTGTAGGGTGGGGCAGTCCTCTCTTGGCCAACCGATCAGCTGTCCAACACCTATCGTGTGCAACCAACCACATGAAAAATTTGCACTTGCCCAGTGCCCTAAGTTTTTCATATTCTTTCCCACGGTTTGAACTGAATTGATCCGATGAACAATGCCTCATATGCAGATTTTGCAGAGTATTTTCCTGAGGTTGAGAAACGCCATATGTGATTATCCTCAACCTCAGGCTGTAGCTCCAAATGGTAGGTCAGGTCCAAACCGCAAAATACTCGGCCAAGACAGTCACAGTTAGAGCCCCCCTTACGTCAGCTACCCATCTCCTTTCAGACACCGCTTCAAGCACAGTTCTCTTCCTTGCTCTTTCAGAGATCAATCTGAACAATGAGGCACCAACTTTTATAGGCTCTGCCCGTGTACCCAGTTATCCGTCCAGAAAAGAGTGTTCCTGCCATTACCCACTTCTGAAACAATTTCATGTAGTCTTGCGAATTCCGGACATAATCTGCAATTAGTTTTTTAATTAGCCTATGTTTAATATTTTAAATATGAAAAAATTTCACTCCAAAATCTTTTCACCAAACGTCGAAACACGGCCTAAGAAGTAAGAACTCACGGCCATGGAGACTTCATGAACATTTCGTAGGAAGCAGTTTACAGTTATGATGCTGTAACTTTAACCATGGGAATGCATGTTGGGACCACCAGCAACTTTGCATGTACAATTAAAGGTGCATGGAGAACCACTCCAGCCACTGACTTTTTGTGCCTTTGGTCTGCCTGTGCGTGCAGTGTTCTTTGGGGTCTTCATCATCCCGAAGGTGTGCTCCTCTTACTCCACGCAGCTGGCAAGATATGGTAAGTAAAAAAAAAAAAATGCGCCCCATTCATCATCCCGAAGGTAAGCAACAAAGTTGTCATGAACACAACAAACATAATCTAGAATAATAAAGCGGACGAATCCCTGTCACTGATAAATGGCCCCACTAGATTTCAAGTTAGCACCCCATCTTCGCAACCATGACTGCTTTGTTTGTACTAGAACTAGAATTTTGGTGTTGGATCCAAGTTTTCTCCTCTGTAACCGTGGTACACAGTTTTTCACTTTTACTGGTCCACAAAGGCACATGATTACATGAGAGCATGTGTATAGGGACACTGGCCGGGTAATTATGAACAGGATAAATTCGGGAGTAGGACAGAAGAATTTTGTGAAAGTTAGGCACATAGGTTTGTGGGAAGGCACACAAATATATACACATTGGTAGTACTCCAATATATTAAGTACCCCTACCTTGCATTTCTGGTTCTGACTTCTGAGCGGTTTTTTTATCTGAATGTAACTCCTTCCTTGCTTCATCTAGGATATAGTATGCACTCAGCCAAAAAGTATGGATCCAAATTTAACCCAAGATGCTGAAATGTGTCACATGTAAATTAAAACTAGAAACCTGGAAATAAGCAATATGATGAAACTTTATGCTACATCATTGGAGCATCTTTTATCCTCATATACAGACAATAGTATAATGTATAAAGAATAATGACTTGACCTATGCTTAATGTTTACCATCCCAAGGGAGAATCAGTGACTTATCTTTCAAAAAAAGGATAATCATGCTTGTCCGCATTCTTCAACATAGGTTAGCTAGGATTAATAAAAAAAAGAAAGAAGTTCATTTTTGGCCATTCAGCTATAGCCTCAGTTGATTTTGACCATCAAACTGCAAAAACGGAAATCTTTAGCCATCTAACTCTCAAAACCGTTTATATTTCACCATCCGGTGGTTCTGGTAGGCGGTTTTTTTCTGACGTGGATGCCACGTGTCGGTGGGACCCACCTGTCAGCCCTCCCGCTCTATCTCTTTCTTCTATCTTCCCTCCTGATGCTAGGACGAGGCAGGCATCGGGCTTGCCATCGCCGCTGCCGCACCTCCGTCCGCCAGCCGCCGGTCTTCGGCGCCTTCCCGGACCCCGCGTCGTCGTTGTCCTCTCCGTGTGGCGCTACCCTCCCTAGCGCCTGCCGCCACGCCTACCCCCGCCCGCCGTCGTCGCGCCTCTCTCCGTTGGCTTCCGGTCTTCGGTGCCCGCTCCGACCCCGCGCTGCCACCGCCAACCCGCGCGTGCCACTGCCCTCCCTAGTGCTCAGTGTCGCCGTGCCTACCCCTACCCGTCGTCGGCCTCTCCCCCCGCTCGAATGGCGGCGGCGCCCTGGGGTCGAACTCCCCGCTCGTTTCCTCCTCCCTGGTGGGGTGCTCCCCCTGTCCTCCTCCTCGATGGCTGAGGTGAGGCGCGTGGGCGCCTAGTCGTGGTGGATGGCCATAGCCATGGGTCCGCGTGCGGGAGAGTACGACACTGGAGAGGGCAGTCGACGAGGGAGGAATAGAGGAGGATGGCCAGCGGGAGAGGAATCGAGGAGAGCGGCTGACAGGGAAGAAATTGAGGAGGCCGACGCAGTGGAGGCGGGCTTGGGGCCGTCGACATGGTGGAGGACGGCGCAGGGGCTAACGGCGGTCACGGAGGAGAGAGGGAGAGAAAGAAAGGGAGAGGAGGGGAGAGAAGAAAGAGAGAGGGGGCTAATAGGTGGGCCCACTGTGTGTCCACATCTGCAAAACCGTCCACCAAAACCACCGGATGGCCAAATATAAACGGTTTTGAGAGTTGAATGCCTAAAGATTTTCAGTTTTACGGTTAGTTGGATGGTTAAAAATGGACTTAAATAAACTATCAGTGACAGCGACAGCGTAGTTAGCCCTAGGTATTGTTACTGACGGTAAAAGTAAATTGGTCATTTGTTCCGGATCCGAGGCAAAGTATATTAGCCCTTGTAACTTTCGCGTTGGAGGAGGAGCGGGCACGGTCATTCCCTAACGACTTTTTGCACGTGCGATGTGTCGCGTGGTCAAGGAGGGCCTGATTGTCATTTGACGACGTGGTCCATGCGCGAACGGTATGAAGCTGATAGATGCTGTCCCTAGTGGCCCACTGGCCCACACCTCGTGTCCTTTCCTTTTCATGTTCATTCATGGGGGCAAAAAAGTAAAGGGAGAATCTTTCCAAACGACTAGTGTTCGTCGCCAGTTGCTCATCACTACTATCACGAAGGATAATTTAGTAGCAAAACCATGTTAGTTTTGAAATCACTTTTGGGTGGATAGGACGATAGTAGCTACATGTGCAGCAATGTGCACCCCGGCCATCCTGTCAATCTTGGGGGAATGCATTTTAGCTGATGTTGAAGAAAATATTTTTGGCTTATTTTAGCTCAATGTAGAACTGTATCATCACTAAGATTGTCGTGTAAACCTGCTCGTCGATTTTTCTGCTTGGATGATAAAACTGCAGTAGTGTTGAAATATCTTTGCTAGCAAGACCACAAAAAAATATTCTTTTGGGATTCCTTTCATCCACAAGCCACAGGGCATGCTATGCACTGTCAGTGCTGAAGCTTCCTGGGCACATGAATGACTCACCTGCAGACATATTTCACATCCTAGATCTGGTTTCCCATCCTCGCTAGCTGTCCCCTCTGTATGTAGGGTCATCTGTTTGGTGTTTGCTTTTGCTCACCAACCCATCGGCATTCAGTCCACACAAAAATAAACCACATACCTGCTACTCACTGAACCTTGCATATCATCTCAACCGCCACACAGGATCATTATGTTTTCCGTGTTGTGCTACCATATCTGCCACTTTGATTCTTTAACTATTGCTGCTTTTCGGGATTTATTTTGAAGCAACACTGTCATCCGTACCAATTAGGCCCATAACAAAGTGGTAAACATCACGTGATTAAGTAGTTGATTGTGATAAAGAATTCATTTAGGCTGTGTTAGTTCCGTGAAAAGGGTGAAAACTTTGTGTATTGGGCTGCATGCACAGAAAAAGAAATGAACTTTATGTATTTAACTTTTTCATGCCAAAGGTCCTCTAGCCTACTTGGTTAGAGGGGCTGAGGTATGGTCGCACCAGTAGACCCAGGTTCGATTCCTCGTTGGAGCGAATTTATGGGGCTGGTTTAAAAAAAAAAACTCCTCGCCGTCTTGTCGAGGTTCAGGGATTTTTCTAGACCCGGGAGAGGTTTCTTCCGCTTAATGAAAAACCGTGGGGCTCTTCACCCCATCGGGTCTAGTTTTTTTTGTATTTAACTTTTTCATTTTGTGTGGAGCTAAACAGGCGTTAATTCCACCACATGTAGTCATCTGTCAGAGTCATCAAGTCTCATAGGCGTCAGGGAGCCAACATGGTAGATAGCTCGTCACTGTCCAAAACCTTAATTTGCATCTCGTTTCTTCCTTCCTCACGTTTCCTTCTCATTCTATTTGATCCTATCATGCTGTTTCATGTTAGCAGCAGAATCAAACACAACATCCTTTGTTGGTTTCTCATTTAACAAGAAAAATATGTGAAAAGGTAGGCTTATTAGAAAAAAGAAATAATGCACTGAACTTTATGCTTGGCTCCATGTACCCCTATCTTCTCTTTTTTTCATGATGGGAGGGCACTAGAACTTGAACTAGACCCTACTACTACTTTCACTTGTCCGGCATTGATCATACTGTATAGCTCCATGGTAGCATGGGCAAAGCACACCGGGAACCCTACTGACCTGGCAGGAAGCAAATGGCAATCAGCTGAGCATGATTTGGCACCTCTCTCATTCTAGCGTCTTTTTTTAAAAAAAAAGGAATAAGAGCAAAAAAAAGGGCATTAGTTCGTAACCTTTTTTGTTGCGATTGTGTAACGCAGACATTTTTTTGAAGTTGTGTAACGCAGACATTTTTTTTTATGCTTTTGATGGCGTGCAGGCAAGTTTTGGCTGGAGAGGTTCAGGGACGCCTGGGAGTCGTGCTCCCACAAGAAGGCGGTGGTGGCGGCCGTCTTCACCCTCGTTTGGAACGTCTCCTCCACGGTGGCGCGCGTCTGGGCGGTCTTCATGCTGGTGGTGGCCATGAAACTGTACCAGCAGCGCATGGTGGAGTTCGGCTGGACCAGCACGGTGGAGGACGGCGCTGCGGCAGATGATGAAGCGGCAGCAGAGGCTCACGGCGAAGAGCCGCCGGCAAAGCCTAGTCCATCCAGGGCCCAGGGTACTGCGCAGGTGTTTGGGACGGCGGCGGCGCCACGGCATAGACGAGCACCGGTCTCCGGCGAATTCGCCAGGGAGAGGCTGAGGGTGAGGGGCGGCATCCAGCCAAGGTGACAGGTAGGGAGTGAGTGATTTTCTAGGTTTGCCAGTCACGTGGTAGACATTGGACCGAGGTGTCTGGTCCGGGTGTGTTTGTTTTAAGGACATTTTGCGATTGGCAGGCAACAATAAAAGCATCTATACAACAAATAGGTTGCGTTCATGCAGAGCCAGGATACAGAACATGAAGCTATCTCTTCCTCCTCAAGGTTTCAACTGAACAAGTTGTGCTGACTGATACCGTGTTTGAACTGATACAAGTTGCCACTAAGCAAGCCAAATTGGCGGTCCTCAACTCCTCATTTTGGCTAACCACCGAAATAAACAAAGGTGACAAATGAGATTGACCGACATGCCAAAGTTTGGAACATAGCCAAATGGTGACCAAAATTGATCAAAGATGCCGAATTTGCACTAAGCTGACTAGTAGAACTGGATTGTACAACATGAAAGTTCCATTGGAGTCCGAGCCCTAGCAGTTCCTAATGATTCGCTTCATTTTACAGTACTGCAGGTCTGTTATAGTGCCTGTTTGGAGGGCTTCTCGAGCGGCTTCTCCAGCGGCTTCGCGTGAAGCCCTCCCAAACAGAGTCGCGCGAAACGGCTTCGCCCCCGAAGCCGCCATTGAAGCCGCAGAACGGCTTTGCCTGGGCGAACGAAGCCACGATTTGTGGCTTTGCCGGCTTCACCAGACGTCATGGGGTCAATTGACGCTTCCAACCTCGGCGGCGCGGCGCGCAAGGTGGCGGGAAGGTAGCGGAGGGGCAAGGAGCAGCGAGCCGACGGGCGGGGAAAGGGAGGAGCGAGGAGCAGCGAACCGGCGATGGGGAGAGGGTGGAGCCGACGTGTGGCAGAACCGCTCAAATTAATCCGGCTTAAGTGCGCTAACCTTCCATTGGTCATCACGCAATTAAATCGGAGTAATCTGACAGTCTGTCGGGTCGAGCCCGATACAACCACGAACAGTTACCTCGATCGAAACCAGTCATACAAATACCCACTCGAAGGTGGATCCCAGAGATTACAACACTCCACAAATATTAAACAGGTCCACTTGAGGTAAATTATTACAAAACCAAGTTCAGTGCATAAAGTACCGTTATCTCAGAGTTTTGAAAGCAGCGGAAAACAACTAATTACTCGAAGTAGCAGCGACATCACGTGAAGCCATCGTGACGTCACTCTGAAGCATCCTCGTCCCAAACAACAGACCAGCCAGGAGGAAGGGTGGTTGGCCAGGTAAGACTGGCAACCATCTCCTCAAGGGGGCTACCTGAAAACAATTCCACAAGCAAGGCTGAGTATACTAATACTCAGCAAGACTTAACCGTCGGGTGACAGCTACATCACCAACTTCTAGACATGCAAGGCTTTTGGCTGGTGGGTTTGTTTTGCCAAAGAGCGACTAAGAGTGGATCCTTACTTTCAGTATTTTAGCATCAAGTTCTAGTTAAGTTAACCATTCTAGGTAAGCAACCTGTACTAGTCAAGCAAGTGGAGCAAGCAATTAAGCAAACATCAAGTTTCTTTCCATCATCATGTTCCACTTCTTACTCAATGTAGCAGCGGGGTTAAGCAGTCTCATTAGCTGCGAGAGACAGACAGTTCGAACCGATTTTAACCTTGCAAGGGGGAACCCAAACGCTCGGATCATCGCACTCAGCCAAAGGCTAGCGCTACCAGGTAGTTCCCATCAATCCCCCAGTCGCGTCCAGGACCAAACTCCCCCTGGCATACGAGGTCTAAGGCTGGCCGAACCAACACTTACGCCCCTCGTACCCACATGTTCGAGGCATGGGGAAGAAGTTCCCGATAGGAGCAGGAAAAAGTCCGCACCCTGGAGTCATGTAGGTACTAAACTTACCGACCCCATAGAATCGACAAGCGCTTGGTACTTTCAAAAGCTTAACCGTCGGTACCACACCATTCGGCCTTAATCAACATTAGCATACACGGACGGGGCATCTAAATGACAAAAATCCCCGCCCGTCATCCTTATGATTCCAACATAAGTAAGGCAGTTGATTCCTATATCTCGCGAGTGACAGGAAATCACTCGACTTTTACTGGGTCCTTATAGCGGGGCAGCTATCGACCTATCATACTAGTATTGCGAAGCATAGGTACCTAGGATCATGCAACTAAGGTTTCAATTCAACTCCTGAACGTAAATGCACAAACATAAACTTAGCAAAACATAGTTGCATGTATTTCAAACATAGGACATGCTCCGGGGCTTGCCTTAATCCCGAGCTAAGTTAGTATTGACTCTTCCGAACTTGGTTCGGGTCTTGACTTGCTTGCGACGACGTTCGGCTTCTCCTCGTGTCGTCCTTCTTCTTGTGCCAGGATCGGCTTGTGGCTTCCGTCGACGAGAGTCGTTCCTATACGAGATGCGATGCATAAGAGAATGATGTTATATCGAGCATTGTGTTTCACAGGATAAACCCGGGGTGTATTGATTGGCAAATTCACCTGGACAAACTTTGTCTAACAATTCCATTCTTTAATTAAGTTTGTATTTATTCATAAAGAGAAACTTGGGTTTGTGATGGTGATTGTGTACACATCCTGTTCTCAAGTTTGTTGTTAGCATTAAACAACAAGGTGTGCGGTGGTGACATGTGATTAAATTATTTCATTAATTTAAACATGTGATTCCTTCTTTTATTTAGCCATTTACACATCAAAATTTAACAGCTTATTCTGGTAGTTTGGTGTATTATTTTAATGTGAGAAAATTACAGTGTGCTCTTTGTGGTTTACTTGATTTGCTGACCAAAACTTAAGCCAAGATCAAGCATAAATTTACCATAACAAAATAAACAAGAACAACACACTATCATCAAGAATAAATCCTAAGAAATCACACTATCATCCAAATATCCTTAGGAATTTTACCAGAGCCTAAACTAGTCTAAGCAAGCTCACATGCCAAAGGATAGCTTAAAAAGATCAAATGATCTTGCTGTTTGAATTAGCCAAGATTAAACTGTTATTAATTAAAAGAGCACATTAGCCTAGCTCGAACTAAGCTCTACTTCTTACCAGACATGAATCAAGACATTATAGAACTACTGTAAAAAGTTTGGGCTCATTAGTTGAACAGATTAATTATTACAAATTATAGATCCAGACGTGAGCTGACAGATTAATTAAATCATAAGTCAAACTCTAGTGTGTAACTTTGTGCCAAATTTTACAGCAAGCTACAAACTACTCAGAGCATAACATAACCAAAAATCAGCACAAACAACGCAATAGCTTTCAAACTGTGCACAATTTTAAGTTTGAACAGATTTGAACTTAATTTAAAATCTACTCGGAAAACACCTATACATGCTTTCTAGGAAAGGTAGAGCACCACACCAGCAGTACAACAAAATTGGGTTTGCATTAATCTGATTTTTCTACGATTTTCACTCGAATTTCAAATTTTCAGGATTGAACCCTAGATCTGAACAATCTATCTACAGTTTAACCCCTGGAAACTTGTGCTAAGGCCCCTAGAAAGATCTGTGGCTTGGCAGAGTGGTCCCTGGCCATGGCCGGCGGCGAGTTGGCCGAATTCCTGGCGAAGTGGGGCCACGGGGCTCAACAATAACCAGTCGTGGGTGCTCAGAGATGTTCACCGCCTTACCTCGAGTGGATCACGAGTAGATTGGGTGACCGGAGGTGGCGCGACGGCGGTGGATGGCGGAACTGGGCGGCGGCTGCTCTGCTCGAGTTTGCTCCGGCGGCTAGAGTGGCTATTGGCACTCGGCTGAGGGCTGGAGGAACTCGAGGGGTGTGCTGCGGGTGCGCTCGAGTGGTTTGGGTGCGCTCGAGTGGTTTGCGGCAGAGCTCGAGTGGTTTGGGTGTGCTCGAGTGGTTTGCTGTCCGCTCGAGTGGTTTGCTGTGCGCTGCGAGTGGTTGGCTGTGCGCTGCGAGTGGTTTGCTGTGCGCTCGAGTGGTTTGCTGTACGCTCGAGTGGTTTGCTTGTGCGCTCGAGTGGTTTGTGGCTGAGCTAGAGGGGTTTGTGGCAAGGCTCGAGTGGTTTGTTGAAGGGCTCGAGTGGTTTGTTGAAGGGCTCGAGTGGTTTGTTGAACGGAACCCCCTGAACTTTTCTAAACCCTTACGCACAGGTCCCTGCGATTTACACCAGGAACCCTGGCGTTCTCCTAATTCTAAACGCGAGGTCCTTGGGCGGGGTTGAGATCTAAATCTTCGATTCCGTACAGGGGAGAGCTCGATTGGCTAGGGGAAGGGCACAGGGAGGATGAGGAGCTCACCAAAGGCTGGTTTGATGAAGGAGCCGAGGCCGGAGGAGGCTCGCCGTGGCGGAGTAGATCACGGAGCGCTCCTGCTCCAGCTCCGGCGTGACTGGTGGGGGAGGCGCTCAGCCGTGGACTCGTGTGGGCGGAGTAGAGCAAGGGGGAGGGACGCTGGCGACCTTGAACGGCGATGGGAAGGCGTGGACCCGGAGGAGTTCCGGCAGCCCGGCGGCCGAGCGGAGGAGCAGAGGGGCGGGAGGGGCGCTGGTGGAGCTCGGGGTCTGGCGCCTTTTATAGGCGCCCAGAGGTGAGGTTTGGCAGCGTCTCAGGGGTGGCGAAGCTCCACGTGGAGGCTCGGGTAGCTGGACAGCTTGGCGGCCACGCGAGCTCGGTCGGGAGGCGGTCGTGGCGCGGCGGTGTCGGGCGGCGATGTCGCGGTTGGGGGACCTGTCGGGCGTGGGGATTGACGGATCGCGGACGTCGAGACAGGTGGAGGGCGAGGCCTGACGGCGGTCGGAACGCTGAGGCGCAGAGCGCCGCGTGGAAGAAGCCATGGTCGGCTGGAATGCGCAGGCGCTCGGGAGTGCCGGCATTTCGCGAGCAGTTGGCGTGCGCCTTTTCGACCTCCAATGTCTCCAAAATTTTGAACTGAACTCAAAAATCTCAAAAATAAAAGTCGTGTCCCATGAAAATGTGAACAACTTTTGTATTGGCACATTTTCGAGTTCTTAAGTGAAAATTCGAATTTGAACCTTGCCAACCGAGAAGGGTCGAAGTTCACCGAGTTGCCAGGAGTTCATTCGACTTAACCCTCTTCCCAAGCAAATTTAAAATGCTTAGGGTGTGAATACTTGATGGAGAACATGACCAAGAGAAAGTCCAAACATCAATGATTAAACTTAGGGAGAAGATTCATGAAAAGTTATACATGGAAATCCAAATGGCAAGCCTCAACTTTTGGGAAAAACTGCTGCTGCCTAGACTTAGAAAATTTTCTAAGTGTTGGCTGAAAAAACAGGTTTGACTGCTGTTTGACCATGATTTAGAGCATCTTCCACTCAAAATTTTGAAAACCACTAATTAACAAAGTTGTTCCTTATAAGATTTGAGACAACTCTCTTATTGACAGATTTTCAAGTTTTTAAGCGAAATTATGAATTCAAAACAATTCAAGCTCTAAAGGTTCGGTACATGGAATTTTAATCCATTACTTCAGGCGTGGACTTTGGTCATAATCACAAGTTTAATTGTCCATTAAGCCTCAATGAGGTGATTATACATCAGAGATGTCACAACCTACCCCCCTTAAAAGAAATCTCGTCCCAAGATTCAGGTAGAGTAAGGCTAGAGAAAGGTATAAGCATCTTTCACGACTTGCATTTCCTTGGGCGTGCCAGTGCCAAGCACACTTCCTTCCGTGTAAGGTACAACTTTCTTCTTCTTGCGTTGGTTGTTAGGTACTCGTTGCATTCTTCGGCGTTGGGGGCAGTCACGAGCAATATGGCCTAATTGTTCGCATCTGAAACAGTCATCCCGCTTCTTGGGTCTCTTTTGACAGCACAATTGGTCCGAGTCCAGCTCAACCCTCTGTTCTTGGAATGATGCGGTTGAAGGGCAGTTCAGAATGAAATGTCCATATTCCCCACACGTGAAACATGGTTGGCAACACGGGCGAGGACAGTTCTCATGGGTCTCTGTATCCGGTCTCCTTTTGTGCAGACAGAACTCTTTGTATGTTATTTCCCATTCACTCAAGTCCATACTTGGTAACACTGTTTTGTGCTTCCTATGTCTTTCTCCATCTTTCTCGAGTCCTAGAGCTCATCTTGAGGGCGGTAGAAGGGATGCAGAGTCAAGTCGAGAGGGATCCGAACATGGTTGATCCGAGAGTGGGGCAGTTGCCAAAAGGTTGAGTAGACGGGCCTGGTCGGCTATAGAATCGGTTATTGCTTGAGAGAGTCTGGTAATTAGGCTAGCTGAGGATACCCCCTGTTGATGATCCTGGATAACATTTGGCACTATCTGATTTAGTGTTAAGCTTTGCCCTTCCAATAACTTGATTGTCGTAGCCACTTGGTCAGCCGTTGTGGATGAGTGGGTTGGGTCATGACTACAAGACTCGGAAGTCTTCGAGTCTGTAGTAGTGGGAGTCATCGTCCTGTAGTTGAGTTCTAATTAGCCACATAGATATGATTCCAAATTGCAAACTGTAAGGAGCCATAAAGATGAAACACAACAAGAGAGAGTTGTGACACAAGGGAATTAGGTGGCAGTTTTGCTTCTTGGCTTTCCTTTAACCACCTAGCGAGGTACATCCATGAGTGTTAATATCCTGCAAGGAACTTCCTCCAACCTCTGCCTTTTTCCCTTGGAACCAAGAATTAGCTCGTCCAACCAAGGGAAACGAGTAAGGTGTGGGGCTGAAAAGTTACTCGAGATGACTTGCTTCGAGCGTGAGAGGTCTTTCGTCCTCTATTAAAAGTCCTTATTTGATCCAACATTACCACTGTCCTGAAGAAAACACTAAAACTAGTCTCTCGTATATGTCTGACCGTGGAGAGCCTTCATTCTGCTATGGAGTGAATCGTTCTTGCTGGCGAGATCTGTTTAGATTAGAGCTCGATTGGAACCTTTCGCTATTCTTCATCGTTCTTGATCTTTCTGTAGTACTAAAACTAGTGCAACTCCTGAAATTCGCCGGCAAAAGGGTACTGAGCAATCCATAGGTCAGTGGGATTTGCAGCGAGATTATACCAAGTCAGATACCTCCATGAAGAAGAGAGGTGGAACAAGATAGATACGTAATGGTAGAACAAGGTGCCCAAAACGTTCCCAAGTGAAGGTTCGTCTTGAGGAGAAGGAAAGGCGGGTGAGAAAAAGCTCACAGGGAATCACAAGGCAATCTTGAATGTACAAGGTGATGATCATTGGGAAAGATAGGTCTAAGTGAGGTTTTCAGATAATCAAAGCTCAAGGTTTACCCCATTAAAGAAGTGTTGGTAGGAGAAAACATGGTTAACAGCTTAACGCAGGGATTTCGTGAAGGACCGATTAGGCGACCAGAGAGGGGGGGGAGTGAATGGGAGCCGATAAAAATTTCTCTCACGAATCCGGCCACTCCCAACTCAACTCCAAAGCCTACCAACCGATCTTGCCAAGATCACGTAGCTACTGTGAAGCTACTGACCCTAGGAACAAGATCAACACAGCGGAATACGAATCGAACAAATCCAACACGAATCGAACGAAAACCACACGAATCACCAACTCTCAGCCAGGGGCGGTTGCACCTCTCTCCAGGGGCGGTTGCACCGCCCTTGCCTGGCCCTTCAGCCAGGGGCGGTCACACCGGTATCCGAGGGCGGTCGCACCGGTCTCGCTGGACAGCACGGGAAAAAGGTCAACTCGAGAACGGATCTCCCAAACGGCTTGGAGTTTTGAGACGAAACTTTGGGTAGATGATATACACCTCAAGGAGAGGCTATGCCCCAAAAATCTCGGCCTCTAACTCCCTAGAACTCCGGGAATTTCAAATCTAGCGAAGAACACACCCTCCACGAGTTCATCCCGAAAACTTCAAATCTAAACCGATTCCCGGCGTTTGGGGGCAAAGGATCACCAAGAAAAGAGGCACAAGGCACTCATAGCGTGATTCCCCCAAAGAAATCCGAGAGAAAACGGGCTAGAAAGTGAAGAACGAAAATCCCCCAAAAATGGCTCCGAAAATACCTCCGAAAATGGGAAAAAGAAAAGGAGCTCGGGAATTCAAATCATGGCACAAAGATAAGGAAATTAAGCTCAATCAACCAACCATGAATTCACCTATACAAACTATGAATGATTCAAAATAGTTCTAGGTGGAGAAGATGAAGGGAAGGGGAAAACTAAACAAGCCAAATGAAATTAACTAAAGAGATGACAGCCACCACCCCTAGGGGGTCTATTATATAGTCCAAATGGTGGTGCTCGAAAGACTAAACTACCCCTAAGCGATACATACCCCTCAGGGGCGAATATGACATTTTCCGCGAAGATTTTTCCGGCTGGGACACCTTCCACCGCAAGCTAGCTTCCCTCCGACGCAAGCCTTGCGATCACGCCGCGTGTCCTCCGGATCGAAGCTCCTCGACGCTCACGGGCGACCTGCCCAGGTGGGACCGGTCACACCGCCCCTGGGGGGCGGTTGGACCGCCCCTGGCTGGCAGGCCGGGCCGTCGCTACGTCGAGTCCTCGGTCCTTGGTTTTGAGGCCCAAACCAAGGGAAACCGTCCACCGATGATTTTGTGGCCAAATCACCAAACCCCGCGCGCAAGCTTCGGTCGTTAGCCGCCACCTTGCACCGGCTTCTCATCCGCGTACGAGCTTCGGTTGTGAGCCGCTACCTCGCACCGGAACCACGTCCCCTTGCTCGTTCTTGCCAGCATGTGAACCGCACTTGATTCATCCGGCCACCGGGTCCCTCGAACCAAGCCTACTTGTCTCTCCGCTCCTCGGAGGCCGCCATGGCTAAGACCTTTCGCGCCTGTTCTTCACCTGCACCAATGCAATCAAGCCGCATTCTACACCTGCAATACTTGAGCCAAGGGAAACGTCAATCCACACCACGTTGTCAATCACTCATCACACCAGGAAGCGACCATCCACCGGTCCTCGGACACACCGGGTCCTCAATCTCCCCCTTGATGAGTGCATTGACAACACACACATAGTAACCATAGATAGAAAAAGAAAATAGAAAAGAAATCGAAAACGAGACTCAAGCAAGTGACTAAAAGCAAAGACAAGCCGAAACAAAGTCACTTCGCAAGAGAAAACTCCAGAAACGCCGACCCTTCAAGAAGAAGCGAAAGGGCTCAACACCATCGGCAAAAGAGCAAAGCACAAAACACAAGTCACGAATCTCCAAATCACTTTTCAGAACACTCAAGGCACTCCCCCTGCATTGATGCAAACTCCCCCTGAACAAGTGAACTTGTGCATGTGAAAATGCATCGAAAATGGATCAATCCCACAAAACCTCGTGCCACTGCACAGGGCCGGTTGGACCGCCCTGGAGGGCCGGTTGCACCGCCCTTGCTCCAGGGCCGGTCACACCGCCCTGCAGGGGCGGTCACACCGCCCTGCCCAGTGCAAGGCAAAAAATGCCAGTCACAAGAAAATGCTCGCAATGATGTCGTTTCAACTCGAAAACCTTCCATAAGTGCCCAGCAAGGTATTCCAATGCTCAAACTCTCCCCCTTGTTGACAATGCACAAATCAAGGCAAAAATGCAAAAAATTCAACTCTAGGCTTCTCAAATAGGCAATGAGCGATACAAAATTCTACAAGTTAGAGAACATGCAAACTAGACAGGTCACAGTATCATAAGGGCATTGCCGTCAAGAAAGTGAAGATATATAGCCATTTGACAAAGCCATGATCAATTTGTGCAATTTTTTCAAAAGTTTCACCTCATGAGCAAAGTCCTAAACATGGACCATTGGAGCAAAAATAAACTTCATCTCACCAAAATCATGAAAGGACAAGCATTCTTGACAAAAGATCATCATAAACGCCCAAGTTCTACCTCATGTCATGTCAAAGCACGGAGCCATGTGTTCACTTCTCATGGGAGACTTCTCCGGCAAACAACATGCAACCGCTTAGCACCCATGTGTGCAAGTGTGTGCAATGGTGAGAGCATAGAGACATGAGCATAAATTTCTGCAAATATATCTTTTTCTCAACTTTCTTCTTTCATGCATAGACATCTCATTTTTCAAATTTTTCAAGTTAAGCATGGTACATGAAATGTCTTTGCGACAGAAAGAAGCTTGTGCTCCTCCACAAGATAAAGCATGGGCTAAACATTTACAATGACAACGGTCTTTGACCCAATTGAAAAGAATAGCACACCCTAGCATGATCTTAAGCAAGATATAGCCATTTCGACTCAAACAAGACATGCAAAGGCATTTACTCATGGGTGAAGGATTTAAGTTCAGTTTATCATTTTAATTCGAAAAGAGACTATCTCAAAAGAATATATATCAAAACCATCAAGAGCATAGCCATCCATACAATCAATCCCTAGCCAGCCTGCCTAAACTCTAAAATGTAGCAAGTTGTACCAATCACTGCATATAGGAGAAGCTCATCCTAAGATATGATACAAAAGATGAAATCAAGATACAAAAGCAAGAAAAATGTACATCAAGATACAAAGATGGTACAATAGTATACATATACTACAAGAGAAGCCTCCAAAACTCAGCTCAGAAAACCGCACACACACCAAGTTCTCCTCGCAAGCGGGTGAAGGTAACTTGGTCAAGTGGCTTAGTGAAAATATCTGCAAGCTGGTTTTGGGTAGAAACATGGGCAAGCTCAATATCTCCTTTCTCCACATGATCTCTCAGAAAATGGTACCTCACTTCTATGTGTTTGGTTTTGGAATGAAGCACGGGATTTTTGGCTACGCTTATGGCACTGGTGCTATCACAAAGAAGTGGAACATGGGACATGTCTAAGCCAAAATCTCTCAAGGTGTAGGTGATCCAAAGCAACTGTGAACAGCAGCTAGCAGCAGCAACATACTCGGCTTCAGTGGTGGATTGGGCTACACTAGACTGCTTGCGAGAAGACCAAGACACAAGAGACGAACCAAGAAACTGACACTGACCAGAAGTAGACTTGCGATCAACACGACATCCAGCAAAATCCGCATCAGAAAAGCCATGAAGTGCAAGAGTGGAATCGGCAGAATACCAAAGACCCAGCTCAGGAGTAAACTTGAGATACCTGAAAATCCTCTTGACGGCCTGACGATGTGAAGTCCTCGGTGAAGCCTGAAAACGAGCGCACAGACACACGCTGAACTGTATGTCCGGCCTCGTCGCCGTCAAGTAGAGGAGGGAGCCGATCATGCTCCGGTACTCCTTCTGGTCCACTGGTTCTCCGTCCTCATCCGCATCCAAAGCTGTAGTCGTACTCATCGGCGTAGTCATCGGCTTGGAGTCGCTCATGTCGAATTTCTTGAGAATGTCCTTGGTGTACTTGCTTTGGTGCACGAATGTCCCATCCTTGGTTTGCTTGATCTGCAGCCCGAGAAAGAACTGCAACTCTCCCATCATCGACATCTCAAATTCCCTGCTCATATCGTCTGCAAACTTGGCAACAAGATCATGAGAAGAGCCACCAAAAATGATATCATCCACGTAAATCTGAACGATTAAAAGATCATTGCCATTCCTCAACAAGAAGAGCGTTTTATCAACCTTCCCCATCACAAACCCCTTGCTAAGCAAGAACCCTCTCAACCTGCCATACCACGCTCTGGGTGCTTGCTTTAGGCCATATAAAGCTCGGTGGAGTTTGAACACTCGGTGTGGGTATCTCTCACTCTCAAAACCCGGGGGCTGCCTCACATACACTTCTTCCTCGATCACCCCATTCAAGAAGGCACTCTTCACATCCATTTGGTACAATTTGAACCCTTTAGCAACTGCAAATGCTAGAAGGATCCGAATTGCCTCCAAACGGGCAACAGGAGCAAATGTCTCCTCATAATCTATCCCCTCCTGCTGCGAAAACCCCTGAGCAACCAACCTCGCTTTGTTTCTCACAATCTCACCACTCTCATCCCTCTTGTTCTTGAACACCCACTTGGTTCCTATAGGATGGCAATTTGGAGGTGGTTCTACTAACTTCCACACCTGATTTCTCTCAAAGTTTTCAAGCTCTTCATGCATGGCATTGACCCAATCAGAATCAGATAAAGCGTGTCCAACATTTTTGGGCTCAAAAGACGCGACAAAAGCAGAATGAGCATAATGAGAGATGTTCTGTGACCTCGACCGTGTAGTGCGTTCATCCAAGTTCCCGATGATCTTCGAAGGTGGATGATCCCTCTGTACCAGCCGGGGAGCTTCTCGCCTCGAGATTGCCTCCCCCTCAACATCAGCTTCCACTTGAACTCGATCTGGAGCGCGACTCGACGAAGGTGTAGCAGAGGGGCCGTCGTCGAACGTCGTGGTAGTAGTGGAAGTAGAAGGTACACGATCTCCACACGGTGCCTGAATTTCCTCATCATCTTCATCATCAGGCTGTTCTTCCTCAAAGATGGGCTGTCCCAAGTCATCATCACCTGCACACTCAAAAGCAGAAGAGCTACACGGAATGGTCTCGTCGAAGGTGACTTCGCAAGTCTCCATGATTTGGTTAGTCTCAAGATTGAGCACACGATATGCTCGAGAGTGATTAGCATAACCAAGAAAAATTCCATCCATCGAACGAGACTCAAACTTGTCCAAATTTCCTTTCTTCAAGATGAAACACTTGCAACCAAAGACCCGAAAGTGACTCACACGGGGGGAACGACCATGGAAAAGCTCATAGCAAGTTTTCTTCTTGAAAGCACGAAGGAAAATCCGATTTGAAACATAGCAAGCTGTGTTCACCGCTTCTGCCCAATACTTCCTAGGAGTCCTATGCTCATCTAGCATCGTCCTAGCCATCTCACAAAGTGTTCGATTCTTTCCTCTCAACAACACCATTCTGACAAGCAACATATGGCGAAGAGTATTGATGTTCGAGACCAAGATCACGACAGAAGGCATCAAAACGAGTGTTCTTAAATTCCGTACCATTGTCGCTACGTATAGCTCTCATGGCACCACCATTACTCTCGTTTTCAACCTCAAAATCAGATCTCGAACAAAATCAAATGTCTCATCCTTCGACGCCAGAAAGAACACCCAAGCATACCGAGAAAAGTCATCCACAACCACAAGAACATACCACTTCCCACCAACTGAACGAACGCGAGCGGGGCCAACCAAGTCCATGTGCAAAAGCTCCCCTGGACGCTCAGTCATAACATCTGTCAAAGGTGGGTGGGAAGCAGCAACCATTTTACCATGCCTACAAGGTGCACAAACCAAATCTTTCTCGAACTTGAGCTTGGGCAATCCTCGGATAAGGTCAAGAGCACTCAAGCGTGTGAGTAAATCAAAGCTCACATGACCCAATCTCCTATGCCACTTCCAAAGCTCAGAAGAAGTACCAGCGATCAAACACCGTGAAGGACCAAAAGATCGAGAAAAATCAGCACGAAAAATCTGTCCCTCGGGATGATCATACACACAAGGTCACCTCGAGAATCAAGAATTTTAGAATCACCACGCTTAAATCGAACCTCATAACCCTCATCAAGAAGCTGAGAAACTGAGAGCAAATTGAAACCAAGATTCTTGACAAGAGCAACCCGCTTCAACATGAAAGTGTCGCTCACCTGAATAGCACCCTCAGACAACACTCTACCTCTACCCTTATCCCCGAAAGTGATGTACTGCCTGGACACCACCGGGGTGAGACTGGAGAACCACTTCCCATTACCTGTCATATGTCTCGAGCAGCCAGAATCCATCAACCAAAAGTTCTCCAAGCCTCCCACCTGCACAATCAGAAACGAGAACGAGAATGAGCGAATGACTCGACACTGGGGTTAGCACAAAACGAGTCAAACCAGTGTCGGGCCATCTGCTCAAAAGAGGGGTTAGCAAAATCAACTCTACCACGTGAAACCCTCTCGTCTCTCACCATCGGACCTCTAGCACCACGCGGGGGAAAACGTGGCCTAGACTCTCTCCTAGCCTCAAAGCTACGGTCGAACCTCCCTGAACCAAACTGACCACGAAACGGAGGCCGCCTAGCAAACTCACGAACAGCTGAAACACCACGACTAGCAACCACAGGAACTGTGCGCACAAAGGCGTCGCCTCTCGGCCAGGGTGAACGAGACACAGGCACACTACGAGAAGAGTAGTACCTGTCCCTGTTCCCCACCTCCTTCTCTCTTCTCACCTCCCTCTTCTTCCTCCAACAGAACTCCTCAAGGTGTCCATCCCTTCCACAATGCTCACAATGGAAGCGGACTGGCTTTGGCTTTGGGGTTTCTCTCGGCTGTGCCCTCTCTCTCGGCTGGTAAACCCCACTCCTCACAAAGGTCACTCTCCTCTGAAAGTTATCTGTCTTAGGTGGAAACTTGGGAGGATCTGGAGTGGTGTCAAGCTTGTTTAGCAGGTGGTTTGGTTTGGGTGTGAAGGTGTTCTTGAGAATGGCTTTTGGTGGGTTTGTGGGAATGTTTGTGGTGGAACTCTCAGGTTCTCTCTCTCTCTCTCACCACTGGTCTCACCAACCTTCTCAGAACCAAGACCACGACCATCAGCTCTCTTAAAACCAGCAATCAACATCTTAAGCTGAGGCTCGCGACCCGACAACCAACCCAAACACTGTCTCAGCTCATCATTCTCATCTTGCAAGCGATTCACACACTGCTCTAACTCAACATTCTTCAATGCAACAACATCACAAGCAGAACATGAATTTGCAATGGGAGATTTCAGTTGTGCTTCAAGTGAACTAATCATGGTGCGTGATTCAAGCAACTGAGCATGCAAAGCAGGACAAGAAGTACAAGCACCTAGCAAAGATGATCTAGACTTCAACTCAGCAAGCTCAACCCTAGCACCCTCTAGTTCATCCAAGCAAGTCATGTGTTTCTCCTTAAGCACAACCAAGATCAGCAATATGCACATCACAGAACGAGCATTCAACTTCATCAGACACAAGAGGAGCATCTTTCAATACAGCAATCTCAGACTCAAGCTTAGCTGCTCTCTCCCTAGACTCGCAAAGCAAAGACTCAAACTCCATAGCCTTCTTTCCAGTCTCAGAAAGCAAGGTCTCAAGCTCAGCCACTCTATCCTTGGACTCTCCTAGCAAAGACCTAAACTCCCTCTTTTCCTTGTTGGTCTTTCTAAGCACATCATCACGGTTATCGACCAACTGCTCTAATCTAGCAATCTCCTGACGCAAAGAGGTGGGATCGGTCAATACCTCATCCTCGGAGTCGGAGTCGGAGTCGTCCTTGCTCTTCACGGAGTCGTGCGCCATGGTGCAGTAGTCGACGGCGGCTGAAGGAGATGCCGTTGAAGTTGCGGTTCAAGCTCTTCTTCTCCTTGCGGTGGCCGCGGTCTTCATCTTCACTGCTTGAGCTTGACGTCGTGTTGGTGGAGCTTGTGTCGATGTCGCTCGCATCTGCCACCATCGCTCGAGACCGGTTCTTCTTGTGTCCACCATGCTTGTTCTTCGACCTTCTCTCGTCCTTGTTCTTGTGCTTGGAGCGGTACTCGTCCTTGGGACGGTGCTTGTGGTCGTCTCGCGGGCGGTGCTTGCGGTTGTAGTCGTTCTTGATCTCCTCGGGGCACTCGGCGATGAAGTGGCCCATCTTCCCGCATCTGTAGCACGTACTCCCGGCACGCCTCGAACCCTTCCGGTTCTGGTACATCCGCTCGAACCTCCTCGTGAGCAACGCGAGATCCTCCTCGCTCAGCACCTCATATTCTTCATCTGGAAGAGACACAAGAGAAGGACAAAGCAAAGTGTCTAGGAGTGTTAGCATGTCCATATCCAGAGCCACCGACTAGAGCCAGACTATGAGGATCAGTCGGACTCTTAGCCTTGGCAAGCAACTGTCTGTCCACCTCAGAAGACTTCAACTTCGAGAAAAGCTCATCGACAGACAAAGTTTCATAGTTTGCCGACTCCATGATCGCCTCAACCTTGGCACCCCACACGGATCTATCAAGTGCTTGCAGGAGCTTGATAGCTCGGTCATGATCCGAGTATGGGAGCACGGTAATGTTGGCTTTCATGTTGTTGACAATAGAAGTGAAACGCTGAAACAAAGCATCAACCGACTCTCCAGGCAAATGAGCGAAATTCTCATATTCTCTCCTATACATCGAGAAAAGCCTTGCCTTGACATGGCTATCACCACCGTGGGCTACCTTGAGCTTCTGCCAGATCTGGCTAGCTAGGTCCTCGCCCAAAACACGCTCAAACTCCTCGGCAGACAAAGCACGGAACAAGTAGTCAACAGCTCTAGCATTCGCCTCAAACTTATCCTTTGCATCCTGGGCATCTAAGTTGGTGGGATTGACATAGTTTTCATCTTTCGTCACATCCCACAGCAACTTTCCTTTGCCTCGCAAGAAAGCGCCCATACGCGCAACCCAGTTCGGGTAGTTCTTCCCATCGAAGTGCGGAGGCCCGGAACCCCGATCTTGGTACGCCATCTTTGGATCTTAGACTGGTTAGAGTCGCAAAGACCCGTAACCGGCTCTGATACCAATTGAAGGACCGATTTAGGCGACCAGAGAGGGGGGGGAGTGAATGGGAGCCGATAAAAATTTCTCTCACGAATCCGGCCACTCCCAACTCAACTCCAAAGCCTACCAACCGATCTTGCCAAGATCACGTAGCTACTGTGAAGCTACTGACCCTAGGAACAAGATCAACACAGCGGAATACGAATCGAACAAATTCAACACGAATCGAACGAAAACCACACGAATCACCAACTCTCAGCCAGGGGCGGTTGCACCTCTCTCCAGGGGCGGTTGCACCGCCTTTGCCTGGCCCTTCAGCCAAGGGCGGTGACACCGGTATCCGAGGGCGGTCGCACCGGTCTCGCTGGACAGCACGGGAAAAAGGTCAACTCGAGAACGGATCTCCCAAACGGCTTGGAGTTTTGAGACGAAACTTTGGGTAGATGATATACACCTCAAGGAGAGGCTATGCCCCAAAAATCTCGGAAGCGACCATCCACCGGTCCTCGGACACACCGGGTCCTCATTTCGTAGATGAATGCTTGCTCGACAAGAGAGCACGGAGGCATGTCGCGACTCGAGGATCACCATGGAGACATGTGAAGGGTCCATGCATCTACGAGTGGCATATGGTATGATGCATTATGATGCCAACTTGATGATGCACGTAATGTGGTGCATATGGTATGATGCATACAAAGATGGTGCATATGATTCATGCTCATGATGAGGTGTATGCGGCGTGAAGCACATGCATATGAGTGGATGGTGCACATGCTTATGAACAGATGGTGCACATGCACATGCTCGGATGCACGTTAGCATGCCTTAGCTATACCCTAAACGCGTTATTGGTCCGAAGAGGTCACCAAGCTAGGGGCACATATTCGGGTTGCAGCATAGAGGCTCTGGTGAAGTCGCATTCATTTACCGAGACACCAGTGCGCTCCTAGTAGGAAATTATGTGGCCGTCGCACACACAAAAACCTTAGGTTCCGTCATGGTACCATAGGTTAGGGAATGCTTCTTCACGAGAGAAGGAAGGGGACAACAACCCGAATATCAAAAGAGACGGGGAATGAAAGGAGTCAACGACAAGTCAGGGTACGCACGATGTCAGTATGCAACAGATCGAAAGATGCAGTTACACAATGTGATGAGATATGTCATGCATACTGATCCATGGAATGCGGGTGATGAATATTGCAACAATGCTCATGTATGTCTAACCGATGCTTGCGGGACAATGAGGGTGAGACAAGGTTTACAAGTTGCAATCAAGGATTCCATCCAGGAGAGAAGGATGTCACATTGGAGGTAAGACCAGGATTTATTCAAGGCATAGCTGGATATGTCATGAATCAAAAGAATAGGGGTGTAATGGCAAGGAAGAATCCAATAGCCATTTCAAAAAGGTGTGAGCACACCTAGCTGATCAACTGATGTATGTGTACTCGAGGCATTCGACAAGAATTTACGTTGCTCAAGGGTGTTGAGTAAAGAGCCATCCGATGAGTAGAAACTTGAGGAAGGGCTGGTAACAGACACCTAGTTAACTAGAGGGGTTACGCATACAAACGTCTATGGTTAACCATTCCAAAAGCTTTGAGCAGCACTTCACGTCCATATCTCTTAAATTAACATCCAAGATAAATCAACTTTGCTAGAAGGACTTGATGAGGTGAGGTACCCTTTGTCGCAACATTCTTCAACTCATTCCAACCATGTGACCCCCAAAATCCAACTTCTCTCCCGGTTATTGCTAGAACCCAAATTGAGCTAGGTGTGTTGCTTTCACTCCTTACAATATAAGCCACTTAATTGCCGCATGATTCTTAAACTCGTTTACGAGGTAAACAAGGAATTCATGCTTGAAGGCAATAGAAACCAATTGTAGGAAGCTTCCTCCGCAGCGAGGTTCTTACAAAAGAAAATTCGTAGCTCCTGGTGCACATGTCCAAACTTTGCGAATTTTGCCAGTAGCTAGGGAATTTAACTGAGCTACAAATTTCGTTTATAACTCGAGTCAGATTCGGACTCTAGCTAGGGCGAAAAAAAAATTCAAAATTTGCATCTCCATCTTTGCTGTTTTCAGAATGGCTGAGACCCACGAAAATATGCATAACTCCCTCAATTTTCAACCAACGGGGCTGAAATTTTGTGAGCATCACCATTATGAAACTCCTTACAACTTTGGTATTCATCTTAGGACCACATTCAAACTTCAACTAGGTGAAATCATTCAATGTTTGCCTCTCTGCTTTTGCTGATTTCAGAATTGACGAGGATCACAAAACCTCCGTATCGCGTGACTTACTAGCTCAATGGAGCTGAAATTTCATGAGTATCTACCTGGTGAAATTACTCACAACTTTGGTAGGCCAAGGGTTCAGATGGTTTTGGCTCTAAGGTGTGACAAAAACTTAACTACTACCCTGCTATCAACCCAGATTTTTCTGCAAACAGTCAACACTTGATTCAAGCACAACTCAAGTTTTACTTATCCAAAAATTCTGAAATTTTTACAGAAGCTTACTTATGAAATTATGAACAACTATTATTTAAGGTGCCCAGCCAGCCGAGTGGTTTTAATGACCCGAAAAAATTCGGACCAGCAAGAAACACAGTTTTGACAAACTTCTAGAAGTTTGTGGGATTTACAACTTTTATTTCCTTTTGCTTCTAGTTAACTTCACAATTTTTAAGGTGATTAACATGATGCAAAAGAACTAAAAACGTCCTCACAAATACCAAGAAGCATTGGCGTACGTAGTTAGTTGCCGGTGGCGAGGCACAATATACGTCTCTCCTTGTAATAACTAGTCGTCACTCGGACCATCGTAACCTTAAACGAACGGAGCCAGGGTACCTACAAGAAAACCATGAACCTTCCGTGCCAGCACGCCACGGAAGCGTCCCCATTCATTACCGTTCATTTATAAAAACGGTATCCATGCGTTCAACACTGCATGGACAGTGCATCTAGTCTAGGCCGTACGCTCCTTTTGAATAGAGCACACAACCTTCGCATAACTCGTGATGCGGCATCATGCACATGTCTCGAACATGGCGAACAACCAGGATGATAGGCTCATTTGAATTAGAACCATACCATCAAGACCTTGCTCACATATAAAACATGTGGCGACTCATACACAACCGTAATGATAGGTTCCTTGGAATGGAGATCCTATCATCCTTCGTGCACACGGGGCACGGAAACCAGCGCACGTATAAAACACGTGGGCAAAGTGTGCTGGACAGGTTAGTCAAATACACCATAATTAGCAAGCCACCTGAAACAACCCGAAATTCCCTCTAGGGCTTCACGGTCTAGTTAATCCTTAGCGATCCAACGAGTTTTCACAAAGCACTAGTTGGTCAAGTTTTATTCCGAAATGAGTGTGTTGGGACCGTGTGAACCTCTGGTGTACGACTTTTCGCTCTGATACCAGCTGTGGCAGAACCGCTCAAATTAATCCGGCTTAAGTGCGCTAACCTTCCATTGGTCATCACGCAATTAAATCGGAGTAATCTGACAGTCTGTCGGGTCGAGCCCGATACAACCATGAACAGTTACCTCGATCGAAACCAGTCATACAAATACCCACTCGAAGGTGGATCCCAGAGATTACAACACTCCACAAATATTAAACTGGTCCCACTTGAGGTAAATTATTACAAAACCAAGTTCAGTGCATAAAGTACCGTTATCTCAGAGTTTTGAAAGCAGCGGAAAACAACTAATTACTCGAAGTAGCAGTGACATCACGTGAAGCCATCGTGACGTCACTCTGAAGCATCCTCGTCCCAAACAACAGACCAGCCAGGAGGAAGGGTGGTTGGCCAGGTAAGACCGGCAACGATCTCCTCAAGGGAGCTACCTGAAAACAATTCCACAAGCAAGGCTGAGTATACTAATACTCAGCAAGACTTAACCGTCGGGTGACAGCTACATCACCAACTTCTAGACATGCAAGGCTTTTGGCTGGTGGGTTTGTTTTGCCAAAGAGCGACTAAGAGTGGATCCTTACTTTCAGTATTTTAGCATCAAGTTCTAGTTAAGTTAACCATTCTAGGTAAGCAACCTGTACTAGTCAAGCAAGTGGAGCAAGCAATTAAGCAAACATCAAGTTTCTTTCCATCATCATGTTCCACTTCTTACTCAATGTAGCAGCGGGGTTAAGCAGTCTCATTAGCTGCGAGAGACAGACAGTTCGAACCGATTTTAACCTTGCAAGGGGGAACCCAAACGCTCGGATCATCGCACTCAGCCAAAGGCTAGCGCTACCAGGTAGTTCCCATCAATCCCCCAGTCGTGTCCAGGACCAAACTCCCCCTGGCATACGAGGTCTAAGGCTGGCCGAACCAACACTTACGCCCCTCGTACCCACATGTTCGAGGCATGGGGAAGAAGTTCCCGATAGGAGCAGGAAAAAGTCCGCACCCTGGAGTCATGTAGGTACTAAACTTACCGACCCCATAGAATCGACAAGCGCTTGGTACTTTCAAAAGCTTAACCAGTCGGTACCACACCATTCGGCCTTAATCAACATTAGCATACACGGACGGGGCATCTAAATGACAAAAATCCCCGCCCGTCATCCTTATGATTCCAACATAAGTAAGGCAGTTGATTCCTATATCTCGCGAGTGACAGGAAATCACTCGACTTTTACCGAGTCCTTATAGCGGGGCAGCTATCGACCTATCATACTAGTATTGCAAAGCATAGGTACCTAGGATCATGCAACTAAGGTTTCAATTCAACTCCTGAACGTAAATGCACAAACATAAACTTAGCAAAACATAGTTGCATGTATTTGAAACATAGGACATGCTCCGGGGCTTGCCTTAATCCCGAGCTAAGTTAGTATTGACTCTTCCGAACCTGGTTCGGGTCTTGACTTGCTTGCGACGACGTTCGGCTTCTCCTCGTGTCGTCCTTCTTCTTGCGCCGGGATCGGCTTGTGGCTTCCGTCGACGAGAGTCGTTCCTATACGAGATGCGATGCATAAGAGAATGATGTTATATCGAGCATCGTGTTTCACACGATAAACCCGGGGTGTATTGATTGGCACATTCACCTGGACAAACTTTGTCTAACATTTCCATTCTTTAATTAAGTTTGTATTTATTCATAAAGAGAAACTTGGGTTTGTGATGGTGATTGTGTACACATCCTGTTCTCAAGTTTGTTGTTAGCATTAAACAGCAAGATGTGCGGTGGTGACATGTGATTAAATTATTTCATTAATTTAAACATGTGATTCCTTCTTTTATTTAGCCGTTTACACATCAAACTTTAACAGCTTATTCTGATAGTTTGGTGTATTATTTTAATGTGAGAATATTACAGTGTGCTCTTTGTGGTTTACTTGATTTGCTGACCAAAACTTAAGCCAAGATCAAGCATAAATTTACCATAACAAAATAAACAAGAATAGCACACTATCATCAAGAATAAATCCTAAGAAATCACACTATCATCCAAATATCCTTAGAATTTAACCAGAGCCTAAACTAGTCTAAGCAAGCTCACATGCCAAAGGATAGCTTAAAAAGATCAAAGGATCTTGCTGTTTGAATTAGCCAAGATTAAACTGTTATTAATTAAAAGAAAACATTAGCCAGCTCGAACTAAGCTCTACTTCTTACCAGACATGAAACAAGACATCATAGAACTACTGTAAAAAGTTTGGGCTCATTAGTTGAACAGATTAATTATTACAAATTATAGATCCAGACGTGAGCTGACAGATTAATTAAATCATAAGTCAAACTCTAGTGTGTAACTTTGTGTCAAAATTTTACAGCAAGCTACAAACTACTCAGAGCATAACATAACCTAAAATCAGCACAAACAACGCAATAGCTTTCAAACTGTGCACAATTTTAAGTTTGAACAGATTTGAACTTAATTTAAAATCTACTCGGAAAACACCTATACATGCTTTCTAGGAAAGGTAGGAGCACCACACCAGCAGTACAACAAAATTGGGTTTGCATTAATCTGATTTTTCTACGATTTTCACTCGAATTTCAAAGTTTCAGGATTGAACCCTAGATCTGAACAATCTATCTACAGTTTAACCCCTGGAAACTTGTGCTAAGGCCCCTAGAAAGATCTGTGGCTTGGCAGAGTGGTCCCTGGCCATGGCCGGCGGTGAGTTGGCCGAATTCCGGCGAAGTGGGGCCACAGGGCTCAACAATAACCAGTCGTGGGTGCTCAGAGATGTTCACCGCCTTACCTCGAGTGGATCACGAGTAGATTGGGTGACCGGAGGTGGCGCGACGGCGGTGGATGGCGGAGCTGGGTGGCGGCAGCTCTGCTCGAGTTTGCTCCGGCGGCTAGAGTGGCTATTGGCACTCGGCTGAGGGCTGGAGGAACTCGAGGGGTGTGTTGCGGGTGCGCTCGAGTGGTTTGGGTGCGCTCGAGTGGTTTGGGTGCGCTCGAGTGGTTTGCTGTGCACTCGAGTGGTTTGCTGTGCGCTGCGAGTGGTTGGCTGTGCGCTCCGAGTGGTTTGCTGTGCGCTCGAGTGGTTTGGTGTACGCTCGAGTGGTTTCCTTGTGTGCTCGAGCGGTTTGTGGCAAGGCTCGAGTGGTTTGTTGAAGGGCTCGAGTGGTTTGTTGAAGGGCTTGAGTGGTTTGTTGAAGGGCTCGAGTGGTTTGTTGAACGGAACCCCCTGAACTTTTCTAAACCCTTATGCACAGGTCCCTGCGATTTACACCAGGAACCCTGGCGTTCTCCTAATTCTAAACGCGAGGTCCTTGGGCGGGGTTGAGATCTAAATCTTCGATTCCGGGCAGGGGAGAGCTCGATTCGCTAGGGGAAGGGCACAGGGAGGATGAGGAGCTCACCAAAGGCTGGTTTGATGAAGGAGCCGAGGCCGGAGGAGGCTCGCCGTGGCGGAGTAGATCACGGAGCGCTCCTGCTCCAGCTCCGGCGTGACTGGTGGGGGAGGCGCTCAGCCGTGGACTCGTGTGGGCGGAGTAGAGCAAGGGGGAGGGGCGCTGGCGACCTTGAACGGCGATGGGAAGGCGTGGACGCGGAGGAGTTCCGGCAGCCCGGCGGCCGAGCGGAGGAGCAGAGGGGCGGGAGGGGCGCTGGTGGAGCTCGGGGTCTGGCGCCTTTTATAGGCGCCTGGAGGTGAGGTTTGGCAGCGGCTCGGGGGTGGCGAAGCTCCACGTGGAGGCTCGGGTAGCTGGACGGCTTGGCGGCCACGCGAGCTCGGTCGGGAGGCGGTCGTGGCGCGGCGGTGTCGGGCGGCGATGTCGCGGTTGGGGGACCTGTCGGGCGTGGGGATTGGCGGATCGCGGACGTCAAGACAGGTGGAGGGCAAGGCCTGATGGCAGGTCGGAATGCTGAGGCGCAGAGCGCCACGTGGAAGAAGCCGCGGTCGGCTGGAATGCGCAGGCGCTCGGGAGTGCCGGCATTTCGCCGAGCAGTTGGCGTGCGCCTTTTCGACCTCCAATATCTCCAAAATTTTGAACTGAACTAAAAAATCTCCAAAAACAAACGTTTTGTCCCATGAAAATGTGAACAACTTTTGTATTGGCACATTTTCGAGTTCTTAAGTGAAAATTCGAATTTGAACCTTGCCAACCGAGAAGGGTCGAAGTTCACCGAGTTGCCAGGAGTTCATTCGACTTAACCCTCTTCCCAAGCAAATTTAAAATGCTTAGGGTGTGAATACTTGATGGAGAACATGACCAAGGGAAAGTCCAAACATCAATGATTCAACTTTGGGAGAAGTTCATGAAAAGTTATACATGGAAATCCAAATGGCAAGCCTCAACTTTTGGGAAAAACTGCTGCTGCCTAGACTTAGAAAATTTTCTAAGTGTTGGCTGAAAAAACAGGTTTGACTGCTGTTTGACCATGATTTAGAGCATCTTCCACTCAAAATTTTGAAAACCACCAATTAACAAAGTTGTTCCTTATAAGATTTGGGACAACTCTCTTATTGACAGATTTTTCAAGTTTTTAAGCGAAATTTTGAATTCAAAACAATTCAAGCTCTAAAGGTTCGGTACATGGAATTTTAATCCATTACTTCAGGTGTGGACTTTGGTCATAATCACAAGTTTAATTGTCCATTAAGCCTCAATGAGGTGATTAGACATCAGAGATGTCACACGACGGCAGCGAGGGAGACAGGGAGGAGGCCGGCCGCCTACCGCTGCCAGATTGCCGCGTGGCCGTGCCGCCAAGAAAGAGATTCCGTCAGCCGTGTCCCCTGCCAGGCCATCGTCACTGAACCCGCCGCTCGCCCGTGCCCCTCGGTAGGCCGCCGCCGTCCGCCATGCCCTCGAGCCGCGAGCCCGCCGTGGCCAGAGGCTGAGGAGGCGATGGGAGCAGCATGGAGGCGAGGCGAGAGATGGTGAGCGGATAAGGGAAGAATGACAGGAAGGAAGGGGGAGCCAGCGGATAAGAACGGGAGGGGAAGAAAGATAAGGAAGAAGGAAAAAAAATAGGAAGGAAAAAGTAAAACAAAAAAAGAAGAAAAAAAAGAAAAGGAGAGAAGGGCATTATAGACATTTCACCAGGAGAAGTCGTTTTCAATTACCAGGAGAAGTCGTTTTGCCAAACGTTTTACTATCCGGTGAAGCCAAAGCCAAAAAAGCCGCTTCACCGGCAAAGCCGCAGCCGTAGCCGTTTTCGGTGAAGACGCAGCCCTTCCAAATAGGCCCATAAATAGACCTGGCTAAAGGGAGGCCCACCTCCCTTCTCAAAATGAAAACATTCCCATTTATGGGCATTCCATTTTGGAAAGCTTTTGCCTTTTTACTTTCCTCCTCCCCTGTGCCCCCCCCGACCCGCGCCTCCCGTCCTCCTCCGCCGCCGGTAGTGCCCCGCCACCGCCCGTCGCCGGGCTCCCCTGCCGGCCACCACAGCCCGGCTACGGCGCGAGGCGCTCTCGCGCCTCCGCCTCCACCTCCACCATCCACCCGCCGCCAGCGGTAATCTCCGGCGAGGATCTCCCCCGCCCACCGCCTCCGCCGCCACCCGCAACCACGGCCAAACCTAATTCGCCCCCGACGCTGAGCTTCGCCAGATCCGCCGCCGGCCGCATCCACGAGATCCCCCACCGACGGCACCGCCCAACCGAAACCAACACCCCCCCCCCCCCGCGCAGATCTCTAACCCTAACCTTCATGGTCATCTCCTCCGACGGCGGCGGCACGACTCCTTGAGCCGCTGGCGGCGCGTGGACGAAGGAAAGAGGGAGGCGGGAGGAGGAAGGCGGGTCGAGAGGTAGGAGACGGGGGAGGGCCTCCGGATAACGCTTACAGGAGGCCCTCCTGTTATATTTCGTGTATAATTTATTTCCACCCAAATGGCACTTCCAAGATATCCTCCAGACTCGGTTCATCTTTGCATCATGTTACAAATTCCTATATTCTGAATTTGTCACATCTTAACAGCACACATATCACAGTAAATTTTCACCCATAGCTACCAGATTCATTACTCCAAAGAGCTCATTTGTTACATCAATGGACCTCCTGGTTTTGCATTTGAGTAGCAAACATCACTTTTTCAATAGCACAAGGATCCTGCACAACATGCATAAAAAGTGCAATACGCTTCAGGGTTTGGTAAGAGGCAGGAATAGCTCTATGTAAACGAGAAATTTCGATATTTGACACTCAATTCGAGCGCCTCACCGTTCTTGACACTCAATTCGTGCACCCTTCAAAATTTGACACCATGCGCATGAATTCTTTTGATATGAGGGACTCTCCCACTGTTTCTCCATTTTTTTCCATTCTGACACCTTACAGGCCACGCGAACTGGCGATTATGCCCCTGGCCTTATCCTTTTGGATGAGTGGATCGACTGGTTCCTCTCGTGCATCTCATTTCTCTCCCAAATCTCGATCTGGAACGGTGGCTGCCAGGGTGTGGACCCGCGTGAAGCAACTCCATGAACCCCTTCGAGGTCCCTCCCGGGTGAGGCCGTAATCCCTAATCCCTAACCCCTCTCCTCTGTGATAAGTTGTTTCATTTGATCTGGGGAAGACGACATCCGTGACTGAGTAGAACGATTAGAGTAGAGATCTCATTAGACTACTGCTAACTGATTCATATACTTGTGTTTTTTTGTCGGTACTCGTTAGGATCGATCCGAGCGCAGCATTTAGATTTGCGTTCAGGTTTCTTCATTCTCAGCCAAGCTAGATGATGGGAACTCTGTCGATGTGCCACGAAAATATCTGGAATGGATTGTTGACTGCCACAGTTGTAATTTGGAGATGATAGAGAAGGAAGTAGCCAAAAATTTGGAGTGGGGAAGCTTGCAGTGCCTCAGAATCAATGAATTTGGCATGGGCAGTGGTGGTGAAAGGGAATTGGTGGATGATAATGCTTTGGCAATTGCTTTCTCTGAAAAGAAAACAGAACAGAAGCTATTTTTATTTGTGGATGTTGAGGACAGGCCTCCAGAAATGGTTTCTAAATCAGGTATTTCAGAAGTAGTAATGAGCAATGCAGTCACAGATACTGTTAGTGCACAAGTAAATTCATGCAGTGTTCCAAACGTTCCTCATGTAATTGATTGGGACAGTCTTGAGATAGTGCCAATTGCAGAAGAGCATATAGGTGCTGCAGCTCCATTGATGGATGAAGATGCTATGTATGAATTTGTTGGTCTTAGAGCAGAGGATGAGAGAGCAGAGAAAGAAAAGGCGGAGGCAGAGGCAGAGGCGGCAGCAGCAGCAACAGAGAATGAAGTTATTGATGATATAGGTCTAGAAGATGCTGCACTGCCAGTTGATGATCTGATCCCAGGAGAGGATTCTATTGATTATGATAGGGAGAACCCCCCAATGGAGGTTGGTACCATATATAATTGTATGGATGAATTCAGGTCAGCTGTGAGGCATCATGCTATAAAGGGGCAGTTTGAGTTGGGTACAGAGAAATCTTGCAAGGATAGGTTTAGGGGATACTGCAAAGCTGATGGCTGTCCATGGGCTATTGTAGGAAGGTTGATGCCTGATAAAAAGCAAGTCAGGGTATATTTTTGGCTAACCTTGTATAGTTTCTCTAATCATTTATTACATGTTTATGTTATTAACTATATTTTTTCCATGGCAGGTTACCCTGAACAAAGGGGAGCATTTTTGTTCATCCACAAGGAAACTAAGGACCAAGATGGCATCATATCATTGGGTAGCTGAGAAGGCAATCCCCTATCTAAAGGATGATCAAAACATGGGTGCGGCTAAACTGAAAAAGGTGTTAGAGAACAAGTATCAAGTGACAATAGGATACTCAACAGTTTGGCTTGGCAGGCAAAAGGCAGCTGAACAGCTATATGGTACATGGGAAGAAAGTTTTGCATACTTGTTCAGATTCAAGGCAGAGGTCGAGCGCGAAATGCCTGGAAGTGTTGTAGAGATAGATGTCGTAAAGAAAGATGATGGTGTATATTTCAGTAAATTTTTTTGCTGCTTCCAACCTAGCATTGATGGTTTCTTAAATGGCTGTAGGCCATTCTTGAGCATAGATTCCACTGCTCTTAATGGAAGGTGGAATGGCCACATGCCCTCAGCTACTGCTTTGGATGGGCACAACTGGATGTATCCAGTTGCATTTGGATTTTTTGACAGTGAGACTGGTGATAATTGGGAATGGTTTTTGAAGCAGTTGCAAAAGGCAATTGGGAATCCGCCACACCTAGCTATTAGTTCAGATGCTAGTAAGGCAATAGCAAAAGCTGTGAGGACAGTGTACCCTTGGGCAGAGCATAGGGAGTGTTTTTTCCACTTGATGAAAAATTTTGTTAAGAAGTTTCATGGTCCTGTGTATGGTAGAATGTACCCAGCAGCAAGAACTTATCAGCCTGCATATCATGAGTACTGCATGAACAAGATATATGCAGCAAGTAAGAAGGTGAAGCCTTTTCTGGACAAAGATCACAACCTAATCTGGATGAGGAGCAAATTCTCAGAAGAGGTCAAGTGTGACCATATCACCAATAATGTTGCAGAGGTTTGGAACAACTGGGTGAAAGACCTCAAGGACCTTCCCATAGCCAAGCTTGCAGACACTTTGAGGAGCAAATTCATGGAACTATATGCAAAAAGGAGGAGAATTGGTGAGAAATTTGAAGGCCATGTAATGCTCCCTATTGTAGTCCGCCAACTCTATACCATGAGTAGACAATTGGGTCACTTGCATCTCAAAGAAGGTGGAAGGGATGAAGCAGAGGTGACAGAGATAACTACTACCCATAAGGTCATAAGACATGTGGTGAATATTAAGAATCATACATGCACATGCAGGGAGTGGCAGGTCTCAGGAAAACCATGTCCCCATGCTTTGGCACTCATAATAACTAGCAGACAACCGAAAATGGAAGAGTACTTGCATCCTTATTTCTCAGTGAGGCATTTCAGACTTGCATATGCTGGTGTCATTAAACCACTAACTGACAAGTCTCAGTGGGCGCATGTTGAATTGGATTTCAGTTTGAGGCCACCTTTGTAGAAGAGACCTGTTGGGAGACAGAGAATTAACAGGATACCTGGCTGTATGGAGTACAAAGGCAACAAGAATAAGTCCAAAGGCAAATGGCAAGTGCAGTGTCGAAATTGCCTTGGACGTGGCCATAGGACTACCTCACCAAAGTGCCCTCTCAATGGAAGCAAGAAGAGGTAAACCTTTCTGTCATAGGACTTGTATATTTTCATTCTTGCAACCAAACTGCAACTTTTTTTTGAGTAATGTAGGAAGAGCCGTGCCAAGGCCAAGCCAGGGAGAAAGCCAGGTCAGGTTGGTACAAGTCAGGAGGACAACACCACAAGCACTTCTAAAAGACAGAAAGTTGCAGTGGATGAAACTGCAATGAACACTAGTCTTGGCCCATTAACTAGAAGGTACAAACAATGCATACTAGAAACTGGATGCTTCCATTATGGTAATAGTAATTGACAATTGTTCAATTTGTCATAGCCAACTGGCGTTAAGCAAGGAAGTTGGAGCATCTACTAGTCACGTGGTTACTACCCCAACTAAGAAAAAGAAGGCTGCTGTCAAGAAGAAGCTCACTCCAAGGAAGGCAAAGAACTGAAAGCCATGATGGAACACCTGTCGGCATGCTTTTGTTATTTATCTTCATTCTAGAACTGAACCTTTGTTTGGATGTCTAGCCAAGCCTGCATGGCTTCTGTGATGGAACCTTGTAATGATATTCACGAAACTATAATATGGACCTGACTTCATGCTTTGTAATGTTATTTATCTGAATTTCTAGACAACTGTATGGCTTATATATTTGTATGTTTTATCCCTCAAATATACCATCTGTATAAGGGACATGCTGCCGAAATTTCCGAAATTTGAAACAAACAATTCACACACAGAAGAGACACCATGTTTTTTTGATACAAACAAGCTACAGTTCAACATCATCCCCAACTCAGTGCAGTCAAATACAAGGTCATCTACTTCATTCCGACCATAAGGATGGCCAACAGCAGGAAAAATAAATTGACACAGGTCAATACAGCACAACACCAACTAATTCTAGGTGTCCTCCCGGATCTGGTCCTCATGTCTGCCACCTGCTCTTTCACCTCATGTAGTCCTAGCTTCACATCCTGAATTTCTTGCAACAGCTCAGCATCCAGCAGAGAGTTTGAACCTAAATATCCATATTTCTTCAGGTACGCCTCATATTGCTCCTTGAATCTGTACATACGACATGACGTACTATCCTGCAAATGCAATTACATGCTCAGATCATCCAACAAATCGATTAATTTTGGACACAACCAAGCAAGAAAACACTTACTCCTGGAATACTCCTTGGGCATTTGAAATAACGCCTGCCAAGATTCTTGGTGGAATATCTGGTGGTGTCCGTAATCACCCTCACGTCCTGGCAGAAAGGGAAGATTATCAAGGGCAGGCCAGTCACATCGTCAAGCACGGGAACTTCGTCGAACCTAGGCGGTGGAAGCGGCTGCGTTGTTGGCGCAAGAGCAAGCGGCCCCTTCCTAGCTGCGCTGGTGCCGCTCCTGCAGGCGCCCGAGGACGAAGATGCCTGCGACATCACCGGCGGCAAGCAAACTGGTGGCGAGCGGGGGCAATGGCTACGGCGGCGGCAACAATGGCGAGGCCGACTCAACTTCAACAGAGCCAGTCGATCCACTCATCCAAAAGGATAAGGCCAGGGGCATAATCGTCAGTTCGCGTGGCCTGTAAGGTGTCATAACGTAAAAAATGGAGAAACAGTGGGAGAGTCCCTCATATCAAAAGAATTCATGCGCACGGTGTCAAATTTTGAAGGGTGCACGAATTGAGTGTCAAGAACGGTGAGGCACTCGAATTGAGTGTCAAATATCGAAATTTCTCTATGTAACTGCTGAAATTACAATAACTAAATGCGTAAAAATATCGAGGGGAAAACCTGTGATTCCTTGATGATCTCTATGATGAACTAGAAGGTGAAAGTAAGATGAACTTACTCATCTCAGTGACAAAAATACATCTAGCTGCATGGTATCATGGGTTCCTCGAGGATGGCATCTGGTCGAGGACCTCTCATGCACAAAGAGATCCTGCAACTCCAAATATCTACCTATCCATTCACCCTGTTGGTTTGGCGTGCCATTCTGATGGTTCAGCGTAGAATAAAGTAACACGGACGATCCACCATACTTCTGCACAAGAAACAGAATGATAAAATGCAACAGAAAGAAATATGGAAAGATGTCAAATAAAAGACAAAAGAAAAAAAATCAGCTAACCGTGAAGTTCATCCAAGTAGCGCTCCATAAAAATGGAGGTTCGATTTCCAGGAATAGGACCATCGTTTTTAGGCTGAGGCAGAATTATAGACCGTGGTTCAACTTCCCCATTTGCTGAGCAAACTTTACGTAATGGGTGTAGTGGTGGCAGATTTACTCGTTTTGGCGTTACTATAAAGACATTTGTTACTGGACCTGCCAAACAATTATAGTACCAAATTTCAACTGTATGTACCTTCTGAAAGCACTATTCCCAAATTAAAGGCAAAAACTACTCCCTCCATTTGTTACTAAACATTATCTATTAAACAAAAAGCATAGTCATGGAATAGTTTTACACTCAGCATTCCAAATGCGTAAGCTTATGGCAAAGGTTAACAAAAATTTTACCATGAGCCATGAAACTTTAATGCATAAACTCATGGAGACAAACTTTAGCAGTTCAAAGTTCATGTTTCAGTAACAGTCAAGACTCCCCAGAGAGTTAAAGAGTTCACTTCTTTACTGTCAAAATTCTTTGAGCTTAGGATTCATTGATGGAATTCTTCCTAGACAAGTATCACCATCCACTGAATAGAACCATATATCGTGCATCAAACCAAATACTCTAAGCTATTTAAATGACTTCTAGTTGGACCTAAAACTAGTGACTGGCAAGAAAGACATATTCTGGCCTATGGAGTTTGCCAGCAAAATATTCATCCTTAGGTTTCTGTGAGAAGTACTAGTAGTCAATGAAGTACAGTCACAACTCACAACTATCCATGTCACAAGAGAAAGTCCAAATGTAAGAATTTAAGTGCTAACGTTGCACTACATTAGGTGCAATTTGAAGACAGGAGGTTTTCAGCATGAATGTTTATGATATGAGTAGAACCTTGTGAGTGTTTGAATTTTCGGGTTACTTGCTGACTTCTAGTATCCCACACCCGAACATTACCGTCCCCAGATCCAGAAACTAGTAGAAGTCCATCTGTGCTTGATGCCAAGCTTGTTACTGCATTGCTGGATAAATTAAAGAAATTACAAGAATTAACTTAATAGATCTGACCCCACAAATACTGGGAATTTGACATTGAAGAAACTAAATTAAGCGGAGAAAGTAATTGCAAGCAATTCTAAGCAGTGGAGCAACAGTGAAACAGATAGAAAGAGAAAGGGGAATCCTCTTGTTAGAAGTTAATGTCATGTGTTCTACACATTTATGGAACCTGAAAGTACAAGAAAATATGCTTTTTAGTGCCCTTAACAGCTAGTGTCAGGGTGGTTACATGATGGTATTCCAATTTTTAGTAAAAAGATGAAAAAATGGTAAACTCTTTCGTAGATAATTATTACCTATGTCCTCTGGACCACTGCAAATAGTATCCTTGCAGATATTTTAAGGCTGTAGAATCTCTACATGGCTGACTAGATTTCAGGTTGGGTTATCGTCATATTATTTTATGTGATGGCACTAAAAAAAACTCAACCAGAGGGAGAGACATCACTCTAATTTCATCTTAGAAGAGTACCTCAGCTTCAAACCTTATGCCGGCTACAGGGGTTTCATCGACCCCCAGAGTTCATTGCTCTACCGTTGAGCCATGAGAAGCGTTAAGCGATGGCACCAGATAAAGGCTTACGAATTTCCATTATTCCTTTTGATGGCTTACTATTAATTATTAAAGAGTAGAAGCAATCCGGATGTTTCAGGCAATGATCTTTTCTTCAGGGCCATGCCGGCAAAATCCAAGCCCCCGTACCAAACTCTAAAATTAGGCCTACTGACTACATATATGACTACAATTTATATACTAATAGGATATATATCATGGGTCATATCTATTCAAGTCTTGGTTACATAATCTTTACTCAAATACGATGAATTTTGTTCGTTGGTGTCATTCATTGAAATGAATCCCTAATTACTCTCCTTTTGGCCTCACTTTTACCCTCATATATGGGAATTTGGGCTAGGGATTAGTAGGCCTAATGACATAAACTGCTTGAAACTGGGGCCCTGTTCCAGCGAACCGCTGGCACATGCCCTGGCCCGGGCCTGCTTTTCTTGTCTGCTCAATTTTAAAGCAAAGGTTGATGATAGGGTGCTGTTCCAATTCAAGTAGTGGAAAAACTTATTATAGTCAAACCCATATCATCCTCTCAACAAGCCATTAATGATGTCATAAATTGGAGTGTGCAATAAATTAGAAAGAGAAGTTTAGGAAACCAGTCTTCTATATTGAAATAAAAGAACTATACACTTATTTAGTTGAAGTATGAAATGGATGGAGTTGATCCTTTGATATCCATGGAATGCCATGTGTCATCATAGAATGATAAAGAAGACAAAGATTGGCATCAGCCTACAATGTGGTACTATAGTAAGCCATAAGGACCAAGTAGAAAAAATGTACCAATTTTGGCAGTATCCATTGAGAGCTAGAACTTGTGTTGTTTAGATGCATGTTTTAAAGGAAAGATGCCAGAAGTGACCTAAAGTGAGCCAAACCGTCATAGTTATCACAGTGGTGCCTGGGAATTACTTAATGATTACCTGCCCTAGGAGCTTGATGTGGACATGGAACATTTCCTAGAATGGTTTGAAAGAGGAAAAAAAAGGTTTATAAAAGAGAACCAAAGGCAAGTTGAGATAAGGTTAGTCACCAGCAAGAAAGATGCCAATCAACCTTTATCAAGAGAACAATTTAACTGTTCTTGCAAGTTGCAACTGAGTTAGCTGACTACGGAGTATATATACTTTTGATCTTTTATATGGTTAGCACTATCACGTGCATTTTTAGCCAAATTATTTCGAACTGTTACATGGAACTGTAAGTTCAGACCTAACTGATTTATTAGATATTTCCATGCAGCAACAAATTGCACTATCATAATATGCACATCAGTCCACTAAATATCTGAAAGATATGTATTACTTGTACAAGCACACCATTGATTATTAATAAAGGTTAAACATACATGAGAATTTCAGACTAGCATAACCATGAAAGATGTATTAGCACTTCAGACCTAAATAATGAACTCATTCAGACTACAGGAGAGTAGGTAACTACAGATGAAAAACTAGATCAGCAGACAAACCTGTGGTCATCCAAAGCAACAAGAATAGATGACTCGTCACTACCATGAGAAGTGATATCAACACCCATAGCAGTAACATATATCTTTCCATCTCTACCACCAGCATAGAAAACATGACTTCTTGGATCTAGTGCTACAGAATCAATGCTAGTGGGAAACGGAATGCTTCTTAGCATCCTACCATCAGATAAACTCCAAATCTGGGGAAAAAGAAGAAATGCAACAGAAAATGATGCAAATAATTAGCCAGAGATGTTAGTAGGTAAACATGTAAATAATAAAAGTTAAAGAAATAGGCAATAACCCTTCTGCGTAGCATTTGACTAAAAACTAGGTAGCTTACGCACTTTGCATGTTCGGTCTTCTGAAGAAGATACAGCAATTGCTTCAAGGAAACAAGCAATATCAGTTACAGGCAGTGCATGCTGATTGAAACTGTAGAGGTATGGTGTCTTAGCCTCCAACCTTGACCGCTCATCAAGCACCCTGTAACCAAAACAACCAAACCCAGTTTGAGACTATACGAAAATAGCTTACCCAATGTTACCACACTAAACACACATATGTGATCAAATCCCAAACTTTGATGCTACCATCTTCTGATCCTGAGACAAGCAGATAGTCATAAAGCGTGAGGCACCTAACAGCATGATAGTGCGCATGCCATGTGTGGAGAAGCTCTCCGCTAGCCACCTATACATCAGCATCAAAAGAAAGTCATTTAAGCTTGAAGAATTCCCAACATTAACTACAAAGGTGTTCTATGGAAGGTCATTTAAGCTGGATGATACCCAACATTAACTACAAAGGTGTTCTATGGATCATATACATAGAATAGACAATGTTGAACTTTAATGATAAAGATGCCGGATGGATCATGTACATAATATAAACTGCAAACAGAACCCCAACAGATAGGGGCACATAAGACACCAGCAAACAGAGGAAAGATATAATTATCACCCTGATATTTGTGAGAGACAGTGAGAAAACAAGCCAAATATTTCAGGCAACTTTGAAAGAAAAGCATGGATTTATACTGTATGTTTCATTTGAAGTTACTCTAAAATATCAATACTCAGATAGAAAAAACTGAAAAAGGAAAGGAAAAACACATCATGCTGTTTTGAAAATGTCATCAGGAGATACATGTGGGCAAAACACGTAGTTGCATTTCATTAATCATATATAAACAAATGCCATGTATTTGAATAACATAGTTTCTGATGTCTCAGCTAATGCTTTTAGCTCCAAATGTGCAAATCTGTTAACATATGACATAGTAGCTCCTGAAGTTGTCAGCTTAATTAGTTACTAGATCAAACATTAACGCAAAACAAGTGCCAACTTCAACGAAAGACACAGTTAAGCTAGACTGAATCATTACAGAAGATTGAAATTGAAGCACCTGAATCACACATTTCTTAACCAGTATGTACAGCACAGCACAAAAAAGCAACAGAAAAAAAATGTTTCAAGAAAACAAACTATTTTTATTGGAGACATATTCCTAAGCTGAAGAACCCTCAACATTTTTCAGAACCAACTGGAACGGAACGAGCCCCTGGTCCAATTTTTATTATCCGCCACTAAGGGACGTCCATTTCACAGCACCCTTCACCTCGCTAAGACACTAACCAAGCACACAGCATACATTTCATATCAACATCAAACGAAAGCACAGCTAGCAACCAACAATACTAACTCTTCCACCCATCAGCAAGGAACCACAATGCCCTCACCTCCCAAAGGAACAAGTTGCCATTGCTGCCACCGCCTGTTACAATTCCGGCGATCACCGGAGTTGTGCGGGAGTGGAAAACTGACGCAAGTTTTGGCACTGAAAGCTTCAGCCTTTTCTGATCTTTGATTGCAGTATATAAAACACCTAGCTACGATACATGGCCATAGTGGCCCAGCAACCGCGCACGACGGAGTCGTGCGCGCCCACGACGCGCGCCCCGCGCGAACTGAACGCGCGCGTCAGACTCTGACCGAGAAGAAAAACAACTGAACATTGTTTGTACAGAACTACAACTAACTCTAACTAGCTGACTGAGCTTACTCAACAATCTCCTCCTAAGTTCAGCAGCTTCTACTTGACTTGGTTGAGGCCGATCTTCACACAAAGTTCCTGGAATTGTACACGTCCCAAGCTCTTCGTGCAGATGTCACCCAGCTGCTTGTCCGTGCGGACGAACTCAACATCAATCAGTCCTCGTTCTGCACAATCCCTGATAAAATGATACTTCACTTCGATGTGCTTGCTCCTATCATGAAGCACTGGGTTCTTGATCAGAGAAATGGTGGACTTGTCCACTCTCATCTTCGGGGTGTCAATCTTCCTTCCCAGCAGCTCACCAAGAAGCCGAGAGAACCACACAGCTTGGCAGGCAGCAGTAGCAGCAGCTATATACTCTGCTTCACATGATGACAGAGCAACAACTTTCTGTTTTGCTGACTGCTAGGCTATGGGCTTGCCGGAGAGGAAGAAGATCATGCCGCTGGTGCTCCTCCTGTCGTCGACATCGCCAGCTAAGTCGCTGTCTGAGTAGCCTAGCAGCCGTGGTGGTGATTGTTGGTATTTCTTATGACCTACAGATAAATCCGCAAGCGTACGGATACCGATATAGCTTTCACCCGGGAGTATTCCAGAGTATCGATTTCCACGGGGAACGTGAAGTGTACTAATCCTTAATTAGTTCGTCCGAAGGGATAAATGTGGATTTGGACGACGACGAAGAGAAGAGGTAAATGGGACGAGGGTAGAGAGGGTACTTGTGTAGCAACAATGATTATTCCTCTGATCAAGCAACACTGACTTACTCACGATAGTTAACTTCGGGCGCCTAAGATACCACCACTCACAGAAAGGGATGAGAAGGGGAGTGGTACCGCCTACCCCTAAGTCCTATAGACCAGAACTAACGTGGTGGATTACGTCGGCCGGACAAGGCTGTCACCACCTGCCGGCTACCACAGCTATTCCGTTGAACTGGGTGCAAACCAAGGTAACGACTAGTCTAGGCACCACGCCTACACTAATAAATACTACTTCACTCGACGTCAGAGCAAAGCACCCACTACTAAGTAGTGAACGAGGAACCAGGAAACAAAAGTAAGAAAGAGCAGATGCTTGATTAATCAGAGGGAACCAGAGTTACCAGACAAGACCCGGATGTAGTTACTCGAAGATGAACTGCATCCGTCGAGGTACAAAGTAGAGGAAGAGCGGACACCTCCGGCTCTTCCCCTGAACTCTCACCTCGCCTCTCTCTCTATTTTCTAAGGCTAGGGGCAGCAGCGCTTCGCCTTGGAGCTTCTTCTCTTGTATTTCGACTTGTCTTCTCAAGGTGAGTGGGGTGTCCTTTTATAGGCTCCAAGGGCGGTTCCCGGCGTCATCATCAAGCTAGCCTCCTGCTTAACATCCACGCGAAGGGGCAAGCGTAGAAGCCACGGTAGTGGGCCGGTCGGCCTCATCTAGGCCGGCCGGCCTGGCTCTGGTGCCAAGTGGCACCGACCTTTTCAGGAACGGCTTGGATGATGTCCTGAAGTCGGTAACAGTTGCGTTCGGTTGAAGCTGTCCAAGAATCCTAGGTTGTGGGCCCTTCAATCCATGTTTATCCCACCCTAGGCCTTCCGGGTCCTTTGATCAAACCGACATCAAATGCACGGCTCATGATCATATTTGATACATTAGTAAACTTGTGGATCAGTGCCGTGGCCAGAAGAGGGGAAAGGGGGCCGGTCGGCCTGGCCTAGGCCGGCCGGCCTGGCCCTGTGCCCAAATTGTTCCTTCTTTTCCCTATCTGCTCCTTCACTCACAAATTGTACAAAACTTGTGGAACTCATTAGAAATAATCAAATTCACATTGGCATGAGCAAGATGAGCCTGGAACGTGGAATGTTGACGGTAAAATCGTATAATAACGGCCGTGAACACACCCCCACACTTAGACCCTTGCTCGTCCTCGAGCGAGGAGTAGGGACTAAGATGAGACATGACATCCAAGGAAATGGAACAAGCATACGAAATATTCCAAGTCATACCTTGTACTTGTGAATTTTGAAATGTCTATCATGCTATCTTGGGTAGTTGAGGATTGGAACGATCATGAATCAAGTCACTTCAACTCTATGTGTCAAGTAGCTTGGGATTTTCTAACCAAATTTTCAAAAACAAACCTTTGCATTGCTCCTCATTTGATTCTCTCAGATCTCTCAATGTGTATATATCCTCACCAAGGCATTAACTTGCCTTCTTTCATCCTACTTTTAATGATGGCTATATGTGGAGCTCAAGGTAGGGTATGAAGAAGAGGCATACTTGCATCACATGTAATGCAAAGTCAAAGAGCGGACCCAAGAAGAAATCAAATCATACAATCAGATCAAGATGTGCACGTGTATGGGTATGATGGATGGTGGATGGAATAAACAACTCCTTTGTGTGTGGTCTTTCTCCTTAAAAAAAATCTTTTGAGAACATGGCTATCAGATTTTTTTTCTTTCTTTCTTGGACCTTCATGTGTCCAAAATTTTTTTTCTCTCTTTTTTTTCTTTCTTTTTTTTTTGTGTGGACCTTCATGTGTCCATTTTTTTCGATAGCCATGTCTCTTTTGTAACAATAACTGAGGAGTGAGACTTACACGTACATGATGGAGCATTTATTTTGTGGAATGGATGGATGAATGAAACAATGCTAACTTCCAGTGTAGAAGTATAGCAACGGGGGATAAACGTGTACGTGATCTTGATCATGAAAGCATGAAAAGAATTCTCATAAGGGTCGCAACAATTTGACAAAGCTCAATGCAATGACAAGTAGCATATGTGTACATGGTTTTCAAGATAACTCAACATATGGCTTCGGTAGGACTTTGGCATATCAAAGAGGAGCTTTGCAAAGGGTTTTCAAACTTTCAAATAAATTTCCCAAGCACTCAATATTAAGAGTGATGAGGACCCGGTGTGTCCGAGGACCGGTGGATGGTCGCTAGCTTCCTGGTGTGATGAGTGATTGACAACGTGGTGTGGATTGACGTTTCCCTTGGCTTAAGTATTGCAGGTGTAGAATGCGGCTTGGTTGCATTGGTGCAGGTGAAGAACAGGCGCGAAAGGTCTTAGCCATGGCGGCCTCCGAGGAGCGGAGAGACAAGTAGGCTTGGTTCGAGGGACCCGGTGGCCGGTGGATCAAGTGCGGTTCACATGCTGGCAAGAACGAGCAAGGGGACGTGGTTCCGGTGCGAGGTAGCGGCTCACAACCGAAGCTCGTACGCGGACGAGAAGCCGGCGTGAGGTGGCGGCTAACAACCGAAGTTTGCGCGCGGGGTTTGGTGATTTGGCCACAAAATCATCGGTGGACGGTTTCCCTTGGTTTGGGCCTCAAAATCAAGGACCGAGGACTCGACGAGGCGAACTTGGGCAGCTGGGCCGAGTGGGCTGACAGGGGCGGTTTAACCGCCCCCCAGGGCCGGTTTAACCGCCCCCCTGGGCTGGCCCAAGAACGGCGTCGAGGAGCTTCGATCCGGAGGACACGCGGCGTGACTGCAAGGCTTGCGTCGGAGGGAAGCTAGCTTGCAGTGGAAGCTGCCCGAGCCGAAAATATCTGAAGACCAAATGTCAAATTTGCCCCTGAGGGGTATGTATCACTTAGGGGTAGTTTAGTCTTTAGAGCACCACCACTTGGACTACTAATAGGCCCCTTCAGGGCTGGTGGCTGCTATCTCTCTAGTTATCTCTTTAGGTTTTCCTTTGAACTAGTTTTCCCTTCATCCCCTCCACCTAGAACTACTTCCAATCTTTCTTAGTTTTGTATAGGTGAATTCATGGTTATGTGATGGAGTTTGTGCTGCTCATCTTTGTGCCATGAGTTGATTTCCCGAGCTCCCTTTCCTTCTTCTATTTTCGTGGGTATTTTCGGAGCTATTTTAGGGGGATTTTCGTTCTTCTTGTTCTAGGGTGTTTTCTCTCGGATTTCTTTGGGGGATTCACGTATGAGTGCCTTGTGCCTCTTTTGCTGGTGATCCTTTGCCCCCAAACGCTGAAAATCGCTCTGGATTTAAGATTTTCGGGATGAACTCGAGGTCATGGTGTTCTTCGCGAGATCTGCGATTCCGGGAGTTGTACTGAGTTAGAGGCCGAGATCTTTTGGGAAAACACTCCACTGGAGGTCTAGATCATCTGACCAAAATCTCGCCTCAAGAGCTCAAGCGGTTTGGGAGATCCATCCTCGAGTTGACTTTGGGGCTGTGCTGTTTGCGTGTACCCGGCACTGCCGAGTTGTGAAAACCGGCACTGCCGAGTACATAGACTCGAGGGGTGCTTTTGTGCTGTGTGTATTCGGCAGTGCCGAGTTCTGAAAACCGGCAGTGCCGAGTACACACATCCAGTGGCTGTTTCGGTGAAGTTTTTGGATCGAGGATTCTTTCTGTGTTTCCGCTGCATGTTTCTTGTTCCTAGGGTCAGTAGCATCTCAGTTGCTACGTGATCTTGGCAAGATTGTGATACGAAGTCCGGAAGTGATTTTGGGGTGAAAGCCGAATTGATTTGAGAAGAAAATTTTATCGGCTCCCATTCACTCCCCCCCTCTCTGGTCGCCGTTTCGGTCCTTCAGACACCTTCGTGGGGGACCTCGAATGTGTACGTCGATGATGAGCTTGAGAGATCTCCCCCACACTTGTACTTGTGCTGGTACTGTTATTCAAAACCAAAAGATGGAAACAAAAAGAGGGGCTCTTCTGGTTCAAGAACCAGGGAGCCTTTATTCGAATTCAAAAATATGATTCTCTTTTTTTTTTATTTTATAGAGCAAGATGCAGGAACTAGCACCAATTTCAAACCAAGATAAGTTTGGTATAAGAGAAACTTACTTGGGATACTCACATGCCTCCCCCACACTTGGAATTTGCATTGTTGTGCAACACAACCCATGTGTGTGGAGTTCAAGTTTCCTTTCGTAATCATTCTCTCAATAAAACTTACAACGGTATTGTAGTTGATGTAGCTCTCATGTTCTAAGGTGTTCATCGTTCTTCTTGATCTTCGCCTGAAATGGTTAGAGAGCAAAAATACCCGAAGGACAACTTTATCATAGAGACATGATCTTGCTTTTTATTCAAAAGGGAAATAAATACTAATTATCCGGGCTATCTCCCGGCAGTGCTTTGTTTATGGTCATAAGCTTGACCTTGGGAACATTCTCTTGCAGCTACCATCGATGATGTCGTTCCCGTCTCATCACCAAGTTTCGATGTGTCATGAAGCTTTTAGCTGCAAGGTTAGGGCAACAGAGCAACCACGAAATTTGCAATGCTTATGGTAAACATATGCATCTACAACCAACCTTCTAAATGCTTTGTAGAAGAGGACCTTGAGGTGGTTGTAGTCCTCGTGTGTGCTCGGGGCACCGGACGTGGCTAACTTTGGAGAGGCAGTGAACCAGCATGGTCTATGTATGACTTCAAGAATAAAACTTCCATGCTCATCCAAGAGATTATTTTCCTTGGACTCCAAAGTTAGTGCTTTACAATCTTCCATGGCCCACGGGTTCACTATCTCAAGAGATTCATCGTGGAAGCTTGATGTTGCTTTTCGATCATGGTCGGAAACAACATAGTAAGGGCCAGTGGGAAGAGGCTCAAACTCATTCGAGGGTGATGATGATCGTTCCTCTTCACAAAAGTGAAGGGTCTCTTCCGACTCGTAATGTTTGAGAGCAGAGACCGCAACCTCAAAGAGAACAGGCTCGGATGATGTGAACGGAGATCCATGCATCATACTCTCGAACGGGTTTAGCTTAGGAAGAGGCTTCGCCATAGGTTTTGCTAGACAAGTGGTAGTGGTGGCGAAGGCAGCTTCCCTAAGCTTTTCATCTAGGCTCCCTCGAGGTTTATCAAAGAGTTCTTGAACTGGGCAGCCTAGGAGTAGATCAAGTATATCAAAAATGTGAAAGTCTAGGCTCACCTCGATCTTGTCTATCATGAGTGGCATGGCACATGCAACCCCCCGACATTCAAGGATGTGTCCAAAGGGACAACTAGTGAGGAGCTTGTCGGACGACCTTAGCGAGACATTGCCCAATAGAGTGTACGCTAAGTGCCATGGCATCACATTAATCTCCATGATGGGGTTAAGATGGGCTTCTATGGTTATTCCCCTTATAGAACAAGGAAGGATCGTAGAGGGAGAACTAATCCAAATTTCTTCGGAATAGCATCTCGCTCCACACAACCACTCCTGATTCATAGCCTCCTTAAGGGATGTTTCATTAGGAGGATCGGGAGGCAAAGGAGGTATTGTAGGCCTGTGAAAAGGATCTGTCAGGGAATTTTTAGAGTGATGGATTTGGACAGAATAGAGCTCCTCTCGAGAATGCTGGTCAATGTAGTCGGTGGCTTGGATCTTAGTAGTTGTGTGCCTTTCAACTACGGGAAGTTTTGAGCTGTCCCTGTACTCCAGGAATAGCTCGTCATGGAAATCGTAGGGGAAGGCACAACGAGAATCATGTAGGTCCAGATCATATTCTGGGGTTGGTTCAGGGAGAGTATCGGAGAGATGTGCTACGACTGGTGTGGATTCTTGTGATGCTCTCACATCTTCCGATGCGGATGTCTCTTCTATGGGCTCCTCAGGAATTTCTTCCGGGAATTCATCATAGATCCCAGTGTAAGGGGTGTTCTCTAGAATTTTGTCTAGAATGGCCCTCCCCTCACTAGGTGTCAAATGAGTGAAAGATCCTCCTGAGGACGAATCTAGGAATTTGGCTGATTCGATTTCGAGACCTCTTCTAAAATGTATTAGAAGGATGGGTTCAGAGATCCCTAGATTAGGACCAGAGGCCAGAAGATAGGTAAATCGAGCCCAAGCAGCCCCTAGTGATTCTCCTTCCCTTTGTTTGAAGGTAAGGATCTCGATTCGAAGGTCAGCGATCCGAGATTCAGGGAAAAAGGCTAGACAGAATTTTGCTCGTAGTGTCTCCCAACTTCCCTCCACTCTCCCACGATAGCGATCACACCATATCTTCGCTCGACCCGTCAAAGAGAAGGGAAACACCTTCCATTTCAGAGTTTGTTGGGCCATCCCCGTAATCACGAGACATGAGCAAATTTGCTCAAATTCCCGTTAGTGAACATAAGGATTCTCCCCTTCAGCTCCAGAAAATGAATTCTCTCTGATCTTGGCTATGAATTTTGTGTGTATTCCATAGCCAGAGCTTTTTATGGGGTGAGATGATGGTGGTGGCTCCAGATCTTCAGCTTTTGGAGCTGAGAATTGATATAAGGTAGGAGCGAAATTCATGATGGTAGGTGGTGATATGTGGACGAACTAGGTTCGGGATAAGAACAGCTACCGTTCCCCGGCAACGGCGCCAGAAAGCTTGTTGGTATTTCTTATGACCTACAGATAAATCCGCAAGCGTATGGATACCGATGTAGCTTTCACCCGGGAGTATTCCAGAGTATCGATTTCCACGGGGAACGTGAAGTGTACTAATCCTTAATTAGTTCGTCCGAAGGGATAAATGTGGATTTGGACGACGACGAAGAGAAGAGGTAAATGGGACGAGGGTAGAGAGGGTACTTGTGTAGCAACAATGGTTATTCCTCTGATCAAGCAACACTGACTTACTCACGATAGTTAACTTCGGGCGCCTGAGACACCGCCACTCACAGAAAGGGATGAAAAGGGGAGTGGTACCGCCTACCCCTAAGTCCTACAGACCAGAACTAACGTGGTGGATTACGTCGGCCGGACAGGGCTGTCACCACCTGCCGGCTACCACAGCTATTCCGTTGAACTGGGTGCAAACCAAGGTAACGACTAGTCTAGGCACCGCGCCTACACTAATAAATATTACTTCACTCGACGTCAGAGCAAAGCACCCACTACTAAGTAGTGAACGAGGAACCAGGAAACAAAAGTAAGAAAGAGCAGATGCTTGATTAATCAGAGGGAACCAGAGTTACCAGACAAGACCCGGATGTAGTTACTCGAAGATGAACTGCATCCGCCGAGGTACAAAGTAGAGGAAGAGCGGACACCTCGCCTCTCTCTCTATTTTCTAAGGCTAGGGGCAGCAGCGCTTCGCCTTGGAGCTTCTTCTCTTGTATTTCGACGTGTCTTCTCAAGGTGAGTGGGGTGTCCTTTTATAGGCTCCAAGGGCGGTTCCCGGCGTCATCATCAAGCTAGCCTCCTGCTTAACATCCACGCGAAGGGGGAAGCGTAGAAGCCACGGTAGTGGGCCGGTCGGCCTCATCTAGGCCGGCCGGCCTGGCTCTGGTGCCAAGTGGCACCGACCTTTTCAGGGACGGCTTGGATGATGTCCTGAAGTCGGTAACAGTTGCGTTCGGTTGAAGCTGTCCAAGAATCCTAGGTTGTGGGCCCTTCAATCCATGTTTATCCCACCCTAGGCCTTCCGGGTCCTTTGATCAAACCGACATCAAATGCACGGCTCATGATCATCTTTGATACATTAGTAAACTTGTGGATCAGTGCCGTGGCCAGAAGAGGGGAAAGGGGGCCGGTCGGCCTGGCCTAGGCCGGCCGGCCTGGCCCTGTGCCCAAATTGTTCCTTCTTTTCCCCATCTGCTCATTCACTCACAAATTGTACAAAACTTGTGGAACTCATTAGAAATAATCAAGTTCACATTGGCATGAGCAAGATGAGCCTGGAATATCGTGGAATGTTGACGGTAAAATCATATAATAACGGCCGTCAAAAGTGATGGTGTCTTGTTCCCCGCGCTGTAGAACAGGCCGGTGTTCACCGACCCGAAAATGTACCTCAATACACGCTTGACTGCCACCAAGTGCTCTTCACGCGGGGATTCCATGAAGCGGCTCAAGTAACTCACCGCAAATGCCAATGATGCTCCTGTAGTTGGTGGCGTCGACAGGAGAAGTGTCTCCTTCCTTGCTCAGCTTCAGGCGAGTCTCCATGGGAGTGCGGGATGGATTACACCCCTCCAGACCCACCTTCTCGAGGATCTTCTTGGCGTAGGCCCCCCTAGCTGAGTGAGATCCCAGACGGCAGCTGGTGCACCTCGATGCCGAGGTAATACGAGTGTGCACCAAGATCGCTCATCCGGAATGTCTTCATCATCTCCGCCTTGAACAGTCTTCAGAGCACTGGTGTTCCCGCTGGTGATGATGAGATCATCCACGTACACGCCCACGATGATGCGACGGTCGCCGGCGCCGCGGACGTACATCCCATGCTCCGACTTGCAACGCTGGAACCCGAGCGTCGCGAGAGAGGAGTCCATGCTTCGCGTTCCACGCTCGTGGTGCTTGACGAAGTCCGTACAGGGCCTTGTGGAGGCGGAGTACCTTGTGCTTGTGCTCGTGGTCGATGAAGCCGGGCCGCTGTTTCACGAACACTACCTCCTGGAGCTCGCCGTTCAAGAACGCGGACTTCACGTCCATGTGATGGACTTCCCAGCTGTAGTGCGCAGCAACGGTGAGGAGTAAGCGTACCGATTCCATCCTTGCGACGGGCGCGAACACTTCTTCAAAATCGATCCCCTGCCGCTGGCTCCTCGCTCGTCCCTCTTCACCTTGTACACCCACTTGAGCCCAATGGCACGGTGGTCGGCGGGCAGCTCCGCAAGGCTCCAGGTGCGGTTCTCGGTGATGGACGCCATCTCTTCTTCCATCACCTTTCGCCAGTGCACGTCGCGCTCAACTTCCATGAATGACGCGGGCTCCTCCGAACTCACCGCGTACAGCTCTGCTTCTTCGAGCACGCGGCAAGCTCGCCCTGGTGCTGCAGTGGGGCCAAGGATGTTCTCGACGTGCCTGTAACGCCGCGCCACCTCAAGATCTTCGTCGGCGTCGAGGTTCTCGTCGCGGCTTGGTGGAGTGGCGTGTTCGACGACGACGTCGTCGTGGTCCTCCAGGTTCGGCGGAGTCGCGTGTTCATGATCCCCGTCGAGGAGCGTGTCGAGGAAGTCGCGGTCATTCGGAGCCGTGTCCTGCGCAGGTGTTCGTGGCGACATAGCAGCAGGTGATGACGAACTCGATGCAGAGGACGATGTGCTGGTGACAAGGCCCCCCTGATGACTGTACTCGACCGTGAACGGCTCATCTCCATGTTCCGCTCCTCCCTCCTCCGAATCCCAGCTCCAGCCAGTGTTCTCGTCGAACACGGCGTCGCGCGAGACGTGTACACGCCCGCTGTTCGGTTCGTAGAAGCGATAGGCTTTGGAGCCTGGCTCGTACCCGATGAAGACGACCTTGATCCCGCGATCCTCCAGCTTGGACAGGTGCGAGCGCGTGTTCTTGATGTAGGCCACGCACCCGAAGACCTTGAGGAAATGTACCGCAGGCTGCGTTCCATGCCAGGCTTCGTGAGGGGTCTTGCTGTCGAGCGCGTTGGTGGGGGAGCAATTTAGGAGGAAGACAGCCGTCATGACTGCCTCGCCCCAAAACCTCCCAGGGAGTCCTCTTGCACGAAGGATGCTGCGCGCCGTGTTGACGATGGAGAGGTTCCGGCGTTCCACGACCCCATTCTGTTGGGGAGTGTAGGGCGCCGTGAGATTCCGCTGGACGCCGGTGTTCACGTAGTGCTCCTTGAACTCCACAGAGGTAAATTCTCCTCCGCGGTCTGTTCGCAGAACCTTCAACTGCTTACCGCTCTCACGTTCGGTGCGCTGCCTGGAACGCCTTGATCGCATCTGGTGCCTCATCCTTAGTGCGGAGCAGAGTAATCCACATGTGGCGGCTCATGTCGTTGACGAGTAGGAGGAAGTAGCGTCTTCCACCAGGCGTTGGTGGAGAAACAGGCCGCAAAGGTCGCCGTGAACGAGTTCCAGTGCGTCCTTGGCCCGGAAGTTCGCCGCTCGCGGGAACGCTGATCTCCTCTGCTTGCTGAGCATACAAGATTCACACACCTGGTCTACGTGATCAATGTGAGGAAGCCCGCGCACCATCTCCTGCTTCTTGAGCTTGCGAAGTGCCTGGAAGTTGAGGTGTCCGTATCTTGAATGCCATAACCACGCAGTGTCGTCGACACGCGCGGTGAGGCACACTGGCTTCACGAGGTTGAGCTCGAGCATGTACAGCCGGTTCGCCAGTTCAGTCGCACCTTGGTCAGAAGCTCTCGACGTAGATCATACACGCGTAGTATGCCGGAGTCGATGCTGATCTTGTAGCCGTCCTCGTCGAGCTGCCCGAGACTCACGATGTTCGTCGTGAGCCGTGGGATGTAGTAGACGCCCCCAAGAGTGCGGTGTTCTCCGGTCTTGCAAGGCGAAGAGGATTGTGCCTCGCCCTTCGATGGAGACGACCGAGCCGTCGCCGAACCGCACCGTGCCGGAGATGTTGGAGTCGATCTCAGCGAAGGCGGCCCGGGAGCCCGTCATGTGGTTCGTCGCTCCTGTGTCGAGGACCCACCTCCTGGGATCGCCATCCTGCCTCTCGCCGAGCTGGAAGTAGGCTCTCCCTTCATCGAGTTGCACGGGTGCGGGCAGCGCCGGAGTGGTGTTGGGGACGGCCGGCGGCGAGATCTGGGAGGGGACGTCGTTGACCTGCGCAGCACATAGCAGTAAAGTGGGCTCCTCCTCCTCAGTTTGGGCCACATGGGCCTCGGGCTTCTTCCTGTTACGGCAGTCTCTGGACCAATGGCCCGTTTTTCCGCAGTGGCGACATGGATCGTCCGGAGGAGGTCGGCCCGATCCAGACCGGCTATCGCGTGTACCACCGTTGGCGCCGTCGCCGCGGCCGCGTCCCCGGCCACGACGCTTCCCGCGGTTGCTCGATGACGATCTGCCGCCTCCGTCTTGCTCGCGGCGAGCCTTCTGCCGAGCGAGCCATTCATCCTCGCACAGCAGCAACCTCCCCATGGCGTCAGTGGGTGGTTTTGGCTTGGCTAGTCGCTGCTCAAAGACGCGCAACCGCCCGGTGACCTCCTCGACCGAGGTGGTGTTGAGGTCGAGGAGCATCTCAATGGCAACTGCCGCCTGCGTGAGGTTCTCCGGAACGACCTGCAGAAGCTTCTTGACTACCTCTGCGTCTGTGATGTTGTCGCCGAGCGTGCGCAGGTTGTCAGCGAGCGCCATGATCCGGAGGGAGAAGTCGTCGATGGTTTCACCGTCCTTGAACGCAATGTCGGCGAGCTCTCGACGTAGCTGCTGTGCGTTCGAGTCGCGAACGCGCTGGACACCGACGCGGATCGTCTTCATGGCCTCCCACGCCTCCTTCGCCGTCTCCTTCCGCGCGAGCGTGCTCCACATGTCGTTGGGCACTGCTCGCAGCAGGGCGGCGAGAGCGAGTCGATCCTCGCGCTCGTCGCAGTCACCCGGATCGATTGCGTCCCACAGACCTTGAGCTTGGAAGGTCACCTTCATGACCAGCGACCATTCTTGGTAGTTGGTTCAGGGTGAGCAACGGATACGTCACCGACGAGGTCGCCTTCTCGACGACGCGCTCGATCACCACTTCACGCGACCGGGCGTCCCCGGAGCGTCTGCGGCGTGGGCGTCGAGAAGGAGATCGTAGTTCGGTCGAGCTTCTTGTCGCCGCCTTTCCCGTCAGACGGTCCAGTGTCTGAGGGCTTCTTCCCCGGTGACGACATGCCGTCAGGGATGTCCAATCGGCTCTGATGCCAATTGTTACAATTCCGGCGATCACCGGAGTTGTGCGGGAGTGGAAAACTGACGCAAGTTTTGGCGCTGAAAGCTTCAGCCTTTTCTGATCTTTGATTGCAGTATATAAAACACCTAGCTACGATACATGGCCGTAGTGGCCCAGCAACCGCGCACGACGGAGTCGTGCGCGCCCACGACGCGCGCCCCGTGCGAACCGAACGCGCGCGTCAGACTCTGACCGAAAAGAAAAACAACTGAACATTGTTTGTACAGAACTACAACTAACTCTAACTAGCTGACTGAGCTTACTCAACACCGCCAATGAGGTAGCTCCCCTCGTGGTCCGCAAGAAGTGCACGTATCGGCTCAGCGGGGAAGCTCTTGACAGGCCACCTGCGGCTGCAATAAAAACCGACAAACGAGCCCGGGGTCAGTCAAAGATCAGGACGCCGTTCGGGGTTCTGCGCTGAGGCCGCTTACCTTGTCCCAGTGGTAGAAGTGGACGGTGCCGGAGTTTCCGCCAGCGGGAGGGGCCTGAGCGGCGGCGAGGAAGCGGCCGACGACCGAGGCGAGGGAGCGAGGGCAGGAGGCGCAGGGGCGGTGGCGGGTTTCCTCCGCGCCGGTTCGGAGGTCCCAGGCGGCCATGCCGGCGTCCACGGAGGAAGCGGCCAGCACGAGCTGCTTCGGCGGCGGCGGCGCCATGAGCAGCGGAGTTAGGGTTGTAGAAGACGGTCACTTATCGGGAGACAGCGAAAAATGCATAAAATTTATGTATCGAGAGGTGTGTGTTTGTAATGTCCTGCTGTCGACCGGAGTCGTCGACGTGAGAATCACACGGTGAACACAGAATTCGCGAAGGGGAGGGCAAGAAACCGTTAACCCTAGATCAATTCTTCAAATTGGATAAAAAAACTCGAGATCAGTTTCTCCCTCACACGCCACATGAATATATCTCTCCCACCGTCAGATGACAACCCAGCCCCACACTAACACTGTTACAGCGTTTAACTAATACATAAATCCGTTTAGTTTCCTTGAAGACGACTCTCTCGCTTTACGCCATCGGCGTCACTTTTCTTGCATATCCTGGGGCATTACATCTCCCCCCACTTGGGCACTTGCTTGACCCCAAGCAATAGCCGTTGGGAATCTCTTCTACACGACGTAGAGATCTTCCCAAGTCGCTGCTGCTTCTGGAATTTTGGCCCACTTAATCAGCACTTGTGGAAGTGTTTTGCCTCCTTTCTTGACAAGACGTCGATCCAACACTTTTTCAGGTTGAACATCTGCTCCATTCAGATCCACCAGTTGAGGTAATTCAGAGAAAACTGGTGTGTAATTAGCCGTGAAGGGTTTAAGCTGGGACACATGGAGTGTGGGGTGAATTTGTGATTCTGGAGGAGGTCCAGTTTGTATGTTGTTCGTCCAATTCTCTCCAACACTTTGAATGGACCATAGTATTTCAGAGCCAACTTTGGAAATGGACGATTAACCACTGAAGATTGTGCATATGGCTGCAACTTAAGAAAAACTTGTTCTCCCACTTGAAACTTCATATCAGTTCTGTTCCGGTCTGCAGATAGCTTCATTTTGCTCTGAGCCTTGGCCAAGTGATGTTGAAGTAGAGCAGTTTGGAGCTTCCTGTCAGCCACAAAATCAGCAATAGTAGGATGAGGCACCTCCACTGAACTGGGTACAACACCTACTGCCGGATCATACCCATACAATGCCTTGAATGGAGAGCACCCCAATGATGTATGGTAGGAAGTGTTATACCAAAACTCTGCTTGAGAAAGCCAAGATTTCCATTGCCGAGGTGACTCACTAACAACACATCTCAAGTACATCTCCATACATGGATTAAGCCTCTCTGTCTGTCCATCCGTTTGTGGATAATAGGCTGTGTTGTACAGCAATTTAACCCCCTCCATTTTGAACAGCTCCATCCACAAGGTACTGGTAAACACCTCCTCTCTGTCAGACAACATTGACTAAGGCATTCCATGCAACTTGATCACATTATCATAAAGCACTCTAGCAATAGAAAAAGCAGTGTAAGAATGTTTGAGAGGTATAAAATGAGCATACTTGGTAAACATGTCCACTACCACCAGTATGACACTATATCCATCCACCTTGGGCAATCCTTCCACAAAATCTAGAGAAATATCCCTCCAAGCCCCTTCTAGAACTGGCAATGGTTGCAGTAGGCCTGCAGGGTGTGTGTGCAGATGCTTGGCTTGTTGACATACAGTACAATGCTGCACAAAGCTTTCCACATCCTTCTTCAATCCTTTCCAAGAAAAGAAATTGCTCACCTTGTGCACAATAGCTTTTTGTCCATAGTGTCCCCCAACTGCAGAAGAGTGTAAAGCTGAGATAATCTTTGTTTGAAGAGCAGAGTTGCTGCCAATCCACACCTTCCCATGCTTCCTGATAATGCCATTCTCTAGAGAATACCTTGACTCATCCTTGTTATGCGCCAACAGCTTGGTCAGTAAAGTTTGAGCAGCAGGGTCTGTAGTATAAGAATTTATCACCTCTTGAAGCCAGACTAGTTGGACAGAAGACACTGCTTGAATAGCCATCATGTGACCAACCCGAGACAAAGCATTAGCAGCCAGATTTTCTTTTCCCTTCCTCTACATGACCTTGAAATGAAGGCCCATGAGTCTTGTCATTGCCTTCCTTTGTAAGTCAGAATGCTAGTTTTGCTCAGACGGATAAGCTAAACTCTTGTGGTCAGTTCTGATCACAAATTCCTGGCGCTGCAAATATTGCCTCCATTCCTCCACAGCCATAATTAGAGCAAGGAACTCCTTCTCATAGATGGGCTTGTTCTTATGCACCTCTCCCAATGCTTTACTCAGATAAGCAATTGGTCTCTCCTTCTGCATGAGTGCAGCTCCAATGCCCACATCAGAGGCATCAGTTTCAACCACAAATGTTTCACTGAAATCAGGAAGTGCTAAGACAGGTGCCTGTACCATTGCTAATTTCAACTGTTCAAATGCCTGTTGTGTGTCAGCAGTCCAATGAAAAGCTTTCTTTTTCAATAACTGAGTTAAGGGTCTAGCAATCCATCCATAGTTCTTCACAAACCTCCTATAGTACCCAATTAGTCCCAAGAAAGCTCTTACTTTAGTAGCATTAGAAGGAACTAGCCATTGAACCATAGCTACAGTTTTATCATGTGCAGTGGCTACCCCTTTTTCAGAAATAACATGACCCAAATACTCCACTTCCCTCTGAGCAAAAGAGCACTTACTTTGCTTCATGCACAATTTGTGATCTCTCAACTTCTGCAACACCAACTTCAAATGTTCTTCATGGGATTCCAAGTCAGGACTGTATATAAGAATGCCATCTAAGAAAACCATGACAAACTTGCGAAGGAAAGGGCTAGGACATCGTTCATGATGCACTAGAAAGTTGCTGGGGCATTGCCAACCCAAACGACATCACCTTGAACAGATAATGTCCATGATGTGTCTTGAATGCCATTTTAAACTCATCCTCAGGCTTCATTCTCACTTGATGATACCCTGATTTCATATCGAGCTTGGAAAAGAATTTTCTTCCAGCTAGTTCCTCAATAATCTCTTCAATCAATGGCATAGGAAACCGGTTTTTAATGGTTAGGTCATTCAATCTTCTATAGTCAATGCAAAATCTCCAGCTTCCATCCTTCTTTTGGATCAACAACACTGGAGATGCAAAGGGACTGGAACTTGGGATAATCAGACCAGCTTCCAGCATTTATTTCACTTGACATTTAGTTTCATCTTTATGTGAAGGAGAGTATCTATATGGCTTGGAATTAACTGGTACAACGTCTGGATGTAATGGAATGGAGTGATCATATGCTCTGGGTGGAGATAGTGACTTAGGATCAGAAAAGACATCCTTATATTGTTCAAGAAGATGATCTACTGATGTAGATGGAGTTGGTTTTCAGTGGGGCATACTGGAGCTACCACAACCATTGCCCATATGTCATTGCCCTTCAGCCATTTGAACAACTTCTCTGCTGGTAAAAGTTCAACTTCTTGCTTAGTTGGTTTCACCCCTTGTAGCAAGATCTTGTGCCCCTCATCCACAAGCTCCAGAGTTCTGTCTTCCCAGTGAAAATTCATGGGGCTGTGAGGCTTCAACCAGTCATAACCCAATATTGCATCATAGGCACCTAGGTCCAGCACCTTCATATCAGTCTCCAAGGTGTACCCATTGCACCACCATTGCAATTTAGGAACCATGTGGTCAGTAAACAAAGTTTGCCCATTAGCCAATTTCACTAGATGTGGTTTAGTTGGTACAGTGGCAATGTCGAACAACTTGACAAACTCTACACTCACAAAACTGTGTGAACTCCCACTATCAACCAAGGTCAGCATAACTTTGTTCTGAACCAGAGTCCAGATCTTCATACATTCACCTTGATCAGTCCCAGATATTGCATTCAGAGAAAACTGACAGAATTCAGAGGGCAAGGAATCTTCTGGTGCTATCTGTGTCAAAACTTCCTCAGAAAGAGGCATATCCAGGTCATTGATCACCAGAGCATTCATATGTGTCTTTGGTCTTTGAGTACAGACAGCTACATGACCAGGTTCTTATTTCTCCCCACAGTGAAAACATAAGTTATTTGCTTTCCTGTAGTTGAGTGTTTGCCTTTCCTTCCACAGAGAAGATCTTTATGCACTGCTCTTGTGATCCCCCTTGGCCTGAGGTAAAGTATGCTTTGTTGGCCACACAGTTCTTGGTTGTTGCTGCTTGCCTATAATTTGTCTAAGATCTATTGTTGTATTTTGGCCAACTGAATTGCTCGATTCACAGTGATGGGGAGATGAGACTCCACCACTACTGCAATATCTGCTTTAAGACCCTTTATGAACTGAGACACAAAGAACATTTTCCCAAAACCATCATTATGCATACAGATTTCATATTGCAAGTTTTCAAAGGCTGTAACATACTCCTCCACAGTAGAGGTCTGAGTCAGTTGCAACAACTCACCTATAGCATTTCTGTAGTCACTGCTACCAAACTTTTCTTCTACAACCTTGATGAAATCATCCCATTTGCCCAAACCCCCATGTTTCTGCTTGTACACCTGCATCCACTTGGAGGCATTAGCCTCCATATTCAGAGAAGCAAGCACAGTCTTCATATGATAAGGAATGTTGCACACTTGAAAATAATCCACACACTTGGAATTACAGATGCGGGGATCAGTGCCATCGAAAGTGGGAAAAGAAAGTTTAGGAAGGGCATGTCTAAGACTGTCCCAATTGTCAAAGCATGACGGTTGGTCCCTTTAGCCCCCCGTCTAAACTGATTAGGAGCAGCTTGAAATTTGCTTGTATGGAATGGATTCTCCATGGAAGCATCCGACGGAGTAGGACTGGATGGTTCATCGTCCTACTCAGCACCCTGTTGATCTGCCAGATTGGCTACCACTTTGCTTGTAGTCTCTAGTTGCTTGGCCATCATTTGTTGATCCTTCAACATGTGCTCTACCAAGCAACACATCAAAATTATCCAAGATATAGTCCCTGTTGGCGGCTGTTAAGTACCAAAATAACCGCCACATTCTCTACTAAAGTGAAGGATTTGCAATGCTAACACGCATATTTCCCTTCGAATAATGTAGTTCCACATGTCCTTGGAGAATATTTGGCTGTAGGTGTTTTTCTGCATAAATAAAGGAAAATAAAGGAGAATCCACCTCATGGATCCAAGTGACAACCTCTCGACGAATCAGATGCTATCACGTGTGCATCACATGGATTGAGGGGGCCACAAGGGACCAAACCGCCTCAACTCAGTGTGTGCACGTGCGGACAACACTAAGGGCCCACAAGACAGTCACTCAGAGAAAGCACAATCCAGGGGAAGCCGACTAGGGGTCGGCCGAACCGACCTTGGGTTGGTTGATCCTGGCCTTCCACGTGTCACTCGCTCGTGCTCTCTCAAGGTCGGTTCTGAGGTTCTCCAGGGAATATTCAATCGAGATGCTGCTACTTGGAGCCTATAAATAAGAGGGAGGGGTCTCCAAATGAGACACACAACTCTTGGGCAAATTCACTCTCTTCCATAGGCTCTAGGCTTAGTGGAGTAGGCTAGAGTAGCTCTATTCAGGTTCTAGGTCTTCTTTGAGCTTTGGTAAGCTATTGTATCCCTTAGTTCTAGGATGACTTTGATCTACTTTGATCATATGTCTTTTCCATACAATGTTTGTGTTAGTTATGATATAATTGAGTTGTGTTCATGTTCTTGCTATCATGATATGCTTGGCTTATATGCTAGATTAGTCATATACCCTTGCGTAGGTAGTAGAGATATGAGTGCCCTCTCTTGTATTAGACTTTGCACCAGTTCGATTAGAATAAAGTTGCATGTCTTGCATGATCTTCATGATCATAGCCACGGTAATGGTTCACCGGCTATTCTTATAGTAGCGGCATCGATCCAAGTCTCAATAGTCCGGAATGGTCGATGTCTTGTGAACAACGCGAGCATGGGGCTCAGGTTGAAATCAACGAGTGATTATGAGTGTTCCCCACGGTTTGGCCGGGGTAGGCCGCGGGTGGTGACAGTCCCGTTGAACCCTCTGAAATCCTTCGCGTTTGGGTTCCTTGTAGGAGTTCGAAATGAGTAACAACATGGCTGTGCTTAAGCAGCGAGGGAGGTTATCTCCCCGTACCGGAGTGCTTTGATCTATCTCATGATGATGTATAACTTGTATCTCTAATGTGACCTATGAATGTATGTGTTTTGATTAGAACCTAGATGCTATCTTTTAGTCCTTTCCCTAGTCTAGATGTCCTAGAGGTGAACCCCAGTGTGTGTCACACTACCCATATCATATCCATGCTATCGCTATATTGATGACTACAATAGTACTCTTTTGCCTTTCTTTGGGAAATACGACACCCTTGGGAATACTCATGGGTGAAATGCTACAATGGTATATCCGTGCGCTTGCGGATCCCTTTTGCAAATGTCAGATTACCAATTGGTCAATAAGCATTTCTGGCGTCGTTGCTAGGAAACTGGTAACGTCGTTAAAAAATGCCACCTGTTCCATCGTCCATCCTCTTTTTGCTCAGACTAAGCCATCTTCCCGAACAACAACAGCGTCTGCGGGGAAGGCTTAGGTGGAGCCGTGGTTGCAAACTGTCTTAGCCCGAACGAAGAACTGCAAATCACCACCACTCACACATATAGTGAAAAGGAGATCTACGCTGTGCCTGAACCAGAATCTAACGCCGCCCAACGCCTCCAAATCTATCGCCGCCAACAGCACCGAGATCTCAAAGGCACCTCACCTGCGCCACTGAAGATGTGGAAGAATCGTTCGCTCGAATCACCCCTTCAGCACTTGGATATCACCAACCGGCCGACTGATTCGTCGAGTCTGCCGCCTCCAAACACCGCCAGAGATTCCAAAAGTCCTGACGCCTGTGCTGCCTGCAACTCTTCGAGATTCTACCACCACAGATAACCCCACCGTCGAGGATAACCGAATTTGATACCGGAGTCGTCGATGTGAGAATCACAAAGTGAACATAGAATTCGCAAAAGGGAGGTCGAGGAACCCTGAACCCCAGATTAATTCTTCGAATTGGATAAACAAAATTGAGATCGATTTCTCCCTCACACGCCACAGGAATATATCTCTCCCACCGCCAACTGACAACCTAGCCCGACACTCACATTGTTACAACGTTTAACTAATACATAAATCCGTTTAGTTTCCTTGAAGATGACTTCCTCGCTTTACGCCATCAACATCAGTTCTCTTGCATCTCTTGGGGCATTACAATACTTTGAGAGAAGATACATAATCGAGAGAGAAAGATTTTGCAAAATGGAGGAACTAAACAAGCCCTCAATTGCTAGTGTTAGGTTTGCTCCTACATATTTGCCATCAGATACAGAAGGATTCTAACATTTTTGCCATAATCGCTAATGTGGCATGCCAACTCACCATTGCCCGCGAGGATCGGGACGCGAAAAGGCCAAAATACCCTGTCTTATTTACCTCTTTCCCTCTGTACAGTCGCTAACGTGTGGGACCCGACCACGTCTCAAGTCATCTTCAACCTCAAGACTGTTCTGTCATGGCCAGCCTGCTCTCTCAGCCTGCCGTGAGCTCTGTCCCGACCGGCCTCCGGCGAGCGCTAGTGACGCGCGGCCATGGCGGCTCGACCCCGGCTGGCGTCGGCTAGGCTGCAGTCCGCACTGGGCGAGCGGAGGCCCTGCCTCGGCGTGCCCCCTCCACGGGCGGCGGCAGCCCAGCCATGGCTCACAACGGCTAGCCCTGTTCATGGTCCAGTCTGGAACCGGCGAAACCACGAGATCGACCCAGACAAAACCATCGAAAAGTCGCTACCGGTCCCGGTTTCGTTTGGGTGGAAACCATTTAACCCGTTGACCGCCGCACATTATCGTCTTCGTGTGCCCTCTACAATCCAATCCACACCTTCATTACTCGATCTGCCGTGGAATCGAGGACGCGGTCGCGGAGGTTGTCGGCGCGCGACTCCACGAGGCCCTCGACGGCCTCCCTCCGCAGCTCCTCAGAGTTGTTGTCGGCCATCCAGAGCCGGCCGCCGTGCCTCCCCACAATTCACCGTGCTGCAAAACAACTTCGACGGCGGTGGCGAAGTCGCCATGCCGGACGCCGACGAAGACCGGCGCTGTAAGAACCGCCCAATTTGAACTCGGATTACGTGAATTGACGGTCATGTCAATAGGATAAGAGTCACCACTTACTCGCCTTGCGGCATGTCAAGTGTTAACTCACTCCTAAAGATGCATAACTCAGTGCAATTCAACATAAAAAGAGAACAAATCCGGTAGTCCCGGTAGGTGTTCCACACACGCCCAAGATCGAGCACACCCACCGTTACAAATCACATCATCACAATGAACCATAAAGAGCAATTTTAAACGACATGGTTTAACAATTAAGTTACAAATTCTTACATAAATGGTTCCAAGAAGAAAGAAAAGAGAGCAAAAGGAACAAGTTTAAGCTCTCAACATGACAACATAAAAGATGGATGAGTTTGAAAGTGCATCTAATCCCTTAAGTGAGTTTTGGTGAATTGAATGACAAAACGATTAAAGGACTAATGTGTTTCATAAAGTTTATGAGCAGGAATTAATTGATATACTTGTTATGCACATATGGATACTAGTTGGATATATTGTGTGCGGCTCATAAAGCATGAAATGATGGGTCCTAATGTACTATGATGTGACTAATGACAAGTCAATGTGAAACAAGGAAAGAGACATGGTCTCTAGCTCTCTAAAGACTTGTTGACTTGCATATGGGACATCAAGGTTGTTTATGGACAAAATAAGGAGATTACAAGCCATAATTAAGGATAAAGAGAGACTTGGTGTTATGAGTTACTATTTGGTCTATATGTTGGAAATTGGTTTGCATACAAGACCATGATCAATTTGAAAGAAAGCTTGGTGCATATTTAGAATTGGCCTTCATTGATGATACAAGTCTTTGTGAAGCTAAGTATGTCGCATGGATGAAAAGTTGGGTCTAGGGATAGTGTTTTTAGGTACTAAGCATTGTGTGATCAAGTTGCGGCTTGAGTCATAGATTCTTTGCTAGGGTGACGAAACATTCTACGGGATAAACTTGATGGACCATGATCATATATGGTTTTCATATTGGCAAGTATCTAGCCTCATTATGGAAAGGTGAATTGAACTAGAAGTGGATTTTAGTTGAAGACAAAAGTTCAAGTCATCTGCTCAAGCATGAATCGCTCAATAAGAAGATGTTAACAGCCCTCAATGCAAGCGAATGTGATTAAGTGTGGCATGGTAAAGAAAAGATCAAGCTCAAGTTAATAACTTAGTTTTTGATTTACTCTTGAGTTTAGGCATGCCGTACTATCAAGAGGGATGAAACACTGGCTCATGACTAAAACCATTGAGTGCTCATAGGTTGACCCATGAAAGATATCCTTGAGAGTTTAACCTTGTAAAGGGATGGGCTTCTCTGCCCAAGAGGGGTGCAACCGCCCTCCAGGGGCGGTCTGACCGCCTTTCCCTTCTGACAAGGGCAACGGCTAGTTGTTTCAAATTTCCGGTGCAACCGGTATTTGGGACCGGTGCGACCGGGTTGGCCTGACAGAGCAACGGCTAGTTTTTGATGGATGGGGTATTTATACCCCCTTGCCTTCCTCGTTGAAGGCTGCTGGTTCTTGGTGAATTTGAGCCCTCCCACACACTTTCCTCAGCTGAGAAACCTTCCCAAACCCCTCATTGTGAGACTTGTATGATTTGAGCTACCTTTGTGAGTTGGGTTTGAGAGAAACTTTGAGTGGGAGAAATTCTGAACTTAGAGAGTACTTGTGAGCATCCTATAGCTTGAGCACTTGTGGTTGGCGTCAAGAAATTCTTTGTGACATTTGTTACTCTTGGAGCTTTGGCTCCTAGACGGCTAGGCGTCGCCGGTGAGCTACCATTCGTGTGGTGAGCAACCGGAAGTTTGTAAAGGTCGGTTTCCACCTTGAGGGAACCATTTCTTCTTAGTGAAGAGTCAAGGTGTGGCGTGTATACACCTTGACGAGGTGGCCTTGCGGGGTGCCTCAAACGGAGATTAGGAACCACCGAGCTTGCCGATTGTGTGCATGCGGTGGGTCTGAACTTCGGGAAAAATCCGTGTGTCTCCTTTGCCTCATTTGATTCATTTCTAGCTTTATTTGCTTCCGCTTCGATCTACTTGGGTATACATCTTGTGGGTGCAGGGGATTCGTGAACCTACCAAGAAACACCTTGACAAGCTAGTGCCACAAGTCAAATTGGTGCTAGAAGATCAAGAGGGGGTCGAGCTACATTTCTTGAAGCTTGCTGTCCAGGGGCGGTCAAGCCGTCTTGGGATACTGGTCACACCGGTATTCCCTGGCATTTGTTGAAGTTCACTATTCAGGGGCGGTCTAACCGCCCTGGCATAGCGGTCTAACCGCTATTGCCCCTGACAGCAAGGTGAAATAAGTGTTAGAAATTTTAATTGGTCGTCTCGCCTATTCACCCCCCCCTCTAGGCGACATCTAGATCCTTACAAGTGGTATCAAAGCAAGGCTTCATATCAAAGCTTAACCGCCGTGAAGAAAAGATGTCGATTCAGGTAACTTTGAGCCACTCGAGCTCGATGGCTCAAACTATGCTTCTTGGTCAGCAAATGTTCATTCTACTCTTAGAAATATAGACCCTGTGGTTGAACATATTCTAGTTGCTAGCATTCTACCTCCTAAGTTTGATATTGAGAACATTGATCATTCAAAGATCACTCAAAAGGAGTTAGCATGTTCGCAACTCAATGCTTGTGTTACTAACTTCTTGCGAAGTACTGTTTGTGAAGATATATGGAATAGTGTTTCTAGAAAGAAAGAAACCCAAGAAGATGCACATCTCATTTGGACTCTCATAAAAGAGATTTTTGAAGATTTCAAGAGTGATGATGATGAAAAGCAAGAAGACATGGAGTCACATGAGAAGTGCTCAACTTCATCAACCAACTGTCGTGAACCTCATGTGATCTCATGTGTGGAAGAAGATGAGCAAAACAAGCTTGATGGTGTCTCTGCGCAGAGGGCGGTCCAACCGGCCTGCAGCCCCGGTCCAACCGCCCCTGACAGAGAACACGCATCAACATCTCTTAAGGCACAAGTATTGATTCAAGCAAAGCTTCCACTGCAGAAATTCAATCCTCAAGTGATGAGGGTATTGTGTGCTTGATGGCCAAGAAAGAAAAGAAGATAAGGAAGAAGAAGACCAAGGGAAGAAATTGTGAATCTCATGAGAAAGTTAGTTCTTTGACGGAAGAACTAATTGCTCTCAAGTCATCTCATGCTTCCCTGGTTTGCAAGTATGATTCATTGGCATGTGATTATGCTTGTGCTACTAATGCTCTATCTTGTGTAGAAAAATTAGAAAATGCCAATGAAGTGCTCAATGCTCAACTTGAAAAGCTCACTAGCAAGTATGTGGATTTGCAAGGAACTCATAAAGAACTTGAATATTCTCATGAGAAGCTTGTAGATTCATATACTTCATTAGAAATAGCTCATGAGGTTGTTATCACATCGGTAAAACTTTATCAACCCCTCACATCCACATGCACATGCTCACCTGTCAATATTGAATTATCTTGTGCTAAATCTTGTTGCTCTCAAACAAGCTAATCTAGCATTGAGCATGTACTTGTAGAGTCTTGTGATGATCTCATTGCACAAGAAAATGATGAACTCAAGCGAGAGATCGGAAAGCTAAAGAATGACTTGATCAAGAGTAGAAGCATGAGTCAAGTGCAACCTTCTCAAGATAACTGTGACAACATGGTGAAGAAGCTTGAGAAGGGAATCACCGTCACTAGCTCAAACTCTAAACTAGTTCAAGCAAAGAATCACAAGACACAAGAAGAGTTCAAGGGGCCAAAGCTTTCATCCCTAGTGAATCCCTCATCCAACAAGTCTAGCAAGCAAAAAGGTCAAGCAACACTTGAGAGAAGACAAACTCAGAGAATCTACTATAGGTGCAAGGAAAAGGGCCATATGATAAATGAGTGCAGAACAGATCCAAGTGAATTGGAGCCTGTCCAAAACCGGTCACACCGGGTTGCCAGGGCAGTGCAACCGCTCCTGGTATATGCTGCACAACCTTCTCAAAACAAGTGCAAGCAAGCAAGATCTCATATCAACAAGCTTGAGCCCAACCAAGAGCAAGACAACAAGTGCAAGGAAGCTCCAAGCAATAACAACAACCGACGATGCTATGTGTGTCGACAAAAGGGGCACTTGAGTAAGGATTGCCCAAATGGTAAGTTTCCTAAGTCAAGCTTAGTCCAATATGATTTCACTAAGCTTGGGAATCACAAAACTAGTACTTGCAATATCAAGGTGATTAACTCACCTCAAAATAGTATAAGAGCTATTTGGGTTCCTAAGCACCTTGTGACTAACTTCAAAGGATCATGGAGATGCATTGGATACTTGGCCAATCTTTACATCAAATTGAAAATGAAGAGAACGGCCAAATGTGAATAATTAATGATATATCATTTCATCCAATGGCATCTTTGTAATGTGTTCTTACTATCTTAGGTCAGTCACTTTCATGCTTATTCTTGTGCATCTCAAATTGTGTGCTTGCAATACTCATTTGTTAAAAATAGCATGCTAAAGTGTTTATGCAAACTCTTGCCACATGTTGCTTTTAATGGCTCCTAGAGCATATCTCCTTAGTATTTGACAGAAACTCAATTGTGAAATCAGTTCAATAAATGGCAAGGACATGAACAAGGGGGGAGATGTAGTTCTCCTGCTGAACCCGGTGCAACCGCCCTCTGGGACCGGTTGGACCGGTTTTGGTCAGGGGACTAGTTCGCCTCTGGCAGTTCTCGGGTGATTCGGTCATGTGGTCCAAAAGATCTGGTCAAGGGTTGTTTTGGACATGTTTTCTTGCATATTTGACAGTAAGTGCACATGACACTCGTTCAATCATGCAAAACCTTATGTGTCTTGACCAAGTATTAGAGTGAGCCTCATCTAAAAGTTCTTAATAGAATTGAAAGTGCATCAAAAGGAAATTCAAATCTCTTATGCACAAATTAAGGGGGAGCTCATTCTAAAACTTGTGTCCTTGTGAGACTAACTTCCTCTTCTAGTGAATTTGTTGTCTCATCTATGAGAATGAGTTTCTCATTTGAGTATGCCATCATATGAACTTCCAAAAATGGTAAAAGTTGAAGAATCTTTAGTTTGGATTATGCCACTAACCCTTGCATGGCTACTCACCATGATTTAGTTTAAATTCCTTCGATTGGTTTTGAAAAGGAATTTAGCCTATATTGTGAGGTTTCATTTTTGGTGATCCTTGTCCATTCAAATCAATATGGTCACTAAATGTGGAATTTGTGATAGTGCAAATCAATGCTCTCTCTCTAAATATGGATCAAGAGAGCAAGTCTTGATCCTAAACTTATATTGCACAAAAGTGGAAGACTCAAATGGAAAAGGTATGTGACTAGAGACTCATGTTGTACATTTGAGCATTTAAGTTACCCAACATGCTAGTGTGTATCTTTGTATATGGTTAGTTCAATGTAAACTCCCTTATCATGCTCTTCGGATATTTAGTTGATGTCTCTCTTATTATTGACGTTTGTCAATTGCATGGTATTGTGGAAGACATGAGTTAAATATGCCGACATGGTCTTTACCTTGGACTACCATATATTTGTGTGACATAGGATAGTCTTTCGAAAAACATATACTAGCATGGTAGGAAATGTGTTTTTTTTAGAAAACATTCGGTTTTTGGTCCTTTTGACCCTATGGATCTGCTATGACCATTGTTCAAATTGTTTGATTGATGGCTGGTCATTAGTAGTGAAATTTCTCAAGTTCACAAGATCCAACTCTACCCACCCATAGTTCTTGGAAGAAGCAAGAAAATATGAAATTAATTGGAGAAACTTAATTCTTCTGAGATAAATAAGCTTTATTGGATATAATCTTGATACTATCTCTCATCAATCAAAAGGAAGATGTTCAAGGGATCAAATCTCTCATCTCTCTCTGCCATGCCAGACCGGTCCCACCGCTCTAGCAGACCGGTGCAACCGGTATGCCTATGCAGTTTCCTTTTATCTCTCCCGTGAGTCTACAGGGTCTTATCCTTATCTACTCATACTCTTTCACTCCCATCGGTCTCCCACTCTCCCAAAACCGACGCCACACTCTTCCTCCTCTCTCCCATGGCGACTTGAAGTTTCAACCAAGAAAAGGCTTTCTCTCTTGAAGATTTGCAGGTGCCCCAGGTCGGTGCAACCGAGTGCCACACCGACATCTTGATTTGAACTCGTTCTCTTCTCTCCAAAGGTATTCAAATCTTGTTCTTCGTCGATCTACTCACTCAGGTCATAGATTTGAATTTCCTTTGGTGAATCATCCTAGAATACCTCTTAGAAGCGTATCCTAGGAGCTGAATCATTTTCGTTGGACACATTGCTCGATTTCACAACTTAGGGTTTGACTGGGAAAGGCGGTGCGACCGGTCCCCAGGGGCGGTTCGACCGCCCTGCCCAGTCAAGGTTTAAGTCGTGCAATCATGCATAAGATCAACCATTATCTCTCTAGGATTGTTTATCTCTCCAGTATCAAGATATTATTCCATCTAGATCTGTCCTTGATGAAAAATCTCTTAGTATCAATTCCTAGATGCTGATCATGCTTCTTTTTCCCCTAGAGCACTCAACATTTCATGATTTGTGACACAAAATTCCTTTAGCAGCTTGAAATTGCATTTAGATCGCTTGGCTCTGTTCTGCCAGGGGCGGTGCGACCGGTCACCAGGACCAACCGTAATGATAGATTCCTTGGAATGGAAATTCTATCATCCTTCGTGCACGCGGGGTACGAAAACCAGCGCACGTATGAAACACGTGGGCAAGATGTGCTGGGCAGTTAGTCAAATACACCATAATTAGTAAGCCACCTGAAACAATCCCGAAATTCCCTCTAGGGCTTCATGGTCTATGCAAATCCTTAGCGATCCAACGAGTTTTCGCAAAGCACTAGTTGGTCAAGCTTTATTTCAAAAACTGGTGTAATGGGACCGTGCGAACCTCTGGTACACAACTTTTCGCTCTGATACCAGCTGTGGCAGAACCGCTCAAATTAATCCGGCTTAAGTGCGCTAACCTTCCATTGGTCATCACGCAATTAAAACGGAGTAAGATGACAGTCTGTCGAGTCGAGCCCGATGCAACCACAGACAGTTACCTCGATCGAAACGAGCCGTGCGAACACTCACTCGAGGGTGAGTTCCAGAGATTACAACAATCCGCAAGTGATTAAACAGGTCCCACATGAGGTATTTTATTACAAATCGAGTTATTGCATAAAGTAAAGAATTCAGAGTTCAAATTGCAGCGGAAAGTAAACTATTGAGTCGTAAGGCGGTAATATCATGTGAAGCCGTCATGATATCACTCAGAAGCATCCTCGTCCCAGACAACGGTCCAACCTGGAGGAAGGGTAGTTGGCCAGGTAAGACCTGCAACCATCTCCTCGAGAGCACTACCTGAAAATAATTCAACAAGCAAGGCTGAGTATACTAATACTCAGCAAGACTTACCCGTCGGGTGAAAACTACTTCACCGTCTCCTAGACATGCAAGGCTTTTGGCTGGTGGGGTTTGTTTTGCCAAAGAGCGACTAAGAGCGGGTCCTCACTTTCAAAATTTTAGCATCAAGTTCTAGTTCGAGTTAACCATTCTAGGTGAGCCAACTTACACTAGTCAAGCAAGTTGAGCAAACAGTTAAGCAAGCATCAAGTTTATCATCGTCATGTTCCACTTTCTTACTCAGTGCGACAAGAGGTCAAGTAATCTCATTTGCTGCGAGAAACAGACAGCTCGAACCAATTTTATAACCTTGCAAGGTGGATACTAAACACACGGAAAAGCACTAACCACAAAGGTCGACGCTAATCAGGCCGTTCCCATCGATCCGTCGGATTGTGTCCGGAGCCAAACTTCCCTTGGATACAAGGCCTATCCGGAAATCGCGGCAGCGCCGGCCAGAATCGGTCTTGCACCACATGTTGCAAGCATGGGGATAAGTCCCAGAAGAAGTAGGAAAAAGTCCACGCACCACTTCACGTAGGTACTAAACTTACCGGTCCCATGTCCCAAACAATTGCTTAGTGCTTTCAAACACTTGACCAACATCGCCGACACATTCCGACCTTAGCCAATTCTCCATAAACAGACGGGACATCTACATGACCAAAATCCCGGTCCAGTCATCCTTATGATTCCAACATAAGTAAAGCAGGTGATTCCTATATCTCGCGAATGACAGGAAATCACTCGACTTTTACCGGGTCCTTATAGCATGGCATCCTATCGACCTATCATACTAGTATTGCAAAGCATAGGTACCTAGGATCATGCAACTAAGGTTTTCAAATCAACTCCTAAATGTAAATGCACAAGCATAACTTAACAAAACATAGTTGCATGATTTAAAAACATAGGACATGCTCCGGGGCTTGCCTTCAAACTCAAAGTTAGTAGGCTGATCTTCCGAAACTTGGTTCGGGCCTTGATTTGCTTCAACGGCGTTCAGTTGTCCCTCGGACGGTCCATCTCCTTGAGTTGGCATGAGCTCGTAGTCTCCATCGGCGAGAACTTGTTCTACACGAATGCACATGCATAAGAGATGATATTGTATCGAGCATTGCATTAAACACGACAAGCCCGGAATGTATTAGTGATCACATTCACCTAGACATGTTTTGTCTAACCTTCCCTTACTTTAATTAAACTTGTAGTTACTCATTAAAGTACTTGGGTTTGGTTGGTGGTGATTGCGTACACATCTAAAATTATTCAACTTGATTTCAGCACAAATAGCAAAGGTGTGTGGGGTGATGTTTTTAACTCACTAAAATTGCTTAAAGAGGTGACTTATTTTTATTTAGCCATTTAAGCAATGCAACTTCAACAATTTATTCTAGTAGTTTGGTGTATGCTTTTAATGTGAGAACACTACAGTATGCTCTTTGTGTAGTATTAGATTTACTGACCGAAAATCAGCACAAAAGGATAAGTACATCAATCATGATAAATCAAACAAATTTGACACACTAAGGGCATGCTTAATCCTTATAAAATCACACTAGCAGAAATAATTTCTAGGAAAATTACCAGAGATATAACTAACTGAGATAAGCTACCATGCCAAACATTAGCTTAAAAAGATGCAAAGGATCTTCCTATAAAATTAGTTTGGTTTTCAGCTGCTTAAAACAGCCGAGCATGATGTTAATTAACTAAAGGCATGTTAGCAAGGTCAAACTAAGCTATAATTTTCATAAATAGCACATCAAGATGTTTTCAAGCCACTGCAAAAATATTAGGTTTATCTGTTGAACAGATTAATTATTAAAATTAATAGATCAAACTACGTGCAGACAGCTAGATTTAATTATAACTCAAACTCTAGTGTGTAACTTGGTGCAATCTTTTTACAGGAGCCTAAGCGTGATTACTAGAAACAATATACAAGAATATGAACTCAAACAAAGTTGTAGATTTCAAACTATGCACAAATTCGTGTTTCAACAGATTTGAATTTATTTTGAAATCTACTCACATAAATCCTATACATGCTTTCTATAAAAGATAGAGCACTTCACAAGGATTTCAGAACAGTTGAGTTTGCATTTTTCTGATTTTTCTATGATTTGTTACGCACTTTACAAGTTCACTATTTCCGATCTAAAACTTGAAATCGCAGATTTACAGAATGGCCCCCAAAACTTTTTAAAGCCTCGCGAAAAGGCCCCTGCGTTTTACACCAGGAACCCTGGACTTCATCTAATTCTAACTACACAGTCCCCAGGCGGTTGGAGATCTGAAGACCATGATTCCAGCTAGGGGAGGTGTAGGCCAGGTGTAGGCCGATCGGCCTACACCTGGCCCCCCCTAGCCACCGCCTTCGTCGTGGACGCTCCTGATTGCTTCCTGAGGTCGGTAACGGTTGCGTTCAGTTGAGGTTGTCCAAGAATCCGAGGTGGGTGGGCCATTCAATCCATGTGTTTCCTATCTAAGCCTTTCGGGTCCTTGGATCAAACCTAAGTTGATTGCACGGTGCTTGATCATCCTGGGTGTTTGCTTGAGCTTCCTGGATCAGTGACGTGGCCAGAACTGGCCAGGGGAGGCCGGTCGGCCTGGGCTCGGCCGGCTAGGCCTGGCTCTGTGCCAGGTTTGGCCCTTGTTTCACCTTTTTCATCCTGCAACCATAACTCATCCAAAACTTATGGAATTCGTTAGTATAAACACATTTATACATGGAACATGGTATGATTATCCTCATTTCACCGAATTGTTGACGGTCAAAACTAGGTTGTAATGGCCGTCAACACGCCCCCAAGCTTAGACTCTTGCTCGTCCTCGAGCAAGGCTAAACTCTAGGTTCGGTGGGTCAGGAGTTGCTTCAATGTGTATACTCTCTAAGTATCTTGTACTTAAACCAGAACTCAAAAAATCATTTGAATAAGTTGGCATAAAGAGAACTCATACCATGATTCAACGTGGGGATGCATAGTTCACGTCTTGGGCTGTTGAGAGCCTGAATGGTCATTTTCAAAGTATTTCCTGCAACTTTTCAGGTTCCATCTCGGAGATATGAATTTTTCAAAAAGATGGTTAAATCATTTCCCGATGGAACTCTCGAGTCACTCAAGGTGTAACAGAGAGGAATTCAACTTTGTATGGAATTCAACTCTGGTAACAGAGACAATGGAGCATTGTCTCCAACTCTCTTTTTTTCGAATACATCTCTTCTCTTACTTTGGTAACAGAGAGGAATTCAACTTTGTATGGAGTAATTGAGGACCTTTGGCGTGAGCTTTGTGATGAGATGAGTATATTTCATCGACGGTGGACGTCAACCCCGGAGCGGGACTTTGACTAGTCGGACATTTTGAGGCTGAGGTGGATGGGAAGACCGATAAATGACAAGTGCCTTCTGCAAGCGGACTTCACCATTCGACAAGACTCAAAGCAACTCAAGATAGCATATGATAGTTCATAAGATGTATAATTGTTTAGGCTCTGGATAGGACATTTAAACCATCGAGGAATATTCACCAAGTAATATTTTTAAAAAACTTCCGAGAGGTTCCTTACTAGGCATGCAGTTATACCTCGAAACAAACCATATCAAAACTCACAATAACTTAAACAATGAACAAGTGCTCTCCTTCCACAGATAAACATGGTAGGATCCTTAAATGCCAACGAACTCAAATACTTGGAAAGTAAGGGATTAAACATAAGGCACTCAAAGGGCATAAACAGAGCAACTATTCATCATTCCAAGGTTATCAACCATATTCCATACATAAGGAGCTTTTTATTCGACATTGTTTTTGTTTTGTTTTTTTAAATATATTTATTATTATTATTATTATTATTATTTTATTTTATCATAGCAAGGCAAGGCAAGGCAAGGCAAGGCGCTTTCAAGCATACCTGAGACTCCCCAAGCTTCGCTGAAGCTCATTGGTAGTACTGGTTGGGGTCGTAGTGCATGTAGTCGAAGAAGCCGTGCATGTCAATCTGGAGGGATGTGGTCATCCCCCAGTTCTACTGGGTGAGGTCAGTGTTGTGTGCAACCTCATCTCTGAGCTGCTGCTACTGCAGAGTCATCGTCTCCAACCTGGTTCTAAGATCAGCGATCCCCCGGGAGACCGGGTTTTAGTTGTCATACCTGGCGGAGGCAGATGGTCCGACCTGCGGGCCGTATCCTGCCGTCCCTTGATGGTAGTCGAACGCCTCCGTCGAAACTCATATGGGCAGTGGGGTTCTCGTGCTGCTGCTGGTAATCGTACTCGGGCTGCTGCTGGTAGTGGTACTCGGGCTGCTGCTGCTGGTGGTACTTGGGCTATGGTGCGGTAGAAGTTTCGGCTTCACTGTCGTGCCTGGTTCGCCTGCCATGTGTTACAGGGCCTGCAACACTGTGGTGAGCGGGTTCCCTCCTTCTGAGCTGCATGGTTAGACTTTTCGCCGATCTCAACGACAAAGCCGAGCATGCAAGCTCGACTTCATCGAGGAAACCAGGATAACACATGAAAAGAGTATGACGAGGGCCCTTGCGTATCAAGTGACCCTGGATAAAATGGTCAATACCAATGCAAGACTGATACTCTTGTGTAGCGGGAAGGAAAGTGATTTGAGCGCCCTGCAAAGCACCAACATGGGTGGCAATGCGGGTGACTAGCGAGGTTATATCAATCGTGGCTCGGCCAGTGATTAACCTCTGCCAATCATCAAGCATGCTCATGACAGGTGAGAAACGAATTTTCTTGACCATGGCATAAAGGCACTCCAAATCAGGCAAAAGGCAAAGACTCAAATCAGCTCGTGGGTGAACCACCATAGCGATCCATTTTGCCAGAAAGCGAAGAGTGGGGTTATGGATGGCTGTGATGCTGTTTTTCCCAGAGGACGGCTCACTTGTCATGCTATCCCACCATGCGGCACGTTTGTACCGACGGTTAGTCACCAAAAGGTCAGCGTCAATCATGCATCTCTTGTTGAAACCAAGAGCTTCTCTGAGCTGTTTATGGGATCAAGGTAAAATCCTCGTTGAAAAACCAAAAGCAAATGTTAGTCTTGTTGGGAAGAACTTCAATTTTTAAGCTCATCAAAAATTTGAGGACCCGGTGTGTCCGAGGACCGGTGGATGGTCGCTTCCTGGTGTGATGAGTGATTGACAACGTGGTGTGGATTGACGTTTCCCTTGGCTCAAGTATTGCTGGTGTAGAATGCGGCTTGGTTGCATTGGTGCAGGTGAAGAACAGGCGCGAAAGGTCTTAGCCATGGCAGCCTCCGAGGAGCGGAGAGACAAGTAGGCTTGGTTCGAGGGACCCGGTGGCCAGTGGATCAAGTGCGGCTTCACATGCTGGCAAGAACGAGCAAGGGGACGTGGTTCCGGTGCGAGGTAGTGGCTCACAACCGAAGCTCGTACGCGGACGAGAAGCCGGCGCAAGGTGGCGGCTAACAACCGAAGTTTGCGCGCGGGGTTTGGTGATTTGGCCACAAAATCATCGGTGGACGGTTTCCCTTGGTTTGGGCCTAAAAACCAAGGACCGAGGACTCGACGAGGTGAGATTGGGCAGCTGGGCTGAGGTGACCAGCCAGGGGCGGTTTAACCGCCCCCCAGGGGTGGTTTAACCGCCTCCCCCTGGGCCGGCACAAAAACGGCGTCGAGGAGCTTCGATCCGGAGGACACGCGGCGTGACTGCAAGGCTTGCGTCGGAGGGAAGCTAGCTTGCAGTGGAAGGTGCCCGAGCCGGAAAATATCTGAGAATCAAATGTCAAATTTGCCCCTGAGGGGTATGTATCACTTAGGGGTAGTTTAGTCTTTAGAGCACCACCACTTGGACTACTAATAGCCCCTCCCAGGGCTGGTGGCTGCTATCTCTTTGGTTATCCTTTTAGTTTTTCCTTTGAACTAGTTTTCCCTTTATCCCCTCCACCTAGAACTACTTCGAATCATTCCTAGTTTGTATAGGTGAATTCATGGTTATGTGATGGAGTTTGTGCTGCTCATCTTTGTGCCATGATTTGATTTCCCGAGCTCCCTTTTCCTTTTCTATTTTCGTTGGTATTTTCGGAGCTATTTTTGGGGGATTTTCGTTCTTCTCTTTCGGCATTTTCTCTCGGATTTCTTTGGGGGGATTCACGTATGAGTGCCTTGTGCCTCTTTTGCTGGTGATCCTTTGCCCCCAAACGCCGAGAATCGCTTTGGATTTGAGATTTTCGGGATGAACTCGAGGTCATGGTGTTCATCACGAGATCTGAGATTCCGGGAGTTGTACTGAGTTAGAGGCCGAGATCTTTTGGGAAAACACTCCACTGGAGGTCTAGATCATCTGACCAAAATCTCGCCTCAAGAGCTCAAGCGGTTTGGGAGATCCACTTTTGGTTTGACTTTTTCCCGAGCTTCCCAGGCCAGGGCGGTTTAACCGCCCCCTGACCCGGTTTAACCGCCCCCCCTGGGGTGTGTTGGATCGAGTCTTGTTTCGGGCCATTTTGCGTTCGTTTCGATCGATTCGAGTTCCGCTGTGATATTTCTTGTTCCTAGGGTCAGTAGCTTGACAGTGGCTACGTGATCTTGGCAAGATCGCTCTCGGAGGTTTCGGAGTTGGTTTGGGAAAATAGCCGGATCGGTTGGAAAGAATTTTTATCGGCTCCCATTCACTCCCCCCCTCTCTGGTCACCGTTTCGGTCCTTCAATTGGTATCAGAGCCGGTTACGGGTCTTTGCGACTCTAACCAGTCTAAGATCCAAAGATGGCGTACCAAGATCGGGGTTCCGGGCCTCCGTACTTCGATGGGAAGAACTACCCGAACTGGGTTGCGCGTATGAGTGCTTTCTTGCGAGGCAAAGGAAAGTTGCTGTGGGATGTGACGAAAGATGAAAACTATGTCAATCCCACCAACTTAGATGCCCAGGATGCAAAGGATAACTTTGAGGCGAATGCTAGAGCTGTTGACTACTTGTTCCGTGCTTTGTCTGCCGAGGAGTTTGAGCGTGTTTTGGGCGAGGACCTAGCTAGCCAGATCTGGCAGAAGCTCAAGGTAGCCCACGGTGGTGATAGCCATGTCAAGGCTAGGCTTTTCTCGATGTATAGGAGAGAATATGAGAATTTCGTTCATTTGCCTGGAGAGTCGGTTGATGCTTTGTTTCAGTGTTTCACTTCCATTGTCAACAACATGAAAGCCAACATTACCGTACTCCCATACTCTATATAGGAGAGAATATGAGAATTTCGCTCATTTGCCTGGAGAGTCGGTTGATGCTTTGTTTCAGCATTTCACTTCCATTGTCAACAACATGAAAGCCAACATTACCGTACTCCCATACTCGGATCATGACCGAGCTATCAAGCTCCTGCAAGCACTTGATAGATCCGTGTGGGGTGCCAAGGTTGAGGCGATCATGGAGTCGGCAAACTACGAAACTTTGTCTATCGATGAGCTTTTCTCAAAGTTGAAGTCTTCTGAGGTGGACAGACAGTTGCTTGCCAAGGCTAAGAGTCCGACTGATCCTCATAGTGTGGCTCTAGTCGTTGGCTCTGGATATGGACATGCTAACTCTCCTAGACACTTTGCTTTGTCTTCTCTTGTGTCTCTTCCAGATGAAGAATATGAGGTGCTGAGCGAGGAGGATCTCATGTTGCACACGAGGAGGTTCGAGAGGATGTACCAGAACTGCAAGGGTTCGAGGCGTGCCAGGGAGTACGTGCTACAGATGTGGGAAGATGGGCCACTTCATCGCCGAGTGCCCCGAGGAGATCAAGAATGACTACAACCGCAAGCACTGCCCGCGAGACGACCACAAGCACTGTCCCAAGGACGAGTACCTGCTCCAAGCACAAGAACAAAGACGAGAGAAGGTCCAAGAACAAGCACGGTGGACACAAGAAGAACAGATGTTGAGCGATGGTGGCAGATGCGAGCGACATCGACACAAGCTCCACCAACACGTCGTCAAGCTCAAGCAGCGAAGATGAAGACCGCAGCCACTGCAAGGAGAATAAGAGCTTGAACCGCAACTTCAACGGCATCTCCTTCGCCGCCGTCGACTACTGCACCATGGCGCACGACTCCGTGAAGAGCAAGGACGACTCCGACTCCGACTCTGAGGATGAGGTATTGACCGATCCCACCTCTTTGCGTCAGGAGATTGCTAGGTTAGAGCAGTTGGTCGATAACCGCGATGATTTGCTTAGAAAGACCAACAAGGAGAAGAAGGAGTTTAGGTCTTTGCTAGGAGAGTCCAAGGATAGAGTGGCTGAGCTTGAGACCTTGCTTTCTGAGACTGTAAAGAAGGTTATGGAGTTTGAGTCTTTGCTTTGCGAGTCTAGGGAGAGAGCAGCTAAGCTTGAGTCTGAGATGTGCTTAAGGAGAAACACATGACTTGCTTGGATGAACTAGACGGTGCTAGGGTTGAGCTTGCTGAGTTGAAGTCTAGATCATCTTTGCTAGGTGCTTGTACTTCTTGTCCTGCTTTGCATGCTCAGTTGCTTGAATCACGCACCATGATTAGTTCACTTGAAGCATGTCGGTGCCAATCCTGGGAGAGGCCCTAAGACAACAGTAATCACCAACTAAACCGCTGGAACCAATTAACTCGGCGAAAAACAAGTGCGGAAGTCTTGATCCGCTGTCGAGCTCGAGGGTGCCCTGCACCCCTCGAGCGAAGCGGAACTCCGCCTCGCTCGAGACTCCTCGCTCGAAGCCCGGAGGCCGCTCTCGATGCCTAACTCCGCCTCGCTCGAGACCCCTCGCTCGCAGGGCCCGCTGACGGCTCACCTACCCATGGACAAGAGCATTTAATGGCTCCGCACGGCCTTGGGCGAGGAAGTCAAGCGACGAATCATCAGCCCATCCCCGGTCATCTCCGCCAACCCCCGACACCGTGCGGTCATTTCCGACGCCGTGCGGTCATCCTTGACTCTGTGCGGTCATCCTCTACGCTGTACAGCGTGATGGACCTGTGTGGCGTCACGAGCCTGGGCGATGTGACAGCCCTGTACTGTCACGCTCCCCTGTTCTACCAACTCCGGTACGGGGACCCCTCGAACGGACAGGGGGAGCCCTCGAACGGGTCCATGGCCCGATGTACTTGATGATGACGACCCACGCCAGCCCATAAAATCAGGAGCACAAGGAGCGTGCGTCATGTACAGGGGACGTCGCGCCATGCGCCAGAACACCATACACCGGGAAGTCGCCTAGTCCGACAACACGAGCCAAGACAAGAGTCACGCCCGCAGTCACGCCCCGTCGTACGCCGTCACTGTACTAAGTACTGTACTTTTACTGTTTGTAACTGCCCCTCTTTGAACTATAAAAGGAGGAGGCAGCCCCATAGAACAAGGAGGCCACCAGACACACTCGTTCACACACTCGTTCACATACTCACCACTCAGTTCATCAAGCAACCCAACTCTCACTCGTTCTAAGGGACCTGGAGGCCCATCCTCCTCTCCCGCCAAGCTTGTAGCCCCCTACTACGAGCACCCCCCGGTGCAAGGCAATACAAGTGTGCAAGCACACCCTGCTGGACGTACGATCGGAAGATCGGAACCAGGATAAACCTCGTGTCACCACATTGCCCTTGCATCGACCATCGAGAGACGGGACACAGCGCACCTTTCTGCAGGTGTTGGACCCCCGCGCGGTTCCGACGCCGACAGTGGCGCGCCAGGTAGGGGAATCGCGCTGTGATCGACTTCTTGACCCACCAGTTCTCTCGATGGTGATCCGTACAGAGCGCCTCGTTGACCGCTGCTTCTACGGTTCATCCGACCCACTCCCGGCCGGATTCACCATCTGGTTCGGGAGCCTGGGGTTTGAGGCAACCGGCAACGGTTATCTCATGCGGCTCCTCCCAAGGGATGCGGCCACCACTGCCACGACCGCCGCGACAAGCCCACCGCCGCCACCAACGCCCAGGCGCAAGAGGCGCTCAGGGCAACACTCACGACGAGCACGCATGGAGCGGCGCCGGGCTGCGCGCGCGTGCCGTTTGGACGACGTCGACCTCAGCGAAAGCGCCATTGCCGAGGAGACGATGGCCACGACGACACCCGCGCCTCCAACCACGCGCCCGAACGGGGAGAGCGAGGCCGAGCTGTCACGTTTCCCGTATGGGATGCGTGGGGCGGGCGTGGCGTACTCGTCATCCATCAGCACGGCAATGGACACCTACGACGATCTCGCTGGACATCACCTGCTCTCGATCCGGAACCTTATCGCGACCTCGCCGGGCGACTCATACCTCGGCACGAGCGCCGACGAGGCCTCGAGGGAGGACCCGGAGTGGGACTACCTCGAACTTCGCGACTACGAGGCTTTCGTGGCGTTCCAGGCCGCGGCGGACTACTGCTTCGACTACTCTGATGACTCGAGCACGGGGGATCATGACCCTGCGCGGGAGTGCTTTGTCGCGGCAGTATTCGAGCCGGACACGGAGGACAACGGCACCGTCGCGCCACGAGACCCTGTGGGAAGCGCGGCGCCCCGGCAGCCAGCACCTCCCACGACCGGAGACGCCGCGCTGGTTCAGGCCCAGCTGATCCAGGTGCGAGAACTCGAGGCCAGCCTCGAAGACGAGCGACGCCAGGTTCGACGGCTGCGCGCAGCCCTCGAAACGGGGCGACCAGGGCCCAGTAACTTCGCGCAGGAGGTGGCACGCACCGCGCAGGCGCGAATCATGGCCGACGACCACGGGGACGACCCCCTGGCCCTGGCAAGGACCAGCCAGAAGTTAATCGCTGCGGCTACGCTGATACGGGCGATGCCGTAGCCATCAACGCCGCAGGGCCGCAACCTGCGCCGCGAGGCGCAAGCCCTGATCGAACAGGCCGCGGTACAGCAGGCCGAGAGTTCCGCGTCGCGTATGAGATGCTCCGACAGCACGGGAGTCGTGGGCGGAGCACAAGACCGGGCGGAGTCAGTGCGCACTCCTCTCAAGAGCCGGATGAAGGCTCCTGTGAAGGAGCGCATGCTGGACACGCGTGCCGGCAAAGATGACGCCCGTCACATCCTCAATAAAAGGAAGCTCGACACCACCACCGGCCATGGGTACCACACTCGACGTGGAGGCCGCTACGACAGCCGTGAAGACAAGAGCCCATCGCCGGAACCTCCTGGTACTCGGGTGTTCAGCCGCGAGATCCGGACGGCACCGATACCTCCACGATTCCGGCAACCGACCACCATCGTCAAATACTCCGGGGAGACCGACCCTCGAGTCTGGCTCAACGATTACCACCTGGCATGAACGCTGGGTGGTGCGTCCAGCGACGAAGTCATCATCCGCAACCTGCCCCTCCATCTCGCGGACTCGGCGCGAGCATGGCTGGAGCAGCTGCCCCCGAACCAGATCCATGACTGGAACGATCTTGTGAACACCTTCGTGGGCAATTTCCAGGGCACGTACGTACGCCCGGGGAACCCCTGGGACCTTCGGCAATGTTGCCAGAAGCCCGGCGAATCCCTGCGGGATTACGTTCGTCGCTTCTCCAAATGCTGCACAGACCTTCCGAACGTCGGAGACTCGGAGGTGCTTCACGCCTTCCTCCTGGGCACGATGAATCGAGGCCTAGTGCGCAAACTTGGACGAAAGCCCCCCACTACCGTTAGTGGGTTGTTCGACATCGCCACGCGCTACGCCTCCGGCGAAGAGGCAGAGGGCGCTAACTTCGTCGACAAGAAGGGGAAACACGTGGAAGGAGCGCCCGTGGAGGGAAACAAGCCTAAGGCCCCCGCCAAAAAGATGAAGCAGGGGAAGAAAGGGAAGAAGGCGCAGCAGGCGCCACGAGTACCAGAGCCAGACGACGACTCCGACGAAGCCCTCGCGGCGGACCCCGCCCGCAAGGGCCCAGGGGGTCAGCTTCGAGGCCCGGGGGTCTTCGACGACATGCTCAAGAAACCGTGCCCATACCACAGGGGCCCGGTCACTCACACCCTCGAGCAGTGTGAGATGCTGAAGAAATACTACAACCGCGTGGCCGCGAAGAACGACAACGAGAAGGGAGACGCCGACGGCAAGGACAAGGGTGGATTCCCCCAGGTGGAGAATGTGTTCTTCATCTTCGGGGGGGGCCACGACCAACATGACGTCTCGGCAGCGCAAGCGCGAACGTCGAGAGGTCCTAGCAGTACACCGGGCGGCCCCGAAGTACCTCGACTGGTCGGAGGAGACCATCTCCTTCAGCAGAGAGGATCACCCCGATTTCATTCCGAATCCGGGGCAATACCCGCTCGTCGTCGACCCCGTCATCGGCAACACACGCTTCTCCAAGGTGCTCATGGACGGAGGCAGCAGCCTCAACATCATGTATGCTCCCACCCTGGAGCTCCTGGGGATCGGCAGGGACCAGCTGCGCCCAAGCAAGGCGCCGTTTCACGGCGTCGCTCCAGGGAAGCGGGTTCAGCCCCTCGGACAGATCGACCTGCCGGTCTACTTCGGGACGCCGGACAACTTCCGCAAGGAAGTCCTCACCTTCGAGGTGGTGGGGTTTCGGGGTGCCTATCACGCCATTCTCGGGCGACCGTGCTACGCCAAGTTCATGGCCATCCCGAACTACACCTACCTCAAGCTGAAGATGCCGGGCCCGAAGGGAGTCATCACCGTGGGGCCCTCGTTCGAGCACGCCTACGAGTGCGATGTCGAGTGCGTCGAACACGCCGAGGCACTCGCTGAAGATGAAGCTTGTGTAACCCGTCTGGAAGAGATGGTTCACGAGATCGACAACCCCGCGCCAAAGCACGTTGGCAGCTTCGAGCCAGCCGAGCAGACTAAGGACGTACCCCTCGACCCCAGCAACCCTGACAACAAGACGTTGAAGGTCAGCTCCACCCTCGACCGCAAATAGGAAGTGGTGCTCGTCGACTTCCTCCGCGCCAACGCCGACATCTTCGCGTGGAGCCCCTCGGATATGCCCGGCATACCGAGGGAGGTCGCCGAGCACTCCCTTGATATCCAGCCCAACTCCAGGCCGGTGTGCCAGCGCCTTCGGCGCTTTGACGAGCAGAAGCGTCGAGCGATTGGAGAGGAGCTGCACAAGCTCTTGGAGGCCGGATTCGTCAAGGAAGTTTTTCATCCCGTGTGGCTAGCTAACCCTGTACTAGTTATGAAAAAGAATGGGAAATGGCAGATGTGTGTAGATTATACTGGTTTAAATAAAGCATGTCCCAAAGTTCCCTTTCCTTTGCCACGAATCGATCAAATCGTAGATTCCACCGCGGGGTGCGAACTCCTCTGCTTCCTTGATGCGTATTCCGGTTATCACCAAATAAAGATGAAAGAATCCGACCAACTCGCGACTTCTTTCATCACCCCCTTCGGCATATACTGCTACACTACGATGCCGTTTGGGCTTCGAAACGCGGGGGCCACGTATCAGCGATGTATGCTTCGGGTCTTCGGAGACCAGATCGGGCGCACCGTGGAAGCATATGTCGACGACATCGTCGTAAAATCCAAGAAGGCAGACAACTTGGTTGACGATTTGGGAGCCGCTTTTGAGGCACTCCGGGCCGCCGGTGTAAAGCTCAATCCAGAGAAGTGCGTTTTCGGAGTGCCGCGAGGCATGTTGTTGGGTTTCATAGTCTCCCAGCGAGGCATTGAACCCAACCCCGAGAAGGTTGCTGCTCTCGAACGGATGGGCCCGATCCGAGACTTGAAAGGAGTCCAACGGGTCCTGGGGTGCTTAGCGTCGCTCAGTCGCTTTATAGCTCGGCTAGGGGAAAAGGGTTTACCTCTGTACCGGCTCCTGAGAAAACACGAACGTTTCTCCTAGACCCTAGAGGCACAGGAAGCCCTCGACAAGCTCGTCGCGTCACTCTCGAGTTCACCCATCCTTACGCCACCAAGGGATGGGGAAACTCTCTACCTATACGTGGCCGCGACGACCCAAGTGGTTAGCGCGGTCATCGTAGTAGAGAGAGAAGAAGAAGGCCATGCACTGCCGGTACAACGACCGTGTACTATATCAGCGAGGTATTATCAGAAACCAAGACACGGTACCCGCAGATCCAAAAACTGTTGTACGCGATCGTGCTGGCTCGAAGGAAGCTAAGGCACTACTCGAGGCACACCCGGTGATCGTGGTCTCGTCGTTCCCCTTGGGGGAGATAGTCCGCAACCAGGACGCGTCTGGGAGGATTATCAAATGGTCGGTGGAACTGATGGCGAAACGCTCACGTACGCACCGCGCAAAGCCATCAAGTCCCAGGTCCTCGCGGATTTCGTCGCCGAGTGGACAGACGTTCAACTACCCCCGCCCCAGATACAGGCAGAGTGTTGGACTATGTACTTCGACGGATCTGTGATGAAGACCGGAGCGGGGGCGGGACTACTTTTCATCTCGCCTCATGGAGAACACATGCGCTATGCGGTACGGCTGCATTTCCCCGCCTCCAACAACATGGCGGAATACGAAGCCCTCCTCAGTGGGCTCCGTATCGCCCTCGAGCTGGGCATCAAACGCCTCGACGTCAGAGGGGACTCGCAGCTAGTCGTAGACCAAGTGATGAAGAACTCGAGCTGCCACGACGAGAAGATGGAAGCATACTGCCACGCAGTGCGGCGCCTCGAGGACAAATTCCTCGGCCTCGAACTCAACCACATCGCGCGCAAAGTACAATGAAGAAGCGGACGAGTTGGCTAAGATTGCGTCGGGGCGAACCACCATCCCCCCGAACGTCTTCGCCCGCGACTGCTCGAGACCCTCCATCGAGCCCCCGCGTCCGGACGCGGCGTCGGAAGCGTCCTCGAGGGAGGCCCGCATCGAGCCAATGGGCGAGGATCCCTCGACACAAGGCGTTGAGACCCCCCAACCAGAGGACACCACCGCCTGAGGAGCAGAGGCAATGGAGATCGACGGATCCCCGGCCTCACAGGACTGGCGACACCAATATGTAGACTGGATCGACCACGGCACGCTACCCTCGGATCGAACCGAGGCACGACGCCTCGCCAGACGAGCTAAGTCGTTCGCCATGATCGACGGCGAGCTGTACAAGCGTAGCCCTTCTGGGGTGATGCTGCGCTTGCCTCCCCACTCCCGCCGGACGGCAGTTGATACGAGACATCCATGCAGGAACGTGCGGGCATCACGCGGCGGCCCGAACCCTCATGGGCAACGCCTTTCGACAAGGTTTCTATTGGCCCACGGTGGTTGCCGACGCGATAGAGGTCGTGGCGTACCTGTGAAGGGTGCCAGTTCTATGCCCGCAAGACGCACCTCCCGGCGCATGAGCTACAAACCATCCCCATCACGTGGCCCTTCGCCGTATGGGGGTTGGATCTTGTGGGTCCGCTGCCAAAAGCGCCCGGGGGCTTTACCCACCTGCTGGTTGCCATCGACAAGTTCTCGAAGTGGATCGAGGTCCGGCCCATCACGAACATCCGATCCGAGCAGCGGTACAGTTCTTCGACGACATAATCCACAGGTTGGAGTGCCGAACTCAATAATCACTGACAATGGCACCCAATTCACTGGCAAGAAGTTCTTGGAGTTCTGCGATCGCAACCACAATCCGCGTGGATTGGTCGGCCGTTTGCGCATCCCCAAACAAATGGCCAGGTGGAACGGGCCAACGGCATGATACTGCAAGGATTGAAGTCGAGAATCTTCAACAAGCTGAACAAGTTGGCCGCAAGTGGATCGGCGAAATACCCTCGGTCGTCTGGAGCCTTAGGACAACCCCAAGCAGAGCCACGGGTTTCACCCCGTTCTTTCTGGTATACGGCGCCGAGGCAATCTTGCCCACGGATCTAGAGTACGGGTCCCCAAGGATCAGGGCGTATCAAGATGAGCGAACCAGCAAGCTCGACGAGACTCCCTCGACTGCGTGGACGAGGCACGCGACGTTGCGCTGTTAAACTCGGCAAGATATCAACAGACGCTCCGTCAGTACCAAGCGCGGAAGGTGCGACGCCGAGACTTCAGCAAGGGAGATCTGGTCCTTAGGCTGCGACAAGACAATCGAGGGCGCCACAAGTTCACCCTCCGTGGGAAGGCCCCTACATCATCGCCGAGGTCCTGAAGCCAGGCACGTACAAGCTAGCCAACGAGAAGGGCGAAGTCTTCGCTAACGCCTGGAACATCCAGCAACTACGTCATTTCTATCCTTAAGCTCCTCGTGCTTTCCCATGTATCAGCTCACGCGACTCCTTAGTAATAATAAAGATCGTGTACAGTTTAAACATTGGAATTATCGCTTGTCTCGCGGAGAGAAAGGCGTAACGCCCTCTAGTGGATGAAGGAAGCTCTTTATTGCCATAAAACGCATGACCGGCGAACGGTCGTGTTACAACAAACAATATACAAAGCCGCTCCTTCGCGGACGAAAGACGGATGTAGCCATGCCCATTTCTCAACACTGGCAACCCTAGACCGACTAGGAACGTCGCTAGTTTTCTTCTAACACCAGCACGGCCACATACGCCAAGGCAACCGGGAGTTCTCCACGGCTGGCGTGGCAAGGTTCAAAGAACCTCGTCGACCTCCAGGTCGTCGCGCGCGCCCCGGTTGGTGAAACGACCTTCACCAACATGGCGAGGGCCTGCGCGGCGCAACGCCGGCTGCGACGCCCACCTATCAAGACGTGGCGCGCACCCGGAAGCAGACCAACTCTGCCACCAAGCGCGCCGCCACCCGGACGCCGTGGACGGGTGACCATCGCACCTGCCTCGTTCAACCATCGCCTGAACGCCATCCAGCTCGAGCTGGAAGACGAGGCAACCGGTTCCCGACGGGGACAACCGCCGTCCAAACATCAATCAGCCCGATCTGAAGATGAAGGCAGCGGTGCCAACAAGGCAGATTCGGCCGGCACCCTTTTCTCCTTCATTTGCCTCCCCCTTTCGCTAGCATTCTTCTAACACCAAAGCTCCGCCCACCCTCGAACTAAGTCAGGAGGGCGAACTCCACCCCACCCCGCGTTCTTAACTCTAAACCCATGGACCTCGTAAAAGGCTCACAGCACTTGTGATCCCTGCCACCATGGTCGAGCCTATTATAGCGCCCACACCCTAGGCCCATTTCGCGGCATGCGCCTGACCCTCTGCGCGGAGCGGCCCCACGTGCCTTACTCATGGGACAGACCCCCAAGGGAGCCCCCTGACGAGAGGACAGCGCGTGACAGCACGGCAGAGGCGGGCCGTCCCTCAGAAAGGAAACACGCTCGACGCGTGGCGGTCTGACGGGGAACGTGCACTACGGCCAAGGTCACGAGGCTACTGTTTTCGCCAGAAAGGCGGGGCGGACGACATCAGAGACAGCAGCACACCCATCGCTCAGCGAGCGGCGTGCGAGTCGAGGCCGCAGCCCTCGCAGCACGCCACCGCTCAGCAAAGCGGCACGCAAGTCGAGGCCGCAGCCCTCGCAGCACGCCATCGCTCAGCGAGCGGCACGCAAGTCGAGGCCGCAGCCCTCGCAGCACGCCATCGCTCAGCGAGCGGCACGCATGTCGAGGCCGCAGCCCTCACAGCACGCCATCGCCAGCGAGCGGCACGCATGTCGAGGCCGCAGCCCTCGTAGCGCGCCCATCGCTCGGCGAAGCGGCACGCAAGTCGTGGCTGCAGCCCTCGCTGAATGCTCTGCACGCTGACAGAGTGACAGGACGCCCGTGACGAGACGAGGCAGCGGGAGCCATGCACCCGTCGAGTCACCAGCGCTGAGGCAGCTGAGCCAGGCACCCGTCGCGTCACCAGCGCTGAGGCAGCGGAGCCAGGCACCCGTCGCATCACCTGCGCCGCCCCGACAAAAAGCTAAGCTACCCTTCTACCCTACGGTTTCTTCGACGCTCCATCTCTCCATCATTTCGATCACGATTTTCCGCGCACGGGCAGGGAGATCTTTCTTCGCCCCGCGCGAAGACAAAAACTCCCTCGGGGGCTACCACAGGGCACATTACCCTGGGGAACAAACGCTCCACCCCTCGCCACTGTTTCTTCTCGCAATTTTCTACAAATTTTCGTCGCTTTGTCACGTTTCGGTTGTGTGTACGAAGAAAGTGACGGAGGTTGGGGCATCGACGGCTAAGGCAAAGGGGTGGCAATGTCGTGGGATAGCTTACGCCTCCGGGATACGGCATCCCCCTTTGTCACCCTCGAACCTAAGCTACTCGCGGAGGGGCGGAGCGCGGCTGCTGGAAGCCCAAGAGTGTCGATGTCGAGGAAAAAGCCTACGCCTTTGGGATACGGCGTTCCCCATCGACACCCCTGGGCTCGAGCAGTCCAAACTCTTCCCGTGCGCAGGGAGATGGTCTAACCCGGTCCAATTCCTTTTCGAGGCACACAACCAAAGTGACAGTAAACTTAACGAATTTAAATGCGATCAAACACGATGATAAGACTCTCAAAAATATCCATAAGTTCAAAGCATAGAGACTCCTAAACTTATTACATATTCGCCTCGCAGGCGCCGGCGCAAGCAGAGCTTCTTCAAGCAGCGCCATCCCCGTCGACGGCGCGCTCTGGAGAAGTGTCGTCGTCGCCCTCGCCTGAACCGGGGAGGATCTCGTCAGCAAAGAGCGTAGCGAGTGCGGCGGCCGTCTCTGCTACGTTGGCATCAGCCTTGCTCGACCGCGGCCACCCGCAGCATCATCGTCGAGGCCCTCAGCGACGACGTAGCCCGTCGCCAGTGCGTTGAGCTGGACGAGGTAGTGCGTCGACACCACGCCAAGAGCCTTGCGGATGCCGAGGAGAAACGCGTTCTTCACCCGCCCCATGAACGCGGTCACCCAGAGACCTCAGGCTGCTGGCAACGAACTGCCAGACTGGGCGCCGTCCTCCTCGAACGCCAAACACACCGCGGCGGCGGCTCTCGTAGCTCCTCGGCTCCTGCTGCGAGGACCGCGTAAGCGACCCCCACCGCCTCCGCCCTGGCCTGCGAGTCCGCCACGGCCGCTTGCAATCCTAGGATAAATCAAAAAGGAAAGGAATCTTCAGCGACAGGGCCAGTGTGGTTCTGGAAGAACGGAAAGTTACGCAGAGGCTCGAAGCTTACCGGCTCTGCCCGCTCCTTGTTCAGCGGACCATTGCGTTGCGGAGCGCGCCACGACTCCTCCCGCAGCGCCGCCAACGAGGCCCATTGTTCTGGGTCGTTGACGCAGCACCTCGAGAGCCACGCTATGCTCAAGGACTTGGGCCTCAGCCGCAGCAGCTGCTTCGTGTTGCTGGCGGAGCGAGGCCTGCGCCGCGGCGAGGGAAGCATCCTTCTCCTGCAGGAGAGCGTTCAGGCGCTCCACCTCGAGGGCCCTCTCTGCGACCGCAGCACGCAGAGCGTCGCGCTCCCCTCTCTGCGCGGCTCAGGGACTCGCCGTGCGCGCGAGCAGCAGCCCACACCTCGTTTATTGCAGCACGAGCCTGGTCCACCTCAGAGCTCAGCTCGGCATTCCTCTGCGTCAGATCATGGACGTAGGCGTGCTGGTCGGCAATGTGCGAGACCTTGGACGCCGCCAGGTCTCGAAGTGCTGGTACAAGGGAACAACACGAAGTCAAGGCACGAAGCGAAAAATCAAAGGGGCCAAGGGCGAAGAACACAAACTCACCACGTGCAGCTGAAGCCCCTGGTCCGGTGAAGCTCGAGCGCGTCGTAGAGGGCGTTCTGGAGGTCGGTGCCGATCTAGTGATGCTCCAGCCAGAGCTGGTTCTCGTTCTCCGCGATGGAGACGAGTTCATCCGGGATCCCAGGGCGGTCAGCCCAAGGATGCCTTGGATACCACCGCTCGTGCTGGCGCCAGCGCTGGCGGGGACGCTTCGACCCTCGACCGCCTCCAGCCTCGAAGGCGCGGTTGGGCCGCGGCCACGACGGAACTGACCGCCGCAGCGGGCCCCTGCCGGCGCGGGAATTTCCTCTTCGACGGTAACCCCGCTCTCGAGCAGAGGCGCCGCACTGGCAGGAGGTAGCGCCTGCGCCTCGCACGGGGGCTCGAACCCCGGCGCCATGTCTTCTTCGTCGGCGAGGATGTAGACCACCTCGCTCCTCCGCGCGCCTTCCTTCCTCCTCCGCGCCTGGGCCCGCAGGCTCTCCCGGACGACCCTGCCCGGCGACCCCAGTGGGGGGCCAAGCCCCCGCTCCTCCGCGGCCCCTTCGAGGCAAGCTCCCGCCGCGCTCGCTCGACCCCCCTGGCCATGGCCGCCTCGTAGCTGGCCACGAGCGAGGCCTCAGCCTCCCGCGTCGTGCGCGAGGGCGGGGCCTCGGTGTGGGGTTGTCGAGTGAACCCTCGTCTTGAGGGCCTTGATGGGAGCGAGCGTGGGGGCGGCGGGGGTGGAGGTCCCGCTAAAACAATCAAACCAGAAATTAGAAAGTCGACGCAGACATTAACCAGAGCGAGCCGTCGAAGGGGGATGAAACACTTACCGGTTGACGCCCTTGAGCTTCCGCTTCTGGGAGCGGCGCGAAGGCGGTTGTACCGCAGGCGCGGGGGGCTCGCTCGCCGGCAACCCCGGCCCTCGCTGGCGGGGCGAGCGCCGGGACAGAAGCACCCGACGCGCCTGGCGTCGCGGCCACGAGCGGGAACGCGCCGGGCATCGCGGCCACGAGCGGGGACGCGCCTGGCGCCGCGGCCACGAGCGGGGACGCGCCGGGCATCGCGGCCACGAGCGGGGGCGCGTCAGCGGCGCGCGCCACCGTCGCCGACTCGAAGAAAACCTCGTCGTCTGACGAGTCGTCCTCCTCTGGCTCGGGCGTGCTGTCGGGGGGTCGGCAGCGGGGAGAGACCCTCCCTTTCCCGCCTCCGGTTCTCCTTTTGGTGTTCGTCCCTCCGCCGCTGCTTCCGGAGGCGCGTCTCTTTCTCCGCGTCCTTACGCGCCTTCTGCCGCTCGGCGTTCAGGCGGTTGGCCTCGCGGACGTCAGGGAGAGGGGGAGCCGATCGGTGCCCTTTGTGGGTCAGCCCCTGAGAATACAAAGTTAATCGCTTAATAAACTCGATACGAGCGCGAAACGGTTCGAAAGGAGAAGGGAAAATACTCACGAAGGTGAGGTAGCCCTCGTCGGGGCGCATCTTGATGGCCCAGAGGACGTCGTCCTCGACCGCCATCTTGGTGCAGTCCACGGCGCGCCGCGCCCGCTGGGCCGCCTCCGCAGCCGAGAGCGGCTCCTGGGCCATCCTCGAACCCTCGAAAGGGGCCCTCGACGTCAGCTGGTAGATGGGCAGGCTCCTCTGCATGAGAGGAACCACCCGCCGCTGGTGGAAGTTGGCGATGACGGCGGCGGCGTTTAGCCCCTTCTTCGCCAGGGATCGAAGCGTCGTGGTGAAGATCCCTAGCTTGTCTTGACGAGCTTTGGGGGAGACCCCCAGCTCCATGCGAGCGGCTTCTCCTCCACGATCTTGTCAGTGTAGGGAGGGAGGAGGTTACCGTCGTTACGCAGGTAGAACCACCCCTTGTCCCAGTCCGCGTTGTTGGACGTCATGGTGGTGGGGATGTAGAGATCTTTTCTCCCTTCCCGCAGCTGGAACATGACGCTGCCGGCGCGGACAAGCCTCCGCACCCCAGTGGCCCCAGTGGCGACGGTGTGGAGCTCGGCCCGGAACAAGTGAATCCACAAGTCCCAGTGCACCGGAACCCCCAGGTATCCCTCACATACCGCGACGAACACCGCCGCCTGGGAGATGGCGTTCGGGGCGAAGTTATGGAGCTCCACCCCGTAGTACGTGCACAGAGCGCGGATGAAATCCCCGGGAGGAGATCCGAACCCGCGCTCGTGCAGGCGAGCCAGGCTCACGACGTAGCCCTGGGGTGGAGCCGGCACCCTGTGCGAGGATGGCGGCGCCATCCACTCCGGCTGGCCGGCGGAAGAGATCTTGGGAGCAAGCCTCTCGCAACGAGCGACTCCAGGTAGCTCTTGTCGGCGGTGGACGGGCTCCATGGGGCAGCTTCCCTCAAGGTCACCATGGCTGAGGAAGGGGAGTGAAGATGGATTGGATCTAAGCTCTCGAGGGCTAGCGAGCACGAAGAGACGGAGGGAACAAAGGTTTGAGCTAAGGTAAGGGAGACTGACCCCTCCTCTCCCCGTATTTATCGACGAAATTTTACCAGGCCGCGGGTAAAGCGCGGCTGCGGGCACGCGTTAACTCCGCACTTAACCCTGTCGCTGACAAGTGGACCCCGCAAACATGGTGGGCCAACATAAAGGCACAATTATGACTGTGGCCGCCCGAGGCGTCGCGAAGTCTTGTAGCGCGTCTAATCCAACCGCCCCGCCAGCGCCGCTCTCGCCTGAAAAGGCGCGCCACTGCGACCTGGCCGCGCCACGTTGGCCATGACTGCCTGACCGGACGCCTCGGACCCCGCCCCAACCAAACCGCCAGCGAATATTCCCTCGCTCCGCACCAGCACAGGTAAGGCATATATCGCTCGAGCTTTACTGATCAGGGGGTCGAAGCCTGGCTCTCGTCGAGCTTTACTGATCAGGGCGAACGGGGCATGCACGAACACGCTCAACCTCGAACAAAGGCCTCAAGGTCTCGAGGATGCCCTGATCCGCGTTCAAGGCTGAACAAAGGAGGCCAGTTGAAGGATCCCAACGAGGGAGCGCATCGAGCCCTCGGTCCTAACGAATGGGACCGAGCCTTGCCTGGCGTACCTTTGTAAGCTTGTTCTGTATGAGACGTGTCTCCGGACCACGAGCCGACCCTAAACGAACAGGGCACGAACGTCCACTTGAACCACCCGCTAACAGCTCACCGACACGTCCATGACTCGCGGCCCGCTCATGGGTAGCATGGAACTGTGTCCCCCCTCCTCCCGTGACGGGGCGACGAGGGTCGAAACTCATGGTCAAAGGCCTCGCGAAATTGGCCGAGTCAGGGTTCGGTCCATAAGGGACGACCCATGATGGCTCGAGACAAGACAACCTGGAGTCTAAGGGCGAGAACAAGACCTTGGACGATGCAATTCACTCCTCCAAGGCCTCAGGGGCTACACCCGCGGGTGCGCTAGCGCGCCCCCACGGAAAGTTCTGTGAAGGGACCTCGAAGCACCAAAACTTCAGAAAGAACACTAACCCATGCAGGTCTGACACTCATCACTGCATGGCCTCGGGGGCTACTGTCGGTGCCAATCCTGGGAGAGGCCCTAAGACAACAGTAATCACCAACTAAACCGCTGGAACCAATTAACCCGGCGAAAAAACAAGTGCGGAAGTCTTGATCCGCTGTCGAGCTCGAGGGTGCCCTGCACCCCTCGAGCGAAGCGGAACTCCGCCTCGCTCGAGACTCCTCGCTCGAAGCCCGGAGGCCGCTCTCGATGCCTAACTCCGCCTCGCTCGAGACCCCTCGCTCGCAGGGCCCGCTGACGGCTCACCTACCCATGGACAAGAGCATTTAATGGCTCCGCACGGCCTTGGGCGAGGAAGTCAAGCGACGAATCATCAGCCCATCCCCGGTCATCTCCGCCAACCCCCGACACCGTGCGGTCATTTCCGACGCCGTGCGGTCATCCTTGACTCCGTGCGGTCATCCTCTACGCTGTACAGCGTGATGGACCTGTGTGGCGTCACGAGCCTGGGCGATGTGACAGCCCTGTACTGTCACGCTCCCCTGTTCTACCAACTCCGGTACGGGGACCCCTCGAACGGACAGGGGGAGCCCTCGAACGGGTCCATGGCCCGATGTACTTGATGATGACGACCCACGCCAGCCCATAAAATCAGGAGCACAAGGAGCGTGCATCATGTACAGGGGACGTCGCGCCATGCACCAGAACACCATACGCCGGGAAGTCGCCTAGTCTGACAACACGAGCCAAGACAAGAGTCACGCCCGCAGTCACGCCCCGTCGTACGCCGTCACTGTACTAAGTACTGTACTTTTACTGTTTGTAACTGCCCCTCTTTGAACTATAAAAGGAGGAGGCAGCCCCATAGAACAAGGAGGCCACCAGACACACTCGTTCACACACTCGTTCACATACTCACCACTCAGTTCATCAAGTAACCCAACTCTCACTCGTTCTAAGGGACCTGGAGGCCCATCCTCCTCTCCCGCCAAGCTTGTAGCCCCCTACTACGAGCACCCCCCGGTGCAAGGCAATACAAGTGCGCAAGCACACCCTGCTGGACGTACGATCGGAAGATCGGAACCAGGATAAACCTCGTGTCACCACATTGCCCTTGCATCGACCATCGAGAGACGGGACACAGCGCACCTTTCTGCAGGTGTTGGACCCCCGCGCGGTTCCGACGCCGACAAAGCACAACTGAAATCTCCCATTGCAAATTCATGTTCTGCTTGTGATGTTGTGGCATTGAAGAATGTTGAGTTAGAGCAGTGTGTGAATCGCTTGCAAGATGAGAATGATGAGCTAAGACAGTGTTTGGGTTGGTTGTCGGGTCGCGAGCCTCAGCTCAAGATGTTGATTGTTGGTTTTAAGAGAGCTGATGGTCGTGGTCTTGGTTCTGAGAAGGTTGGTGCGAGTAGTGGTGAGAGAGAGAGAGATCCTGAGAGCTCCACCGCAAACATTTCCACAAACCCACCAAAACCATTCTTAAGAACACCTTCACACCCAAACCCAACCACCTGCTAAACAAGCTTGACACCACTCCAGATCCTCCCAAGTTTCCACCGAAGACAGATAACTTTCAGAGGAGAGTGACCTTTGTGAGGAGTGGGGTTTACCAGCCGAGAGAGAGGACACAGCCGAGAGAAACCCCAAAGCCAAAGCCAGTCTGCTTCCATTGTGAGCATTGTGGAAGGGATGGACACCTTGAGGAGTTCTGTTGGAGGATGAAGAGGGAGGTGAGAAGAGAGAAGGAGGTGGGGATCAGGGACAGGTACTACTCTTCCCGTAGTGTGCCTGTGTCTCGTTCACCCTGGCCGAGAGGCGATGCCTTTGTGCGCACAGTTCCTGTGGTTGCCAGTCGTGGTGTTTCAGTTGGTCGTGAGTTTGCTAGGCGGCCTCCGTTTCGTGGTCAGTTTGGTTCAGGGAGGTTCGACCGTAGCTTTGAGGTTAGGAGAGAGTCTAGGCCACGTTTTCTCCCACGTGGTGCTAGAGGTCCGATGGTGAGAGACGAGAGGGTTTCACGTGGTAGAGTTGATTTTGCTAACCCCTCTTTTGAGCAGATGGCCCGACACTGGTTTGACTCGTTTTGTGCTAACCCCAGTGTCGAGTCATTCGCTCATTCTCGTTCTTGTTTCTGATTGTGCAGGTGGGAGGCTTGGAGAACTTTTGGTTGATGGATTCTGGCTGCTCGAGACACATGACAGGTAATGGGAAGTGGTTCTCCAGTCTCACCCCGGTGGTGTCCAGGCAGTACATCACTTTCGGGGATAAGGGTAGAGGTAGAGTGTTGTCTGAGGGTGCTATTCAGGTTAGTGACAATTTCATGTTGAAGCGGGTTGCTCTTGTCAAGAATCTTGGTTTCAATTTGCTCTCAGTTTCTCAGCTTCTTGATGAGGGTTATGAGGTTCGATTTAAGCGTGGTGATTCTAAAATTCTTGATTCTCGAGGTGACCTTGTGTGTATGATCATTCCCGAGGGACAGATTTTTCGTGCTGATTTTTCTCGATCTTTTGGTCCTTCACGGTGTTTGATCGCTGGTACTTCTTCTGAGCTTTGGAAGTGGCATAGGAGATTGGGTCATGTGAGCTTTGATCTACTCACACGCTTGAGTGCTCTTGACCTTATCCGAGGATTGCCCAAGCTCAAGTTCGAGAAAGATTTGGTTTGTGCACCTTGTAGGCATGGTAAAATGGTTGCTGCTTCCCACCCACCTTTGACAGATGTTATGACTGAGCGTCCAGGGGAGCTTTTGCACATGGACTTGGTTGGCCCTGCTCGCGTTCGTTCAGTTGGTGGGAAGTGGTATGTTCTTATGGTTGTGGATGACTTTTCTCGATATGCTTGGGTGTTATTTTTGGCGTCGAAGGATGAGACATTTGATTTTGTTCGAGATCTGATTTTGAGGTTGAAAAACGAGAGTAATGGTGGTGCCATGAGAGCTATACGTAGCGACAATGGTACGGAATTTAAGAACACTCGTTTTGATGCCTTCTGTCGTGATCTTGGTCTCGAACATCAATACTCTTCGCCATATGTTGCTTGTCAGAATGGTGTTGTTGAGAGAAAGAATCGAACACTTTGTGAGATGGCTAGGATGATGCTAGATGAGCATAGGACTCCTAGGAAGTATTGGGCAGAAGCGGTGAACATAGCTTGCTATGTTTCAAATCGGATTTTCCTTCGTGCTTTCAAGAAGAAAACTTGCTATGAGCTTTTCCATGGTCGTTCCCCCCGTGTGAGTCATTTTCAGGTTTTTGGTTGCAAGTGTTTCATCTTGAAGAAAGGAAATTTGGACAAGTTTGAGTCTCGTTCGATGGATGGAATTTTTCTTGGTTATGCTAATCATTCTCGAGCATATCATGTGCTCAATCTTGAGAATAACCAAATCATGGAGTCTTGCGAAGTCACCTTCGACGAGACCATTCCGTGTAGCTCTTTTGCTTTTGAGTGTGCAGGTGATGATGATTTGGGACAGCCCATCTTTGAGGAAGAACAGCCTGATGATGAAGATGATGAAGGATTTCATGCACCGTGTGAAGATCGTGTACCTTCTACTTCCACTACTACCACGACGTTCGACGACGGCCCCTCTGCTACACCTTCGTCGAGTCGCGCTCCAGATCGAGTTCAAGTGGAAGCTGATGTTGAGGGGGAGGCAATCTCGAGGCGAGAAGCTCCCCGGCTGGTACAGAGGGATCATCCACCCTCGAAGATCATCGGGAACTTGGATGAACGCACTACACGGTCGAGGTCACAGAACATCTCTCATTATGCTCATTCTGCTTCTGTCACGTCTTTTGAGCCCAAAAATGTTGGACACACTTTATCTGATTCTGATTGGGTCAATGCCATGCATGAAGAGCTTGAAAACTTTGAGAGAAATCAGGTGTGGAAGTTAGTAGAACCACCTCCAAATTGCCATCCTATAGGAACCAAGTGGGTTTTAAAGAACAAGAGGGATGAGAGTGGTGAGATTGTGAGAAACAAAGCGAGGTTGGTTGCTCAGGGGTTTTCGCAGCTGGAGGGGATAGATTATGAGGAGACTTTTGCTCCTGTTGCCCATTTGGAGGCAATTTGGATCCTTCTAGCATTTGCAGTTGCTAAAGGGTTCAAATTATACCAAATGGACGTGAAGAGTGCCTTCTTGAATGGGGTGATCGAGGAAGAAGTGTATGTGAGGCAGCCCCCGGGTTTTGAGAGTGAGAGATACCCACACCGAGTGTTCAAACTCCACCGAGCTTTATATGGCCTAAAGCAAGCACCCAGAGCGTGGTATGGCAGGTTGAGAGGGTTCTTGCTTAGCAAGGGGTTTGTGATGGAAAGGTTGATAAAATGCTCTTCTTGTTGAGAAAAGGCAATGATCTTTTAATCGTTCAGATTTACGTGGATGATATCATTTTTGGTGGCTCTTCTCATGATCTTGTCGCCAAGTTTGCAGACGATATGAGCAGGGAATTTGAGATGTCGATGATGGGAGAGTTGCAGTTCTTTCTCGGGCTGCAGATCAAGCAAACCAAGGATGGGACATTCGTGCACCAAAGCAAGTACACCAAGGATATTCTCAAGAAATTCGACATGAGCGACTCCAAGCCGATGACTACGCCGATGAGTACGACTACAGCTTTGGATGCGGATGAGGACGGAGAACCAGTGGACCAGAAGGAGTACCGGAGCATGATCGGCTCCCTCCTCTACTTGACGGCGACGAGGCCGGACATACAGTTCAGCGTGTGTCTGTGCGCTCGTTTTCAGGCTTCACCGAGGACTTCACATCGTCAGGCCGTCAAGAGGATTTTCAGGTATCTCAAGTTTACTCCTGAGTTGGGTCTTTGGTATTCTGCCGATTCCACTCTTGCACTTCATGGTTTTTCTGATGCGGATTTTGCTGGATGTCATGTTGATCGCAAGTCTACTTCTGGTCAGTGTCAGTTTCTTGGTTTATCTCTTGTGTCTTGGTCTTCTCGCAAGCAGTCTAGTGTAGCCCAATCCACCACTGAAGCCGAGTATGTTGCTGCTGCTAGCTGTTGTTCCCAGTTGCTTTGGATCACCTACACCTTGAGAAACTTTGGCTTAGACATGTCCCATGTTCCACTTCTTTGTGACAGCACCAGTGCCATAAGCGTAGCCAAAAATCCCGTGCTTAATTCCAAAACCAAACACATAGAAGTGAGGTACCACTTTCTGAGAGATCATGTGGAGAAAGAAGATATTGAGCTTGCCCATGTTTCTACCCAAAACCAGCTTGCAGACATTTTCACTAAGCCACTTGACCAAGTTACCTTCACCCGTTTGCGATGAGAACTTGGTGTGTGTGCGGTTTTCTGAGCTGAGTTTTCGAGGCTTCTCTTGTAGCATATGTATACTATTGTACCATCTTTGTATCTTGATGTACATTTTTCTTGCTTTTGTATCTTGATTTCATCTTTTGTATCATATCTTAGGATGAGCTTCTCCTATATGCAGTGATTGGTACAACTTGCTACATTTTAGAGTCTAGGCAGGCTGGCTAGGGATTGATTGTATGGATGGCTATGCTCTTGATGGTTTTGATATATATTCTATTGAGATAGTCTCTTTTTGAATTAAAATGACAAACTGAACTTAAATCCTTCACCCATGAGTAAATGCCTTTGCATGTCTTGTTTGAGCCGAAATGGCTATATCTTGCTTAAGATCATGCTAGGATGTGATATTCTTTTCAATTGGGTCAAAGATCTTTGTCATTATAAATGTTTAGCCCATGCTTTATCTTGTGGAGGAGCATAAGCTTCTTTTTGTCGCAAAGACATTTCATGTACCATGCTTAACTTGAAAAACTTGAAACATGGGATGTCTATGCATGAAAGAAGAAAGATGAGAAAAAGAAATATCTGCAGAAAATTATGCTCATGTCTCTATGCTTTCACCATTGCACACACTTGCACACATGGGTGCTAAGCAGTTGCATGTTGTTTGCCGGAGAAGTCTCCCATGAGAAGTGAACACATGGCTCCGTGCTTTGACATGACATGAGGTAGAACTTGGGCGTTTATGATGATCTTTTGTCAAGAATGCTTGTCCTTTCATGATTTTTGTGAGATGAAGTTTATTTTTGCTTAAACAATCTATGGTTAGGACTTTGCTCATGTGGTGACATTTTTGATAAAACTACACAACTTGCTCATGGCTTTGTCAATTGGATATATGTCTTCACCTTCTTGATGGCAATGCCCGTGTGACACGATGAACTATCTTGTTTGCCTCTTCTCTAACTTGTAGCATTTTGTATTGCTCATTGTATATTTGAGAAGCTTGTAGTTGCATTTTGTACTTTTTTCCTTGATTTGTGCATTGTCAACAAGGGGGAGAATTTTTGGAGCATTTTGCAAGGGGGAGACGTTGCTGAATCTTTGAGAAAATTTTTGAAGGACCAATTAGGCGACCAGAGAGGGGGGGAGTGAATGGGAGCCGATAAAAATTTCTCTCACGAATCCGGCCACTCCCAACTCAACTCCAAAGCCTACCAACCGATCTTGCCAAGATCACGTAGCTACTGTGAAGCTACTGACCCTAGGAACAAGATCAACACAGCGGAATACGAATCGAACAAATCCAACACAAATCGAACGAAAACCACACGAATCACCAACTCTCAGCCAGGGGCGGTTGCACCTCTCTCCAGGGGCGGTTGCACCGCCCTTGCCTGGCCCTTCAGCCAGGGGCGGTCACACCGGTACCCGAGAGCGGTCGCACCGGTCTCGCTGGACAACACGGGAAAAAGGTCAACTCGAGAACGGATCTCCCAAACGGCTTGGAGTTTTGAGACGAAACTTTGGGTAGATGATATACACCTCAAGGAGAGGCTATGCCCCAAAAATCTCGGCCTCTAACTCCCTAGAACTTCGGGGATTTCAAATCTAGCGAAGAACACACCCTCCACGAGTTCATCCCGAAAACTTCAAATCTAAACCGATTCCCAGCGTTTGGGGGCAAGGGATCACCAAGAAAAGAGGCACAAGGCACTCATACGTGATTCGCCCAAAGAAATCCGAGAGAAAACGGGCTAGAAAGTGAAGAACGAAAATCCCCCAAAAATGGCTCCGAAAATACCTCCGAAAATGGGAAAAAGAAAAGGAGCTCGGGAAATCAAATCATGGCACAAAGATATAGAGATTAAGCTCAATCAACCAACCATGAATTCACCTATACAAACTATGAATGATTCAAAATAGTTCTAGGTGGAGAAGATGAAGGGAAGGGGAAAACTAAACAAGCCAAATGAAATTAACTCAAGAGATGACAGCCACCACCCCTAGGGGGTCTATTATATAGTCCAAATGGTGGTGCTCGAAAGACTAAACTACCCCTAAGCGATACATACCCCTCAGGGGCAAATATGACATTTTCCGCGAAGATTTTTCCGGCTGGGACACCTTCCACCGCAAGCTAGCTTCCCTCCGACGCAAGCCTTGCGATCACGCCGCGTGTCCTCCGGATCGAAGCTCCTCGACGCTCACGGGCGACCTGCCCAGGCAGGACCGGTCACACCGCCCCTGGTGGGCGGTTGGACCGCCCCTGGCTGGCAGGCCGGGCCGTCGCTACGTCGAGTCCTCGGTCCTTGGTTTTGAGGCCCAAACCAAGGGAAACCGTCCACCGATGATTTTGTGGCCAAATCACCAAACCCCGCGCGCAAACTTTGGTTGTTAGCCGGCACCTTGCGCCGGCTTCTCGTCCGCGTACGAGCTTCGGTTGTGAGCCGCTACCTCGCACCGGAACCACGTCCCCTTGCTCGTTCTTGCCAGCATATGAACCGCACTTGATCCACCGGCCACCGGGTCCCTCGAACCAAGCCTACTTGTCTCTCCGCTCCTCGGAGGCCGCCATGGCTAAGACCTTTCGCGCCTGTTCTTCACCTGCACCAATGCAACCAAGCCGCATTCTACACCTGCAATACTTGAGCCAAGGGAAATGTCAATCCACACCACGTTGTCAATCACTCATCACACCAGGAAGCGACCATCCACCGGTCCTCGGACACACCAGGTCCTCAATCTCCCCCTTGATGAGTGCATTGACAACACACACATAGTAACCATAGATAGAAAAAGAAAATAGAAAAGAAATCGAAAACAAGACTCAAGCAAGTGGCTAAAAGTAAAGACAAGCCGAAACAAAGTCAGTTCGCAAGAGAAAGCTCCAGAAACGCCGACCCTTCAAGAAGAAGCGAAAGGGCTCAACACCATCGGCAAAGAAGCAAAGCACAAAACAAGTCACGAATCTCCAAATCACTTTTCAGAACACTCAAAGCACTCCCCCTGCAAAGATGCAACTCCCCCTGAACAAGTGAACTTGTGCGTGCGAAAATGCATCGACAAATGGATCAAATCCCACAAAACCTCGTGCCACTGCACAGGGCCGGTTGGACCGCCCTGGAGGGCCGGTTGCACCGCCCTTGCTCCAGGGCCGGTCACACCGCCCTGCAGGGGCGGTCACACCGCCCTGCCCAGTCAAAGCACAAAAATGCAAATCACAGAAAAATGCTCGGAATGATGTCGTTTCAACTCGAAAACCTTCCATAAGTGCCCAGCAAAGTATTCCAATGCTTAAACTCTCCCCCTTGTTGACAATGCACAAATCAAGGCAAAAATGCAAAAAATTCAACTCTAGGCTTCTCAAATAGGCAATGAGCGATACAAAATTCTACAAGTTAGAGAACAGGCAAACTAGACAGGTCACAGTATCATAAGGGCATTGCCGTCAAGAAAGTGAAGATATATAGCCATTTGACAAAGCCATGATCAATTTGTGCAATTTTTTCAAAAGTTTCACCTCATGAGCAAAGTCCTAAACATGGACCATTTGAGCAAAAATAAACTTCATCTCACCAAAATCATGAAAGGACAAGCATTCTTGACAAAAGATCATCATAAACGCCCAAGTTCTACCTCATGTCATGTCAAAGCACGGAGCCATGTGTTCACTTCTCATGGGAGACTTCTCCGGCAAACAACATGCAACCGCTTAGCACCCATGTGTGCAAGTGTGTGCAATGGTGAAAGCATAGAGAAATGAGCATAAATTGCTGCAAATGTATCTTTTTCTCAACTTTCTTCTTTCATGCATAGACATCTCATTTTTAGGTCATAGAAAAATGAGATGTCTATGCATGAAAGAAGAAAGTTGAGAAAAAGATACATTTGCAGCAATTTATGCTCATTTCTCTATGCTTTCACCATTGCACACACTTGCACACATGGGTGCTAAGCGGTTGCATGTTGTTTGCCGGAGAAGTCTCCCATGAGAAGTGAACACATGGCTCCGTGCTTTGACATGACATGAGGTAGAACTTGGGCGTTTATGATGATCTTTTGTCAAGAATGCTTGTCCTTTCATGATTTTGGTGAGATGAAGTTTATTCTGACAAGCAACATATGGCGACGAGTATTGATGTTCAAGACCAAGATCACGACAGAAGGCATCAAAACGAGTGTTCTTAAATTCCGTACCATTGTCGCTACGAATAGCTCTCATGGCACCACCATTACTCTCGTTTTTCAACCTCAAAATCAGATCTCGAACAAAATCAAAAGTCTCATCCTTCGACGCCAGAAAGAACACCCACGCATACCGAGAAAAGTCATCAACAACCACAAGAACATACCACTTCCCACCAACTGAACGAACTCGAGCGGGGCCAACCAAATCCATGTGTAAAAGCTCCCCTGGACGCTCAGTCATAACATCTGTCAAAGGTGGGTGAGAAGCAGCAACCATTTTACCATGCCTACAAGGTGCACAAACCAAATCTTTCTCGAACTTGAGCTTGGGCAATCCTCGGATAAGGTCAAGAGCACTCAAGCGTGTGAGTAAATCAAAGCTCACATGACCCAATCTCCTATGCCACTTCCAAAGCTCAGAAGAAGTACCAGCGATCAAACAACGTGAAGGACCAAAAGATCGAGAAAAATCAGCACGAAAAATCTGTCCCTCAGGAATGATCATACACACAAGGTCACCTCGAGAATCAAGAATTTTCGAATCACCACGTTTAAAGCGAACCTCATAACCCTCATCAAGAAGCTGAGAAACTGAGAGCAAATTGAAACCAAGATTCTTGACAAGAGCAACTCGCTTCAACATGAAAGTGTCGCTCACCTGAATAGCACCCTCTGACAATACTCTACCTCTACCCTTATCCCCGAAAGTGATGTACTGCCTGGACACCACCGGGGTGAGACTGGAGAACCACTTACCATTACCTGTCATATGTCTCGAGCAGCCAGAATCCATCAACCAAAAGTTCTCCAAGCCTCCCACCTGCACAATCAGAACCGAGAACGAGAATGAGCAAATGACTCGACACTGGGGTTAGCACAGAACGAGTCAAACCAGTGTCGGGCCATCTGCTCAAAAGAAGGGTTAGCAAAATCAGCTCTACCGCGTGACACCCTCTCATCTCTCACCATCGGACCTCTAGCACCACGCGGGGGAAAACGTGGCCTAGACTCTCTTCTAGCCTCAAAGCTACGGTCGAACCTCCCTGAACCAAACTGACCGCGAAACGGAGGCCGCCTAGCAAACTCTCGAACAACAGGAACACCACGACTAGCAACCACGGGAACTGTACGCACAACAGCGTCGCCTCTCGGCCAGGGTGAACGAGACACAGGCACACTACGAGAAGAGTAGTACCTGTCCCTGTTCCCCACCTCCTTCTCTCTTCTCACCTCCCTCTTCTTCCTCCAACAGAACTCCTCAAGGTGACCATCCCTTCCACAATGCTCACAATGGAAGCGGACTGGCTTTGGCTTTGGGGTTTCTCTCAGCTGTGCCCTCTCTCTCGGCTGGTAAACCCCACTCCTCACAAAGGTCACTCTCCTCTGAAAGTTCTCTGACTTAGGTGGAAACTTGGGAGGATCTGGAGTGGTGTCAAGCCTGTTTAGCAGGTGGTTTGGTTTGGGTGTGAAGGTGTTCTTGAGAATGGCTTTTGGTGGGTTTGTGGGAATGTTTGCAGGTGGAGCTCTCTGGATCTCTCTCTTTCTCACCACTACTCTCACCAACCTTCTCAGAACCAAGACCACAACCATCAGCTCTCTTGAAACTCGCAATCAACATCTTGAGCTGAGGCTCACGACCAGACAACCAACCCAAACACTGTCTCAGTTCATCATTCTCCTCTTGCAAGCGATTCACACACTACTCTAACTCAACATTCTTTAAAGCAACAACATCACAAGCAGAACAGGAATTTGCAATAGGTGATTTAAGTTGTGCTTCAAGTGAACTAATCATGGTGCGTGATTCAAGCAACTGAGCATGCAAAGCAGGACAAGAAGTACAAGCACCTAGCAAAGATGACCTAGACTTCAACTCAGCAAGCTCAACTCTAGCACTCTCTAGTTCATCCAAGCAGTTCATGTGTTTTTCCTTGAGCACAACAAGATCAGCAATATGCACATCACAGAACGAGCATTCTACCTCATCAGACACAAGAGGATCATCTTTCAACACAGCAATCTCAGACTCAAGCGAAGCTGCTCTCTCTCCTAGACTCGCAAAGCAAAGACTCAAACTCCATGGCCTTCTTTCCAGTCTCAGAAAGCAAGGTCTCAAGCTCAGCCACTCTATCCTTGGACTCTCCTAGCAAAGACCTAAACTCCCTCTTCTCTTTGTTGGTCTTCCTAAGCACATCATCGCGGTTATCGACCAACTGCTCTAACCTAGCAATCTCCTGACGCAAAGAGGTGGGATCTGTCAATACCTCATCCTCGGAGTCGGAGTCGGAGTCGTCCTTGCCCTTCACGGAGTCGTGCGCCATGGTGCAGTAGTCGACGGCGGCGAAGGAGATGCCGTTGAAGTTGCGGTTCAAGCTCTTCTTCTCCTTGCGGCGGCCGCGGTCTTCATCTTCACTGCTTGAGCTTGACGACGTGTTGGTGGAGCTTGTGTCGATGTCGCTCGCATCAGCCACCATCGCTCGAGATCTGTGCTTCTTGTGTCCACCGTGCTTGTTCTTGGATCTTCTCTCTTCCTTGTTCTTGTTCTTGGCGCGGTACTCGTCCTTGGGACGGTGCTTGTGGTCGTCTCGCGGGCGGTGCTTGCGGTTGTAGTCGTTCTTGATCTCCTCGGGGCACTCGGCGATGAAGTGGCCCATCTTCCCGCATCTGTAGCACGTACTCCCGGCACGCCTCGAACCCTTGCGGTTCTGGTACATCCGCTCGAACCTCCTCGTGAGCAACGCGAGATCCTCCTCGCTCAGCACCTCATACTCCTCATCTGGAAGGGACACAAGAGAAGACAAAGCAAAGTGTCTAGGAGTGTTAGCCTGTCCATATCCAGAGCCACCGACTAGAGCCAGACTATGGGGATCAGTCGGACTCTTAGCCTTGGCAAGCAACTGTCCTGTCAACCTCAGAAGACTTCAACTTCGAGAAAAGCTCATCCACAGAAAGAGTCTCATAGTTTGCCGACTCCATGATCGCCTCAACCTTGGCACCCCATACGGATCTATCAAGTGCTTGCAGGAGCTTGATAGCTCGGTCATGATCCGAGTATGGGAGCACGGTAATGTTGGCTTTCATGTTGTTGACAATCGAAGTGAAACGCTGAAACAAAGCATCAACCGACTCTCCAGGCAAATGAGCAAAGTTCTCATACTCCCTCCTGTACATCGAGAAAAGCCTAGCCTTGACATGGCTATCACCACCGTGGGCTACCTTGAGCTTCTGCCAGATCTGGCTAGCTAGGTCCTCGCCCAAAACACGCTCAAACTCCTCGGCGGACAAAGCACGGAACAAGTAGTCAACAGCTCGGGCATTCGCCTCAAATCTATCCTTTGCATCCTGGGCATCTAAGTTGGTGGGATTGACATAGTTTTCATCTTTCGTCACATCCCACAGCAACTTTCCTTTGCCTCGCAAGAAAGCGCCCATAGCGCGCAACCCAGTTCGGGTAGTTCTTCCCATCGAAGTGCGGAGGCCCGGAACCCCGATCTTGGTACGCCATCTTTGGATCTTAGACTGGTTAGAGTCGCAAAGACCCGTAACCGGCTCTGATACCAATTGAAGGACCGAAACGGCGACCAGAGAGGGGGGGAGTGAATGGGAGCCGATAAAAATTTCTTTTCCAAATCCGGCTTTCACCCCAAAATCACTTCCGGACTTCGTGACACAATCTTGCCAAGATCACGCAGCAACTGAGATGCTACTGACCCTAGGAACAAGAAACATGCAGCGGAAACACAGAAAGAATCCTCGATCCAAAAACTTCACCGAAACAGCCACTGGGTGTGTGTACTCGGCACTGCCGGTTTTCAGAACTCGGCACTGCCGAATACACACAGCACAAAAGCACCCCTCGAGTCTATGTACTCGGCAGTGCCGGTTTTCAGAACTCGGCAGTGCCGGGTACACGCAAACAGCACAGCCCCAAAGTCAACTCGAGGATGGATCTCCCAAACGGCTTGAGCTCTTGAGGCGAGATTTTGGTCAGATGATCTAGACCTCCAGTGGAGTGTTTTCCCAAAAGATCTCGGCCTCTAACTCAGTACAACTCCCGTAAACTCAGATCTCGTGATGAACACCATGACACCAAGTTCATCCCGAAAATCTCAAATCTGAAGCGATTCTCGGCACTTGGGGGCAAAGGATCACCAGCAAAAGAGGCACAAGGCACTCATACGTGAATCCCCCAAAGAAATCCGAGAGAAAACGCTCTAGATTGAGAAGAACGAAAATCCCCCAAAAATAGCTCCGAAAATACCCACGAAAATAGAAAAGGAGGAAGGAGCTCGGGAAATCAAATCATGGCACAAAGATGAACAGCACAAACTCAATCACATAACCATGAATTCACCTATACAAACTAGGAATGATTCGAAGTAGTTCTAGGTGGAGGGATGAAGGAAGAGGAAAACTAAACAAGCCAAATAAAAGATAACTAAAGAGATAACAGCCACCAGCCCTGAAGGGGCCTATTAGTAGTCCAAGTGGTGGTGTCCTAAAGACTAAGCTACCCCTAAGTGATACATACCCCTCAGGGGCAAATTTGACATTTTGATCTCAGATATTTTCGGCTCGGGCACCTTCCACTGCAAGCTAGCTTCCCTCCGACGCAAGCCTTGCAGTCACGCCGCGTGTCCTCCGGATCGAAGCTCCTCGACGCCGTTCTTGGGCCAGCCCAGTCGGGTGCATGTACTCGGCACTGCCGAGTTGTCCAACTCGGCACTGCCGGGTACATACAGCCCAGCAGCCCAACGGCCCATCTTCGCCACGTCGAGTCCTCGGTCCTTGGTTTTGAGGCCCAAACCAAGGGAAACCGTCCACCGATGATTTTGTGGCCAAATCACCAAACCCCGCGCGCAAACTTCGGTTGTTAGCCGCCACCTTGCGCCGGCTTCTCGTCCGCGTACGAGCTTCGGTTGTGAGCCGCTACCTCGCACCGGAACCACGTCCCCTTGCTCGTTCTTGCCAGCATGTGAACCGCACTTGATCCACCGGCCACCGGGTCCCTCGAACCAAGCCTACTTGTCTCTCCGCTCCTCGGAGGCCGCCATGGCTAAGACCTTTCGCGCCTGTTCTTCACCTGCACCAATGCAACCAAGCCGCATTCTACACCTGCAATACTTGAGCCAAGGGAAATGTCAATCCACACCACGTTGTCAATCACTCATCACACCAGGAAGCGACCATCCACCGGTCCTCGGACACACCGGGTCCTCATGATCCCATAAAAGTGCAGGAGCCCGCGGAGGAAAGGATGCGCGGGCACGCCAAAACCACGAAGAAAGAAAGATTCGAACACCACCAAATCAGAGGAGTTTGGGGTGGGGAAAGACTCATCGGCGGCGGCGCGCCACTCGGCGGTTTGCTGGTCGGGGAGGATGCCGTCGATGACGTGTTGCTCGAGGCGCCTGGTGGTGGTGATGGACTCCCTCCACTCGACGGCGCGATCCACGGTGACCTCGGCGGTGGCCTTGGCCTTGGACGACCGGGCCCTTGCCGGCGACCTCTCCTTCCGCTTCAGGCCTTCCTTCCTCTTGGGCGCCATGGCGATGAGCGGGGCTGAAGAGCGAGGAGGAAAGCTGCGGGAGCGGATCTAGGGTTTGCTCTTGCGCGAGGAGGAGAACTGGAGTGTCGGGGAAGGCAAATGGCAAGTAAAGGAAGAAGATTGCGGCGGGGATGGCTTATAAAGGAATGAACCGTTCCTCCCGCGCACGGCGCGATGCGTGTCTCGGGAACTCAACCGACGCAGGCACGTCCCGTCGCTTTGAATTCAAAGATGCGGTAAGGAGTCGCGATATCTCACGATATTTTGCCTTCCGTAAAGCAACCGTTAGGGACGCAACGGACTTTGCGGAGTAGTGGGCCTAAATGGGCTGAAATATAGCACGACCTTTCGGTTCTGTCACGCTAACGAATTTGTGGGTTCCTGAGCTAGTGTTCAGGGGCAGAAACCACTCGGTCGTGAGGCTAAAATTAGTCGACGGCCAGATTTGATTTTGCAGTTAATATTGCATCCTTGCAATTGATTTTTACGTAAGGCATGCGATACTATCGCTATATTCGCTCAGGAATCTGAGTCAAATGCTGACAAGTATAAATCTTGCGAGAAGATGGCTTACCATATGGTCAAGCTGAGTCGTGGGACACGACTCGGAGGTCATGCCGAGTTCAAAGAACTTGAGGACAAAATCCTTATAAAGGGAAAACAAAAAAGCCCCTGAAGGAAAATATTATCTAAAATCCATGTCCAGAGGCATGGGGGCTGAAAAAATCAGTCGGAATTCATAGCTTTCAGAGTCTTGACACGATCATGCTGAGTCGTAACAAGACTCGGGGGCTACACCCAATGGGTGCACCTGGAGGTGCACACCATTAATGGATTAAGTTTAAAAAGAGATTCATAATATTTTTGACCCTCGACCAAAATATTCTATTCTGCTCAAGGCTCGGGGGCTACACCCAATGGGTGCACCTGGAGGTGCACACCATTGAAGATCATGATACAGATGGATAAAAGTTGAAGACCTTTGGCCAATTTCATATAAAAATTGCCCAAAGTCCGGGGGCTAAGTGTATTCACTTCGCTGTCGCGTCGTGAAGAAGAGCACTCCTTCCCCTCACTATGGCTATAATTGAAGAATTGTTTTCAGGAACGTCTGAGCATGCACTCGGATCTTCCTCGAAACCACTCGGATCTTCTTCGAAACCACTCGGATGAGATCTTAGACAACTTGGAGCACTCGGATCATGGAAGAAAAGACGGATCAATTACAGCCAACGATCGGTCAAGAAGTGCTCGGGGGCTACTGTGGGGGATATAGTACCCGGGTACCTCACGAGCAAGCCTGGCAGCCCACCAAAAGGGGGCGGCCCAGCCCACCGTTCTGGACCTGAAGACGTGCGGGACAAGTCGGCGCACGGAGGAAGGATCTGGGAGGAGAAGTCCTAGTTGGAATAGGAATTATTGTAAAGAAGGAAAGGATTCTTAGAGATAGGATCGGATACAAACCGACTTGTAACCCTGCCCCCCGATATATAAGGCGGGCAGGGACCCCCTCCAAAACAACTCGACTCATTGGAACACATCTCAACTCACAATCTACGCAATACAACACCCCAAAACAGGACGTAGGGTATTACGTCGAGTCGACGGCCCGAACCTGTATAAACCCCTGTGTCTGTCCATCCTAACCATCCTACTTCCGATCTTTGCGATCTTCCCTGCATTACAAATCACTTCTGTGGGCTACCCCGTGGAAGACTGCCGGAGATAATATCACCGACAGCATACGTCGGGACCTGCAAAGCATCAAGAAGTGGTATATTCATGCATACCTTCTTGATTACCTCGACGAACTTGTCAAATTGTTCGTCGGCCACTGGTCTTCTCCTCCGTTCAGGGAACGGGAGGAAAGTTGGATCTCGGTTTTCGCTAGAGGCCTTCGGTGCCTCGTTCCCCTCCTTCGAGACAGGGATGGATTCCTTGTCGTCTTCCTCTTCGGCGGCTAGCTCGGTGTTGCTAGCTTCCTTTTGTCGGGTACCTGCATCTTGGGGTTGTGTGGATCCCGCGTGGACTTACCAGCCTGCGTGGTTACCGCACTAACATTTTCCTTAAAAGGGACCTCCGGTTGCCCGGGTAACTTTCTCGCATTTGGGTTAGGACAAGATGCAGGCCAGCTGAGCTACTTGAGTTTCAATCATCTTATTGAAGCTCAGCTGGTTCTTAACAACAAAATTAAAAGCTTCGATCTAGGAGGCCATCGACTCCATAACTTTATCATTAGCAAGAAATTTCTTGCTAATGCTATCATTAATTTGTTTTTGGCAATACCAGATATCTTTTAACGACGGTTGACAACCATTGTTAGAGTTATTACCTTGCTATTGGCCGAAGGGAAAGTTGGGCTTGGAATTCCAACCTTGCTGAGGACAGGAAACCTGAATTGTTGTTGTTTCCAATGAAGCGGGCTTCCTCTTGTGTCATCGGGCAGCTGGTACCCGAGTGTCCTGTTTCTCCACATGTTTCACACATGATTCGGTCTTCCACAATCTGACTCATCTTCTTTCTGAGACATTCAATATCTTCTTCAAGAGAAGGTCCATCTTAGCGGTCACCATGTCGACGGAGTCAATCTGGTGTACTGCCCTTGGTGCGGGGAGCTTGTCTCTCTCCCACCCAACTTTGGTGAGAGGATATTTTCTCAATTAGTGCCTTCGCAGCGTCTACATCTAGCGAGAGGAAAGCTCCTCCCGCAGCTGCATCCAAGTGCTCTTGTGATCGGCGGCTCAGGCTGTGGAAGAAGTTTTGATTGATCAACCAATCTTCCACACCATGGAATGTTGCTTGAGTTGAGTGAAATCTGAGGAGGTATGACTCTTTTGCGCACTACTCTTCCAATGCGTTGTGGATTTGGATAAAAGTTTGATGGTAGGTTGAAACCAGTCATGCACTACCCTGCAAACACATCAAAAATAGACGAATGTTGCAGTGGTGAGGTCACTAGGGTTAGTGGTTTGGTAAATCTGTAAAGATTATTAAATAATTCAACAATAACTTCAGCCAATTGCTTCCCCGGCAACGGCGCCAGAAATGCTTGTTAGCACTCCTTAGCGTCACGTTTTTAGCAACGCTAAAGAGCGCGAAGATATATGTTGTTGTATGCAAAATGGATTCTGCAAGCGCACAGAATATATCTCGTTGTAGCACTTCACCTCGGGAGTTATCCTAGGGTATCGTATTTATATTTCCGTAGGGAAGCAGATGGTTAAAGTGTATTGAAGAATGATATGATAAATCTTGCCAGAAATATCAAGCCAAAAACCCAAGGGTACAAACTCTAGGTTTGAAGGATAATGGTCAAATGAATGACTGGATAGAAGGTCTGAAAGACCAGCGACACACATAAGCTCCTAAGTCTATAGAAAAGGAAAGATGTTGGGAGAGACTGGACTTAGATACTTTCTAACTCAGAGCAAAAGACACTCTAGCCTTAGCCTAGACTCTAGCTTAGATACTGGAAACAGAGCTCGCTTCGACGGCTAGAACGGGAGAACCTCAGAACGGGGTGAGAGAGGGGGTTCTCCGGGCTCAGCACTACTGTTATGAATACACCCGAACGTGGTGGACTATGAAGGATGGATAGGGCTGTCACCACCTGCCGCCTACCACTGCAGTTCCGCTGGGTGCAACACACTTCCTAGTTAATCAACAAGCCAGACACCATGTCTGTACTCGAAGATTAAGATTTCTCTTGAGGCCTGTCAAGAGAAATCCCCGTCTTCCCTAAGGCACCTTACGGCCCGGTCAAGGCGAGCAAACCCGCGAGATAAAACCCGGTAGAGCTAAAACTAAACTCTACACTAAAACTAAAGGGAGACAAAACTTAACTCTGAAAAGAGCTAAGAACTTTACTCTAAGAAATAGCAAGAAATAAATATGAAAGATAACTTAAGCTCTAAATAAGATAGTATTGTTATGATAAACTCTTCAAAAGAAGAAAAGGATACAAGAGCTTTACCAGAACTCCGAAGAACTCCGAAGATCCGAGCAAAGCTCGACTCGACTCTACTCCCAACTCTAATCCTAATATAAGAAATGGAAAAGATACAAGAGCTCCCTTAAAGTAAAGACTTGAGAAGTGTGGTGTGTCTTGGGGTGAAGAGGAGGTGGCCTTTTATAGCCTCCCAAGGTCGGTAGCCAGCTTAACTGTCATGCCAACCACCTGCTTAACCTCCACGCTGAAGTTGGTCGCGTGAGGATGCAGCAGGAGGACGGCCGGCCTGGTGTAGACCGATCGGCCTACACCTGGCCCCCTGGCCACCACCTTCGTCGTGGACGCTCTTGATTGCTTCCTGAGGTCGGTAACAGTTGCGTTCAGTTGAGGTTGTCCAAGAATTTGAGGTCGGTGGGCCCTACAATCCATGTGTTTCCCATCTAAGCCTTTCGGGTCCTTGGATCAAACTGACATTGATTGCACAGTGCTTGATCATCCTGGGTGTTTGCTTGAGCTCCTGGATCAGTGACGTGGCTAGACCTAGCCAGGGGAGGCCGGTCGGCCTGGGCTAGGCCGGCTGGCCTGGCTCTGTGCCAGGTTTGGCCCTTGTTTCACCTGTTTCATCCTGCAACCATAACTCATCCAAAATTATGGAAATTGTTAGTATAAACACATTTATGCATGGAACATGGTATGATCATCCTCATTTCACCGAATTGTTGACGGTCAAAACTAGGTTGTAACTGGCCGTCAACAGTAATTCATTCCGGAAGTCACGACCGCAGACCAAGGGTCTATCTGCGGTTACGACTAAGGAATGACGGAGGAAGCAGAAGCTAGTCGACCCTAGCTTCAATGCCCTCCACCTATTTAGGGGACTGACACACAAGAAGTTTTCCATGATCTTTCGTAAGCACCTGAAAGGGATCTAATGGCCAGATGTTGGAAAATAAAGGAATTATCCGAGTTGTGTCTGAGGGGCACAGCAGAGTGATCTGGATTTCCACATCTTCGATATCCTCAAAGGTGACATAATTTTCTTGTTGGATCAGCCAATAGAGCATTTTGTCAACCTAATCACGATCGAGCTATAGCTCCGAGTTGACAAAGAAAACATCCTGATCGACCTTGCATGATCAGTGATTTTGGCCTTGCACGATCAGTATCGCAAAGGGCTAGACAGACCCCGTGAAGATTCAATGAGCATATTTTTCAGATGCTCACCCAATCCTAGGGGCAGAACCGGGCAGTCATGGTGGAGAACCATAGCCTCCTCCACTAGAGTTGCTGATTGCTGCCACTTGGATTGGAACATGTTTCTCTTCTACTTGGAATAGAGATATGTACCTCTTCACGACAATCGCAGTACGCCAGTCATCATCAGTGATAAACTAACAGAGAATGAGGCTCGACAGGCTGCAAAAGTCTTAGAGAAGTATCGGTCCACTTTCAGGTATTCTCTACAGACTAGACGGGGATCAACCCCAACACCCATCGTATCGCTTTGAACCGGATAAACAGCCTTTTGGCAGAATGATGCGACGAGGGTGGTAGGCACACCTGCATGTGGGTATTATTTACCCTGTGCAAGCACCCACTTAAGTGGTGAAGCACTAGTCAATTTTCATATACCTCCACCTGTCCTTATTGTGGGGTCTATGCAATGCATCAACAAATGTGTATGATATCAGCCTTCTCTCCCATTATCAAGGACATCCTTTGTCCTTGCCTGAGAACATCATTGAGGACTTCCTTGATGATTTCTCATTCCATGGACAACCTTTGGTTTATGACTCGTGGATATGGATAGAGTTCGTGAGAATTCCAAAGGCTCCACCTTGTCCCGAATTGGGAGAAGTGTCAGCTGAGAAGGCCCTCATCATACAACCTCCTGATTGGATTTTTCCTATCAAGATCATGTGCAATGCTAGCAACCATACGATCAGGACAGTGCTGGATCAATGCAAGAAAACTTCATCATCCAAAGCATTGACCAGAGCTCGACAACAATGGAGAAGGAACTGTCGGTATTCACCCATGACACGTTCAGGCCCTACTTGGTCAATGTCAAAGTGATAGCACACGGACCATGCTATACCAAGATATCACCTAACCAAGGAGGATGACAAGCCACAACTCATCCGTTGGATTTGTGCTCCTTCATGAATTCGCTTCACGAATCAAAAGAACAAGAGAGCAAATAAATACGTGACATATCATCTCCCAAGGATACAATTTCAATCACATGAGATGATACTCTCTCAAGGGTAACTTTACAGACTTTGATTTACACCCTTAGAGAGAAGGAATTCATTCACCTTAATAGATTTCACCAATGGGATTCATATCATAATGGTTTACTCCATGGCTGCAACCCACAACGTGAGACCCGCAAGATTCTTTAGCGAATGAGTTACGGAATTTTTTTTCTTTTCTTCTGTATAACTTTGTGCTAAGGTCTAGCCAACCAAGCACACATACACTAAGAGTTTTTGCGGGGCCCATGATGCTATACTCATTGACTCAACTTCAGTAGAAAGACTGACGAGCATCTTGGTGATCCTGGACTAAACATCCATAGTGGTTGAAGCACTTCATGTTGTGGATAAGGGGATGAAGACTCACACTCTACCCTTAGAAGTGCAATAGCTGGTTGGAAGTAAATCACCGGGTCGCAGCTGCATACCATCTTCAGGTAGTCAATCAGAAACATCGACAGAATATCATGAAAAATCTGACATGGAGAAGGGATGGAAGGGCAATCACCTGAGACACTTTGTGCACACTGAACATCATTCCCATTAGGAGATCAAAAAGGTGAAACATAGACCCCAATCAGCCGGAGTCGAAATGATGAAATCAAATGGCTGAATTGGAGGATGGAGAAGGAAGGTTTTCCTTTATGCTTCTCCTCGAGGACAATGACAGGAATGTTTTCAGTTGAAAATATTCTTTGAGCCCGAGATCTTGGAACTCGAAGTTATGGACTGCTACGAGTATCCGAGTTACAACCATAGTCCATGGTCATGGCCAGACCTAAAATGTGCCATTATCTTAGTATAGGTTTGGGTGCTGAAATTTTCCTTTTAATTTTTGATTTCCCAAAGTTTGTTTTTCTAGCAGCACCCCGTTATTTCCCTTTTGAATAAAATGTTGCTTTGTTCTACCATGCCTTGAATGGTGGTGCACACTTGTGTGCCAACCACACCCCTGCTCTAACTTTATGCTAAGTGCGTAGAAAACAGGACGAGCAACACATCAACAAGCAGTGTTCATCCCGTGCCCAAATAACCATATGGCAGCCATCTGCTGAGATTCAACTACGCACGGAGGTTTGAAACCCTTTCTCCCGTTTGCTTTCTTGGTTTTAATTCAAATGCGAGGATGAGTTCACGACAATTAAAATTTGAATGAAACACCTAGAAAGAGATGGAATTCCTACATGTTTATCAAAGGTGCATAAGCTTTATTTTCTTTGCAAGTACCGATGTGCCTTTGGAACTTTATGATAGGATCACTTGATCTTTTGCTTATTGACCCTTACGATATAACGACATGAGAGGCTTGTTCTTTTCTAATTCAAAGTCTTGGAGAATTTCATTTTGAAAAAAAATGAGGCAACTCTCATTCGTGCTCAACTTTGCCAAGTCCCATCCAGAGCCATATTATACATATTGCAATTTTGAACCTCCATATAGCTATCTTGTACATTTTGAGCTTGATCAAACATCGTGCCTTCCTAGACATGCATGTTCTTCCTAGCACTTTGGTCATTCACGTACACGTTTCATCAAATAAAGTCCATCATATAATAAAAGTCCATCAAAAGTGGTTCTCAAGCAGCTCTTCATCCCCCCGAAAAAAAATAATGAGTGGGAGGTCCTACTCGAGTAAAAAAAGAGAACAAGTGGAAAGATGGAAGAAGCTAGAATCAAATACCACTTTATGACATCCATCATCCACATTCACTTGCACTTGACCAAAGTCCATGGTTGACATGATCTCTCGGAGACAAGTTATTTGATCTCGCAACATAGATGGAAGAGATAAGCATTTCTATCGATCCCTGCCTTGAGCCCCACATATAACCTTGTAGAGGTAGGTGAGGCTACTTGAAAAGCCTTAGTGAGGATCAAACACTTTGAGCGACTGAGTGGCTTGAGAGAATGAGAGTATGCCTCCATAATTTGAAAAAAAATACAAAATCTCCAAGTACTGAGAAGGAGGAATCAGGCACTCCATTGATTTATTCTGAGGTTCAATAGCCGAAGGTGAAGGTGTTAGCCACCTGAAATCCAAGGTATAAGGGAAAGCTTGAAATAGTTCTTATGCATACTTTTGATTTCATGACCCTAGACTTTGCTTGATCCTCTGGATCTAACTCAACCCTTCGCTCGGGACGAGCAAAGTCTAGGTGTGGGGGCGTGTTGGCGGTCGATATCCATGACTTTTACCACCAACATTTCTCCGAATTTCATGCTCACATAGTGATAATCATGCTAGAGGGGTGGTGAGGCGAAGCCGGCGGTGCTCAGAGCGTCCCACAAAATAGAGGGAAAACCCTCCCAAGCGAGGCACTCGGAGTGGAGAAAACCGTCCGCACCAAACACAAAGAAAGCCGCGTCTGCCATCTGTAGAAGAATGAACAAAGAACGGGGTGAGAACTGTGCGGAAGGAAAAAGAAGACTATAACAGCGGTGGTAAAGCGGGCAGTAACTCCAAAACTACCCTAACCAAAAGCTCCCAAATTTCACTAGGTAGCCCTTAAAGTTATTACCCACAAGTTTGGTATTCAGAGGTTGGTTTGGTTTTGAGTTTAAGGTGGGTGAAACACTCAAATTTAATCTTGCTGTCTGCCAGATTTTTCCAGCAAACAGGCAGCTCTTGTTTTTAGCATAACTCAAGTTTTACTTGCTCAAAAATCTTGAAATTTTTACAGCAGTTTGGATACAAAATTATTAAAAACTTTGTATTAGGGTGCTCGGCCAACTGAGATGTTTTAGTGACCCGAAAAATTCGGACCAGTAGAGAACACAGATTTGACAGATTTTCAGGAGTTTGTGAGGTTCATGATTTTTATTTCTTTTTGACTCAAGTTGCCTTAACAATTTTTAAGGTGGTTAACATGATGCAAAAGAACTAAAACCGTACTCACAAATACCAAGAAGCCTTGATGTACGTAGTTAATTGCCGGTGGCGAGGCACAATATACGTCTCTCCCTATAATATCTAATCGTCACTCAGACCAACGGAACTTAACGAACGGAGTCAGTGTACCTGCAAGAAAACCATGAACCCTCCATGCCAGCACATCACAGAAGCGTCCCCATTCATTACCATTCATTTATAAAAATGGTATCCATGCGTTCAACACTGCATGGACAGTGCATCTAGTCTAGGCCATACGCTCATTTTTGAATAGAGCACACAACCCTTCGCATATATCATGATGCGGCATCATGCACACGTCTCGAACGTGGCGACCAACCAGGATGATAGGCTCATTGGAATTAGAGCCATACTATCAAGACCTTGCTCACATATAAAACATGTGGCGACACTTACACAACCGTAATGATAGCTTCCTTGGAATGAAAATTCTATCACCCTTCGTGCACGCGGGGCACGGAAACCAGCGCACGTATAAAACACGTGGGCAAGATGTGCTGGGCAAGTTAGTCAAATATACTATAGATAGCAAGCCACCTGAAACAACCCGAAATTCCCTCTAGGGCTTCACGTTCTATGTAAATCCTTAGCGATCCAACGAGTTTTCGCAAAGCACTAATTGGTCCAATTTTATTGCAAAGCAAGTGTATCGGAATCGTGCGAACCTTTGGTGCACAACTTTTCGCTCTGGTACCAGCTGTGGTAGAACCGCTCAAATTAATCCAGCTTAAGTGTGCTAATCACGCAATTAAAACAGATTAAGATGTCGAATCTGTCGGGTCGAGCCCGATGCAACCACGAACAATTACCTCGATCGAAACGAGTCGTGCAAATACCCACTCAAAGGTGAGTCCCAGAGATTACAACAATCCACAATTAATTAAAGGTTCCGATTGAGGTACTTTATTACAAACCAGTTCAATACATAAAGTAACAGGGTCTCAGAGTTTTTGAAAAGCAGTGGAAACAACTATTTATTCGAAATGAGAGTGACATCACGTGAAGCCGTGGTGACATCACTCGGAAGCATCCTCGTCCCAAACAACGGTCCAACCTGGAGGAAGGGTGGTTGGCCAGGTAAGACCTGTGTTGACAGGCCATTATAACATCAGTAGTGACAGTCAACATTTCAGTAAAATGAGGATGATCATACCATATTCCATACATAAAAGTGCTTTCACTGACAAATTCCACAAGTTTTGGATGAGTTGTGCTTGTAGGACAAATCAGGAGAAACCAAGGCCAAACCTGGCTCAGAGCCAGGCCGGCCGGCCTAGGCCAGGCCGACAGCCCTCCCCCGGCCATGTCTGGCCACGTCACTCATCCACAACATATGCTAAGCACCCAAGATGATCAGGAGACATGCAATCAACGTCAGTTTGATCCAAGGACCCGGAAGGCCTAGAGTGGGAAGCACATGGATTGAAGGGCCCACATCCTAGGATTCTCGGACAAGCTTCAACTAAACGCAACTAAAACCGACTTCAGGAGAGCATCAGGGCCGTTCCTGCAAAGGTCGATGCCAAGTGGCATCAGGACCAGGCCGGCCGGCCTAGATGAGGCCTGACCGGCCTCCTTCTGTGGCCGCCACGTCTCCTGCTTCGCGTGAAGCTTAAGCAGGTCCTTGGCGTGCTAATGATGCTGGCATGCACCCGCTGGAGGCTATAAAAGGCAGCTCATCCACCTTGGGAAGAGACACACTACATTACTCAAGTCTCTACTTGAAGGGAGTCCTTGTATCTTTTCATTTCTTAGATTAGGATTAGAGTTGGCAGTAGAGTTATTTGATAATCTTTACAGATTTACCAAACCACTAACCTTACTGACCTCACCACTGCAACATTCGTCCATTTTTGATGTGTTTGCAGGGTAGTGCATGACTGGTTTCAACCTACCATCAAACTTTGATCCTAATCCAGAACGCATTGGAAGAGTAGTGCGCAAAAGAGTCGTACCTCCTCAGATTTCACTTAGCTCAAGCAACATTTTCGAGTTGTCATCCGACTCCGAGTGCGAACCAGACACAGGTTCATCGTATTTTTTGGCCCCAGAATCACCAGAGATGGCTCAGCCGAAGAAGACACTCTGTGAGTTCACAGCCCCGTCAAGCAGCAACTTTCCGGGACTGTCGAACGCACAGGAAGGAGGATTTGAGCTAAGGTCTGGCCTAGTGAACATGGTTCGGGCCAGCCCTTTCTGCGAAAAGGTGATTGAGGATGCGAACGCTCACCTTCGGAATTTTCTGGAGGTGTGTAGCACCATCAACCCCAATGGCTCACCGATCAAAAACATCCACCTACAACTCTTCCCATTCTCCTTACTTCAGAAAGCGAAGGAGTGGTTCTATGCCAACAAGGCATCATTCGAAGAACGCTGGCAGACATGCGCAGACGCATTTCTGACAAAGTACTTCCCGGTGGGCAAGACCAACGCCCTCCGAGGAAAAATCACTAGCTTTCAGCAGCTAGACTGAGAGTCAGTTCCTGAAGCTTGGGAGTGACTGCAAGAGTACATTGCAGCCTGCCCCCACCATGGTGTGGAAGATTGGTTGATCACTCAAAACTTCTTCCACAGCATGAGTCATCGATCGCAAGAGCTTTTGGATGCGGCCGCGGGAGGCGCTTTCCTCTCGCTGGACGTACACGCAGCGAAGGCACTGATCGAGAAGATATCCGCTCACCAAAGTTGGATAGGGGAAAGACAAGCTCCCCGCACCAAGGGAGTACATCAAATTGACTCCGTCGATATGCTGGTCGCTAAGATGGACCTCCTCTTAAAGAAGATGGAATCTCCTAGCAAGGAGACGAATCAAATTATGGAGGAGAGAATCACGTGTGAAACGTGTGGACAAGCAGGACACTCGGGCGACAATTGCCCGGCGACACCAGAAGAAGCCTATTTCATTGGGAATAACAATAATTCAGGCTTCTATCCTCAACAAGGTTGGAATTCCAAGCCCAATTTCCCCTTCGGCCAACAGCAAGGTAATGGCTCTAATAATGGTTTTCAACCGTCGTTAAAGGACATCTGGTATGGCCAAAACAAATTAACGATAGCATTAGCAAAAATTTCTTGCTAATGATAAAGTTATGGAGTCGATGGCCTCCCAGATAGAAGCTTTTAATTCTGTCGTTAAGAACCAGCTGAGCTTCAGCAAAATGAGTGAAACTCAAGTGGCTCAGCTGGCTGCATCTTGTCCTAACCCAAATGCGGGAAAGCTACCCAGGCAACCGAAGGTTCCTTGCAAGGAAAATGTTAGTGCGGTGACCACACGGACTGCAAGTCCACGCAGGATCCACATAATCCTCAAGATGTAGGTACTCGACAGAAGGAAGCTAGCCACGCTGAGCCGGACCGCCGAAGAGGAAGACGACGAGGAAACCATCCCTGTCTCAAAGGAGGGGAATCAGGCACCACAAGCCTCAAGTGACAGCCGAGATCCCACTTTCCTCTCGTTCCCGGAACAGAGGAGAAGACCCGTGGCCGACGAACAATTTGACAAGTTCGTCGAGGTAATCAAGAAGGTATACATCTCAAGATGCAAACATCAAGAAGCTTGGGGGGGTCTCAGGTAAGTTCGAAAGCGCCTTGCCTTGCCTTGCTATGATAAAATAAAATAAAATAAAATAATAATAATAATAAATATATTAAAAAACAAAAACATAATAAAAACTCCAAAAGGTGTCTTTACGTATGGAATTTTGGTTGAGAACCTATGGAATGATGAAAGTGCTCTGTTTATGCCGTCTAAGTGCCTCGTGCTTAGTCCTTTACTCTTTGAGTATTTGAGTTCGTTGGCATTTAAGGATCCATCATGATAAAACTGTGGGAGTAAGAGCACTTGTTCATTGTTTAAGTTATTGTGAGTTTTGATATGGTTTGTTTCGAGGTATAACTGCATGCTTAGTAAGGAACCTCTCGGAAGTTTTTATAAAATATTACTTGGTGAATCTTCCCTGATGGTTTAAATGTCCTATCCAGAGCCTAAATAGTTATACATCTTATGAACTACCATATGCTATCTTGAGTTGCTTTGAGTCTTGTCGAATGGTGAAGTCCGCTTGCAGAAGGCACTTGTCATTTACCGGTCTTCCCATCCACCTCAGCCTCAAAATGTCCGACTAGTCAAAGTCCCGCTCCGGGGTTGACGTCCACCGTCGATGACATACACTCACCTGATCACAAAGCTCACCCAAAAGGTCCTCAATTCCTCCATACAAAGTTGAATTCCTCTCTTTACCAAAGTAAGAGAAGAGATGTATTCAAAAAAAGGGAAATTGGAGACAATGCTCCATTCGAAAAAAAGAGAAGAAAGAAGAAGAGAGAAACATCTCAAAAATATGAGAGAGAGAAAATAAGGAGTCCCAAGACCTTTGAGCATCACACCTTATCCCTCTCCACTTGAACCCATGAATTCCAAAGACTGGAATTTGACGAGTGTCATCGCTCGCGAACTACTCTTCGACTCGACAACAGAAGTAACCAAGGTATGCCACTCTTACCCTACCTACAACTCACTTCAGCCTTAGTGTAGGGAAAAGTTGGTCAATCCGACCAAAAGTGAGGATTAAACACCTTTAGTGACTCGAGAGTACCATCAGGAAATGATTTAACCATCTTTTTGAAAAATTCATATCTCCGGTATGGAACCTGAAAAGTTGCAGGAAATACTTTGAAAATGACCGTTCAGGCTCTCAATAGCCCAAGACGTGAACCGTGCAGCCCCAAGTTGAACCATGGTATGAGTTGCCTTTTATGCCAACTTATTCAAATGATTTGTTGAGTTTTGGCTTAAGCACATGGTACTTAGAGAGTATACACATTGAAGCAACTCCTGACCCGCCAAACCTAGAGTTTAGCCTTGCTCGAGGATGAGCAAGAGTCTAAGCTTGGGGGCGTGTTGACGGCCATTATAACCTCGTAGTGACCGTCAACATTTCAGTAAAATGAGGATGATCATACCATATTCCATACATAAAAGTGCTTTCAGTGACAAATTCCACAAGTTTTGGATGAGTTGTGCTTGTAGGACAAATCAGGAGAAACCAGGGCCAAACCTGGCTCTGAGCCAGGCCGGCCGGCCTAGGCCAGGCCGACCGACCTCCCCTGACCATGTCTGGCCACGTCACTGATCCACAATATATGCTAAGCACCCAAGATGATTAGGAGACGTGCAATCAACGTCGGTTCGATCCAAGGACCCGGAAGGCCTAGAGTGGGAAGCACATGGATTGAAGTGCCCACATCCTAGGATTCTCGGACAAGCTTCAACTGAACGCAACTAAAACCGACTTCACGAGAGCATCAGGGCCGTTCTTGCAAAGGTCGGTGCAAAGTGGCACCAGGACCAAGTCGGTCGGCCTAGATGAGGCCGACCGGCCTCCTTCTGTGGCCGCCACGTCTCCTCCTTCGCGTGAAGCTTGGGGGTTCTCGGCGGCGGGGTTCGGTTCGTCCTCCACCTGGATCACGTTCACGTCTCCCGAGGCCTGTCCTTCTTCTCTGATTAGCACCAATTCGTAGTCACCGTCTGCGAGTTCTTGTTCTACACGGAATGCACATGCATAAGAGGTGATCTTATATCGAGTCATCATACTTGCATAATGATAGACCCGTAGTGTATGAAATGGCACATTCACCTGACAATTTTGGTCTGACCTTCCCTTTCTTTACTTAAGTTTGTGATTACTCATTAAAGTACTTGGGGTGGGTGGTGGTGATTGTGTACAAATCTATTAAGTTCTTAACTTTGTTTTCTTCACAAAACAGCAAGGGTGTGTGTGGTGATTTGTTCATTTTATTCCATTAGCTTAAAAGGTGATTTATTTAGATTTAGCCCATTTAAGCAATGAACTTCAACAATTTATTCTGGCAGTTTGGTTCATGCGTTTAATGTGAGAAAATTACAGTATGCTCTCGGTGTGTTATTTGATTTACTGACCAAAAATCGGACCAAGATCATGCATACAATTACCACAATAAATCGAACAAGATCAGCATACTATTATCAAGAATAAATCCTAATAAATCACACTATCAACAATTTTTCCTTAGATTCCTACCAGAGCCTACAATAGTTTAAGCAAGTTCATATGCCCAAGGATAGCTTCAAAAGATTAAAGGATCTTGCTGTTTGAATTTACTAGGTTTAAACTGGTATTAAATAAAAGTGCAAGCCAGCCAGCTCAAACTACGCTCTAGTATTTCGCAGACATGCATCAAGTTAAAACAGAGCTACTGCAAAAAGATTTAGCCCAGAAGCTGCACAGATTAATTACTAAAATTGTTGAACCAAACGTGCACTGTCAGACTAAACAATTAATAGCTCAAAATCTATTGTGTAACTTTGTGCCAACTTTTTACAGGAGCCTAAAAATTTCATAAAGAACAACATATCCCAAAATTAGCACAAAAAAGGTAGCAGATTTCAAACCATGCACAAATTTAAGTTTGAATAGATTTGAACTTACTTTGAAATCTACACAGGAAACACTTAAACAAGCTTTCTCTAAAAGATGGATCTCAGCACAGAGAGTTCAATAAAATTGGGTTTGCATTTTTCTGATTTTTCTACGATTTTTAATCAATTTTTGAAGTTTCTAGATTTTAAACCTAGATCTAAACAATCTATTTACAACCAGACCCCAGGAAACTTGCGCTAAGGCCCGTGGAAAGAACTAAAGCTTAGTAATGTGGTCCCTGGACCACGGCCGGCGGCAGGTTTGGCCGGATTCCGGTGAGGTGGGACCACGGGTTCAACGAGAACATGGGGAAAACGCTCACCGCCTCACCTCGAGCCGATCTTGTGCAGGAAGGGTGGCCGGAGGTGGTGCGACGGCGGCGGGCGGCGGAGCGGCGCGGTGGCGGCCCTGTCTTCACCAATGCCGGCGACGGCAGTGGTGGAGAAGAGCGGCTGGGGCGCTGGGAAGTTGGAGTGGAGGCGTGGGCGAGTTTTGGTGGTGTTGCACAGCGGCGGGGCAGTGCGCACGGTGAGGAGCGGTGGCGGCAGCCTGGCGGCGAGGTGGAGCGCGGGCGGAGGGGGTCTGCGGCGAGGGCAACCGCGCCTTATATAGGCGGCCAGAGGCAAGGTTCGGACAGGCGGTCCAGAGCGGCGAAGCAACCACGTGGAGGCTCGGGCGGCGCGTTGGCTTGGCAGCCACGGCGAGCTCGGCCTCGGTCGGGCGCCGGCGGCGTGGAGCAGGGGCGGTCGGGCGGCGACGGTGAAGCAAGCGCGCTGGATTGAGGGATAGCGAGGACCCGGCGGGCGTCGCATCACAGTCGAAACGCGGCCGCGTGGCCGGTCGGGCAGCGGCGGCAGCGAAGCGCCGTGTGGCGCGCGGCGAGCGGCGGCTCGCCCGCGTGTGGGCTGGCGTGGTCGGGACGGGCGCTGTCCGGGCGGCGTTGTCTTCGGCCGGTTGGCGAGCTCGCGAGCTGGTTCGCCAGCAGCTCCGCGGCGCGGACGCGTGTCGTATCCGGTTGGAGCGCGAGCATGGGACAAGAGGGATGTCGGGCGCGCGTGTGGGCCCGCCTGGGTGGAGAGGGCACGGCGCGGAGATCCCCCGGTCGGCCTCAGCAATCGTGTCAGACGCCGGGCGCCAGGTGCAGCGGCGGTCGGCTGGAACGCGCGGCGCCGGAGAGCGCCGGCATTTCGTCGAGCACGTTCCGGGCGCACATTTGAACTGGTTTTTCTCCAAACATTTGAACTAAACTTCAAAATCTCCAAATGTAAAAGTTGTGTCCCATAGAGTAAGGTACAACTTTCGTAAAGGTTGACCATAGAAAAAATCTCTAGATGAACAAGAAATTTGAGGAGAACATCGCATGAACTCGAGTGCCAACCTGCCGTGAACTTCTGTGTTTGACTGAGTTTGACTGAGATTTAAGGTGCCTTCCACCCAAAATCTGGAATTGAGCCAATTGACAAAACTGAAGAACTTTTGCATTAGTCAATTTTTAAGTTATTGAGCGAAAATTTGAATTCAAGCCATGCCAATCATGAAAGGTCCAAAGTACACCGAGATACAAAGGGTTTTGGGTGGGTTTTTCTTAAGTGAAAATCTTGGTGGGGCCAAGGTACACTTAATTAACCTAAGACACAAGGTTTAGCAGGTGATTAAGCTAACTAAACACATAGATTGTCACAGCCAACCCCCCTTAAACAGAATCTCAACCCGAGATTCGAGTGTAGAAAGAACTAGTGTGAGCAAGAGCGCTTACGGTCATGTAGCAGAAGAAAACCCGGGAACTCGGTGTTCAGATAATTCTCCGTTTCCCATGTAGCTTCTTCCTCAGTGTGATGATTCCACTGTATCTTGTACATTTTAATGACTTTCCTTCTTGTTCCTCTTTCCTTGCGGTCGAGAATCTAGAGAGGGTGTTCCACGAGAGCCAGGTCTGGTTCTACCCATGCCAAGTCTTAGTCGACAATCTCAACCTCGGGAACTCGAACACACTTCTTAAGTTGAGATCCGTGGAAAACATTGTGCAGAGCTGACAGCCTCTCGGGAAGTTGTAATCGGTATGCTACGGGTCCACAAACTTCCGTGATCTCATAGGGTCCAATGTAACGAGGTGCCAATTTTCCTTTTACTCCAAACCTTTGTACTCCCTTAGTGGGTGAGACTCGAAGACAAACGTGATCTCCAACAAAGAATTGTAGGGGCTTCTTCCTCTTATCAAAGTAACATTTCTGCCTGGATTGGGCAGCCTTCAGGTTAGCCGGAATCACTTTCACTTTCTCCTCTGCCTCTGTCACTGGTCAGAGCCTAACATCGGCCTTTCTCTGGTTTGGGACCAACCCAACGGGATTCGACACCTCCTGCCATACAGTGCCTCAAAAGGTGCCATCTTCAAGCTAGCTTGGTAGCTATTCTTGTATGAAAACTCAGCGAGGGGTAAACATTTGTCCCAATTTTTGTCGAAGTGTATCACACAAGCTCTCAACATATCTTTAACTATCTGATTAACCCTTTCGGTCTGACCATCTGTTTGCACGTGGTATGCTGAATGCAGATTAATTTGGTTCCTAAAGATTCATGTAGCCTTTCCCAAAATCGAGACATGAATTGGGAACCTCTATCTGATATGATGGTCTTGGGCGTCCCGTGCAAGCGAAGGATTTGGTCAAAGTACATATCCGCATAATGTTTGGCTTGATAGGTGGTATTGACCGAGATAAAGTGGGCGGTTTTAGTAAGCCGGTCAACAATAACCCATATAGAATCATGCTTTTGGGAAGTGAGCGGTAATCCCACTATAAAATCCATACTTATATCCTCCCATTTCCATGATGGTATTGGAAGGGGTTCTAGCGTTCCAGCTACTTTAAGGTGACCGGCCTTAATTCTTTGGCAAGTATTGCACTCTGAAATGTACTGGGCAATATCTCTCTTCATTCTTGTCCACCAAAAGTTCTGTCTCAAATCCTGGTACACTTTGTTGCTTCCCGGGTGAATGGATAATTTAGAGAGGTGAGCCTCATCTAAAATTTTCTTTTAGAGTTCTGGACTCTTAGGTACTACTAGACGTTCCTCAAAATATACTACCCCTATCTGATCCAATCGGAACGACACTTCTCATCTCCTTCAGAAAGCCTCTCTTTGATAATCCTAATGCATTTATCTTGAGATTGAGCGGCAGCTATCTTGTCGTAGAGAGTTGGTTCTAAGGAAAGATGATTCAATGAGCCATGAGGGACAATCTCCAGACTAAGTTTTCTCATCTCTGCCCATGGAGTTTGGTTGTAGGTTTCTACGGTGAGACAGTTGCAATGTGCTTTCCAACTCAACGCATCGGCTACAACGTTGGCTTTACCCGGATGGTAGAGTATCTCCAAGTCATAATCCTTGACCAATTCCAACCATCTACATTGCCTCATATTCAGATCTGACTGAGTAAGGATATACTTGAGACTTTTGTGATCGGTGTATACTTTACACTGTGCTCCCATGAGATGGTGCATCCAAAGTTTTAGAGCATGGATCACAGCTGCTAGCTCGAGATCGTGGGTAGGGTAAATCAGCTCATGCGGGCGAAGGGCTCGAGAAGCATAAGCAATGACTCTATTATCTTGCATGAGAACACATCCTAACCTTGTGGCTGAAGCATGACAGTAGATGTCATAAGACTTTGTGTTGTCAGGATGTGCCAGAACGGGTGCTGAAGTAAGGAGTTGTCTCAAGGTGTGGAAAGCTTCTTCACATTTCTCCGTCCATTTGAACTTAGCTCCCTTCTTGAGTAGTTCAGTCATCGGCTTAGCTATCTTTGAAAAATCATGAATGAAACGACGGTAGTACCCTGCCAGACCAAGGAAACTACGGATCTGGTGTACAGAAGCGGGGGTTTTCCAATCCATGACCTCTTGTACTTTCCCGGGGTCTACTGAAATACCATCTTCGGAGATTGTGTGCCCGAGAAACTTGACACTGTTGAGCCAGAATTCACATTTAGAGAACTTGGCATAAAGCTGATGATCTTTAAGTGTTTGTAGGACAATGCGGAGATGTTCAGCATGTTCATCCTCATTTTTGGAGTAGATTAGAATATCGTCGATGAAGACCACGACAAACTTATCGAGATATGCCATGAAGACTGAATTCATGAGATACATGAAATAAGCGGGTGCATTTGTGAGTCAAAAGACAAGACCAAGTACTCATATAGACTATATCTGGTGGAGAAGGCAGTTTTGGGAATATCGCAAGGGCATATCTTGATTTGATGGTACCCCGAACGAAGACCAATTTTTGAGAAGATTTTCACACCAGCTAGCTGATCGAAGAGAATATCAATGCGGGGTAAGGGGTATTTGTTCTTGATGGTCACCACATTGAGGGGGCAATAGTCCACACATAATCTCAAGCTTTTGTCCTTCTTTTAGCAAAGAGGGCAGAACGTCCCCGGGGTGAGGTGCTAGGTCGGATGAAACCTTTCTCAAGCAACTCATGCAATTGTGTTTTCAATTCTGTCAGCTCTATGGGTGACATCCTATACGGTCGCTTGGATATAGGGGCGGTGCCAGGTTGAAGCTCAATAACGAACTCAGTGTCTCGGTCCGGTGGCATGCCAGGTAGGTCTCCCGAAAAAACATCGGGGAATTCACAAACCACTGGAATATCCTCAACTCTAAGTTCAGCCAGAGAAAATAAGTGGGAACTTGTGTAGGCTTTGTGTGGTAGATAGAGATCGGTGTAGCCTAAGAGTGGTGAGTGTATCTCTACAACCCTCTCGGGAATGTCAAGCACGACTCGATGCTTAGTCATCCAATCCATTCCCAAGATAATATCCATTCCATCCAGTCCCATGCTAATAAGATCAGTTTTAAATAACTTGCTGCCCAAGGCTAGTGGCACTTGTTTTGACCTTTGATTAGTTGATACTTTCCCGCCAAGGGTGGTGATTATGTAGGGGGTGGCGGTTTGAGTGAGATTTAGTCCGCTCTTGGTGCAAAACCTTGTGCTGATAAAGCTATGCGTTGCACTCGAATCAAAAAGTATAATAGTAGGGTGATTGTGGACATAGAAAGTACCCGTCATAACTGGGGCTCCCTCGGGTAGTTCTGCGAGGGTGGTGAAGTTGATCCTCCCTTGACGGACTTGCACCGTCTGATTTCTCCCTTTGCCTTGGTTCTGCTGCTTAGCCTGAGGACAATCACGGATGTAGTGCCCAGTCTTCCCGCACTTGTAGCAGGCATTCCCATTGGTGGGGCGAGCGGGAACCTGATGGTTAACTCGCGGAGCAATGGGCTATGGAGGAATGGGAAAACGGTTCTGCGCTGGCTGGGTGGGTCTGATTACCCAACGTCCTTGCTGCCCGGGCCTCAGGGGGTTAGGAGTAGGATTGTTCTGCACAATCTTATACCTCTGATTCTGAGAACTTTCCTGAGTCATGGGTGCCTTTCTCTTCTTCTCGGCCTGAACGGCAGCCATGGCATCTTCCTGGGTGATGGCCAAGTTCACAAGTTCATTGTAAGTGGCAGTCCTAGTGGTGTTCAGATGCTCCCTGAGTTTAGCACTAAGGCCTCTGCGGAAACGCTCCATCTTTTCTGATCCGTGTCAGCATGAGAGCCTGCATAGTGGCAGAGATTGTTGAAGGTGTGGGCATACTGGGACACAGATCCGTTGCCTTGGGTGAGAGCCAGGAACTCATTAAGCTTTCTCTCAATCAAACCCTCAGGGATATGGTGAGCTCTGAAGGCGGTATTGAAATCAGTCCAAGTTATCACAGTGTTTTCTGGAACGATGGCCAGGTGATTTTCCCACCAGCCGTCACTCCACCTCCGGCCGAGCTCCCTGCACCGGATCCGCTCGAGGTGAGGCGGTGAGCACCCCTGTCATGTTCTCATTGAGCCCCGTGACTCCACATCGCCGGAATCCGGCCAACCTGCCGCCGGCCATGGCCCAAGGACCACATTGCAAAGCCACAAATCTTTCCAGGGGCCTTAGCGCAAGTTTCCAGGGGCTAATCTGTAAATAGATTGTTCAGATCTAGGATTCAAATCCTGAAATTTTAAAAATCGATTAAAAATCGTAGGAAAGTCAGAAAAATGCAAACCCAATTTTGTTGTGCTCCTGGTGTTGTGCTCTACCTTTCCTAGAAAGCATATATAGGTGTTTTCTGCTTCGTTTTTGAAATAGATTCAAATCTGTTCAAACTCTAAATTATGCACAGTTTGAAATCTATTGACTTGTTTGTGCTAGTTTTTGAATATGTTGTAGCTGGTGAAGTATCTTTGCTGCTGTAGAAAGTTGGCACAAAGTTAGACAATAGAAATTGATTTATTAATTGTTTAGTCTGGCAGTGCACGATTGGTTCAACATTTTTAATAATTAATCTGTGAAGCTTCTGAGTTCAATCTTTTTTGCAGAGACCTTATGGTAACAGGATCAATGTCTGGTAAAAATTAGAGCTTATTTTGAGCTGGCTAGCTTGCACTTTTAATTCATACCAGTTTAAACTTGATAAATTCAAACAGCAGGATCTTTTGATCTTTTGAAGCTATCCTTTAGCATGTGAGCTTGTTTAGGTTAGAATGGGCTCTAGTAAAAATTCTAAGGACCTTTTGATGATAGTATGATTTCTTAGGATTTATTCTTGATGATAGTGTGCTGTTCTTGTTTATTTTGTTGTGGTAAATATATGCATGATCTTTACTTAATTTTTGGTCAGCAAATCAAGTAAACCACAAAGAGCATGCAGTAATTTTGTCACATTATAATAGTGAACCAAACTGCCAGAATAATTTATGAAAGTTTCATTGCTAAAAAGGGGGTTAAATAAGAATAAGTCATTTCTTAAAATGGGTAAATAAACTAAAAACATCACACACACACCCTTGCTGTTTTGTGGTGAAATCAAAGATATGTGTACACAATCACCATCGACAAACCCCAAATATTTTAATGAGTAATTACAACCTTTGTTAAAGAAAGGGAAGATCAGACAAATTTGTCCAGGTGAATGTGTCACTAAATACACCCGGGTTCATCATTGTGCAACTGTGATGACTCGACATAAGATCATGTTCTTATTTGCATATGCATTCGTGTAGAACCAGCCCTCGCTGACGGAGACTACGAGCTGGTCCCCGCGGAAGGAGAAGGCCAAGCTGAAGGCGAGGTGAACGTCGTCCAGGTCGAGCAAGACACGAACGTTGATGTTGTTGGCGGTCGATATCTATGACTTTTACTGCCAACATTTCTCTGGATTTCATGCTCATATAGTGATAATCATGCTAATATCATTTATACTAATGAGTTCCACAAGTTTTGTGCAATTTGTGAGCGAAGGAACAAACAGGAAAAATAGGCGGCCAAACTGGCACAGGGACCGGCCAGCCGGCCTAGCCTAGGTCGACCGGCCCCCTTCTGCCTCTTCTGGCCATGGTTTTGATCCACAAGCTATCTAACACACCAAGGATGATCATGAGCTGTGAGTTTGATGTCGGTTTGATCCGAGGACCCGAAAGGCCTAGCCATGGATTGGAGGGTCCACCTACCTTGGATTCTCGGACAACCTCAACTCAACGCAACCAAAACTACCTCAAGGGACAACATGCAACCGTTGATGAGCGAGTCGGTGCAACGGAGGGCCGAGAGGGGCCAGGGCCAGGCCGAACGGCCTCCCCTAGGCCGACCGGCCTCCAACTGTCGTAACTGTCGCCAAACCAGCAACTACCGACCTCAGGACATCATCAGGAGCGTCCACAAGAAAGATTGCGCCAGATGGCAGAAATCACAGGCCGAACGGGCTCCTTCAGGCCGGCCGGCCTGGAAGCGTGGCCTCTACGCTTGATCTTTCGCGTGGATGCTAAGCAGGAGGTATGCGTCACTCCTACGCAGGCCTTCGCCCTTGGAGGGCTATAAAAGGAACCCTTCACCCCCACACAAGACACACCATCCATTGGAGAGAAGAGAAGGCTCAAGATGTAGTCCACTATTATCTTAGAGTTTAGTAGAGTAGAGAGAGAGTGGGTGTGTTGCTCGGGTGACAGCCGAGCTTTGTAGAGAGAGTCCGGGATTTCTTCCTCGGTCTCGTCTCAACATTTCCGCCCCCGAGGAATAAAGCTTTAGAGATATCTTCAGTAAGTTCCTCAGTCTCTTGCCTTAGTATCTCGCTAGTTTACTCTTTACTTTCAGCAATTTATCTTGGCTATCTATGATCTGCGGGTACCTGAGTCTGCGCGAGTGACAGCGACTTTTGTTTGGGGTTTCCTCTATAGCCCTTCGTGTTGGGTGGAGGTCAGTGGCTGAAAGCTTAGGCATGGTGCCTGTGCTGGCTAGTCACCTCAGGTTGTGTTGCACCCCACGGAACTGCAGTGGTAGGCGGCAGGTGGTGACAGCCCTGTCCGTCCTTTGTACTCCACCACGTTCGGGTGTACTCATAACAGTAGTACTGAGCCCGGAAGAACCCCTCTCTCATCCCGTTCTGAGTTCTTCCCGTTCTAGCCGTCGAAGCAGATCATGTTAGATTAAGATAGGTTGTCTGGGGTAACGAGTGGCTAACTAAGGTTAAGCTCTCTACACCCTTTACCCTTTTTTCCCCTGGTGGGTCCGGTTAGGAAAGTTCTAGACTAGTCGCATCTACCGTTCCTTGGATTTGACATCCAGGTTTTTACTACCCTGGTGAAAGGCTACATCGGACTCCGTGCGCTTGCGGATTTAGTTGGGCTAAGGAGTGCCAACAAGCTTTTCTGGCGCCGTTGCCGGGGAACGGTAGCAACACTAGTGTAGGATTTTTTTTAGCCATACACTTTATCCCCATAACCATCTACCACATGGAGTTTTCTCCTAGTTATCAGGCGGTTCCATTTCGTGAGTGTTTGGAATTGCCACCATCCTTCCACCCCGTTATCTGATGGCTTCGAGATCCGCCCCAATCTCATTGCCATCATTTGTTCACACTCCTTGCGATAGATGAGGAGAAGTTCTCTCCTAACATTCCCGGGATGAACGAAGACTGAAGGACCGAAACGGCGACCAGAGAGGGGGGAGTGAATGGGAGACGACAAAAATTCTTTCTAATCGATCCGGCTATTCTCCCAAAACAACTCCGAAATCTCCGAGAGCAATCTTGCCAAGATCACGTAGCCACTGTCAAGCTACTGACCCTAGGAACAAGAAACAAGCAGCGGAACTCGAACCAATCGAAACGAACACCAAAACGACCCGAAACGCGGCTCGATCTAACAAACCCAGGGGGGGCGGTTAAACCGGCCAGGGGGGCGGTTAAACCGCCCGGGCCTGGGTGGCTCAGGAAAAAGTCAAAACAAAAATGGATCTCCCAAACCGCTTGAGCTCTTGAGGCGAGATTTTGGTCAGATGATCTAGACCTCCAGTGGAGTGTTTTCCCAAAAGATCTTGGCCTCTAACTCAGCACAACTCCCGGAATCGCAGATCTCGCGAAGAACACCATGACCTCGAGTTCATCCCGAAAATCTCAAATCCAGAGCGATTCTCGGCGTTTGGGGGCAAAGGATCACCAGCAAAAGAGGCACAAGGCACTCATACGTGAATCCCCCAAAGAAATCCGAGAGAAAACGCCCTAGAACAAGAAGAACGAAAATCCCCCAAAAATAGCTCCGAAAATACCCACAAAATAGAAAAAGGAAAGGGAGCTCGGGAAATCAAATCATGGCACAAAGATGAGCAGCACAAACTCCATCACATAACCATGAATTCACCTATACAAACTAGGAATGATTCGAAGTAGTTCTAGGTGGAGGGGATGAAGGAGAAAACAAGTTCAAAGTAAAACCTAAAGAGATAACTAGAGAGATGACAGCCACCAGCCCTGAAGGGGCCTATTAGTAGTCCAAGTGGTGGTGTCCTAAAGACTAAACTACCCCTAAGTGATACATACCCCTCAGGGGCAAATTTGACATTTTGATCTCAGATATTTTCCGGCTCGGGCACCTTCCACTGCAAGCTAGCTTCCCTCCGACGCAAGCCTTGCAGTCACGCCGCGTGTCCTCCGGATCGAAGCTCCTCGACGCCGTTCTTGGGTCAGCCCAGGGGGGGCGGTTAAACCGGCCCTGGGGGGCGGTTAAACCGCCCCTGTCAGCCCACACGGCCCAGCTGCCCAAGTTCGCCTCGTCGAGTCCTCGGTCCTTGGTTTTGAGGCCCAAACCAAGGGAAACCGTCCACCGATGATTTTGTGGCCAAATCACCAAACCCCGCGCGCAAACTTCGGTTGTTAGCCGCCACCTTGCGTCGGCTTCTCATCCGCGTACGAGCTTCGGTTGTGAGCCGCTACCTCGCACCGGAATCACGTCCCCTTGCTCGTTCTTGCCAGCATGTGAACCGCACTTGATCCACCGGCCATCGGGTCCCTCGAACCAAGCCTACTTGTCTCTCCGCTCCTCGGAGGCCGCCATGGCTAAGACCTTTCGCGCCTGTTCTTCACCTGCACCAATGCAACCAAGCCGCATTCTACACCTGCAATACTTGAGCCAAGGGAAACGTCAATCCACACCACGTTGTCAATCACTCATCACACCAGGAAGCGACCATCCACCGGTCCTCGGACACACGGGTCCTCAATCTCCCCCTTGATGAGTGCATTGACAACACACACATAGTAACCAATGATACGAAGAAAATATAAAAGAAATCGAAAACAAGACTCAAGCAAGTGACTAAAAGCAAGAACAAGCCGAGAACAAAGTCACTCTGCAAGAGAAAGCTCCAGAAACGCCGACCCTTCAAGAAGAAGCGAAAGGGCTCAACACCATCGGCAAAAGAGCAAAAGCACAAAGCACAAATCACAAACTTCAAATCTTCCAACTCACTTTTCAGGACTCTTAAAGCACTCCCCCTGCAAAGATGCAACTCCCCCTGAACAAGTGAACTTGTGCGTGCGAAAATCACTCGAAAATGGCTCAAACCATCACAAACCTTGTGCTCTCAGCACAGGGGCGGTTAAACCGCCCAGGGGGGCGGTTAAACCGCCCCTGGCAGATGACCAAAGTGGAAAAGGCCAAAATTTCACAAAACAACTCGCAACGATGCCGTTCCAACTTGAAAACCTTCCAAATATGCCCAGCAAGATATTCCAATGATCAAACTCTCAGAAACTTCGCAAATTTTCAGAAAACCTCATTTGGGCAAAACTTTCAACCTCTCACACAATTTCGACAAATTCTAGAGCAAAAGTTTTCTTCAAAGATTCAGCAACGTCTCCCCCTTGCCAAAAGCTCCAGAAATTCTCCCCCTTGTTGACAATGCACACATCAAGGCAAAAATGTACAAAATGCAACTACAAGCTTCTCAAATATACAATGAGCAATACAAAATGCTACAAGTTAGAGAGGAGGCAAACAAGCTAGTTCATCATGTCACACGGGCATTGCCATCAAGAAGGTGAAGACATATATCCAATTGACAAAGCCATGAGCAAATTGTGGATTTTTAACAAAAAGGTCACCACATGAGCAAAGTCCTAACCATGGATTGTTTAAACAAAATAAACTTCATCTCACCAAAACCATGAAAGGACAAGCATTCTTGACAAAAGATCATCATAAACGCCCAAGTTCTACCTCATGTCATGTCAAAGCACGGAGCCATGTGTTCACTTCTCATGGGAGACTTCTCCGGCAAACAACATGCAACCGCTTAGCACCCATGTGTGCAAGTGTGTGCAATGGTGAAAGCATAGAGACATGAGCATAAATTTCAGCAAATATATCTTTTTCTCAACTTTCTTCTTTCATGCATAGACATCTCATCTTTCAAATTTTTCAAGTTAAGCATGGTACATGAAATGTCTTTGCGACAGAAAGAAGCTTATGCTCCTCCACAAGATAAAGCATGGGCTAAACATTCACAATGACAAAGGTCTTTGACCCAATTGAAAAGAATATCACACCCTAACATGATCTTAAGCCAGATATAGCCATTTCTGCTCAAACAAGACATGCAAAGGCATTTACTCATGGGTGAAGGAATTAAGTTCAGTTTGTCATTTTAATTCGAAAAGAAGCTATCTCAATAGAATATATACAAGACCATCAAGAGCATAGCCATCCATACAAGTAATCCCTAGCCAGCCTGCCTAAACTCTAAAATGTAGCAAGTTGTACCAATCACTGCATATAGGAGAAGCTCATCCTAAGATATGATACAAAAGATGAAATCAAGATACAAAAGCAAGAAAAAGTGTACATCAAGATACAAAGATGGTACAAGAATATACATATGCTACAAGAGAAGCCTCCAAAACTCAGCTCAGTAAACTGCACACACACCAAGTTCTCCTCGCAAGCGGGTGAAGGTAACTTGGTCAAGTGGCTTAGTGAAAATGTCTGCAAGCTGGTTTTGGGTAGAAACATGGGCAAGCTCAATATCACCTTTCTCTACATGATCTCTCAGAAAGTGGTACCTCACTTCTATGTGTTTGGTCTTGGAATGAAGCACGGGATTTTTGGCTACGCTTATGGCACTGGTGCTATCACAAAGAAGTGGAACATGGGACATGTCTAAGCCAAAATCTCTCAAGGTGTATGTGATCCAAAGCAACTGAGAACAACAGCTAGCAGCAGCAACATACTCGGCTTCAGTGGTGGATTGGGCTACACTAGACTGCTTGCGAGAAGACCAAGACACAAGAGACGAACCAAGAAACTGACACTGACCAGAAGTAGACTTGCGATCAACACGACATCCAGCAAAATCCGCATCAGAAAAACCATGAAGTGCAAGAGTGGAATCGGCAGAATACCAAAGACCCAGCTCAGGAGTAAACTTGAGATACCTGAAAATCCTCTTGACGGCCTGACGATGTGAAGTCCTCGGTGAAGCCTGAAAACGAGCGCACAGACACACGCTGAACTGTATGTCCGGCCTCGTCGCCGTCAAGTAGAGGAGGGAGCCGATCATGCTCCGGTACTCCTTCTGGTCCACTGGTTCTCCGTCCACATCCGCATCCAAAGCTGTAGTCGTACTCATCGGCGTAGTCATCGGCTTGGAGTCGCTCATGTCGAATTTCTTGAGAATGTCCTTGGTGTACTTGCTTTGGTGCACAAACGTCCCATCCTTGGTTTGCTTGATCTGCAGCCCGAGAAAGAACTGCAACTCTCCCATCATCGACATCTCAAATTCCCTGCTCATATCATCTGCAAACTTGGCAACAAGATCATGAGAAGAGCCACCAAAAATGATATCATCCACGTAAATCTGAACGATTAACAGATCATTGCCATTCCTAAGCAAAAAGAGCGTCTTATCAACCTTCCCCATCACAAACCCCTTGCTAAGCAAGAACCCTCTCAACCTGCCATACCACGCTCTGGGTGCTTGCTTTAGGCCATATAAAGCTCGGTGGAGTTTGTACACTCGGTGTGGGTATCTCTCACTCTCAAAACCCGGGGGCTGCCTCACATACACTTCTTCCTCGATCACCCCATTCAAGAAGGCACTCTTCACATCCATTTGGTACAATTTGAACCCTTTAGCAACTGCAAATGCTAGAAGGATCCGAATTGCCTCCAAACGGGCAACAGGAGCAAATGTCTCCTCATAATCTATCCCCTCCTGCTGCGAAAACCCCTGAGCAACCAACCTCGCTTTGTTCCTCACAATCTCACCACTCTCATCCCTCTTGTTCTTGTACACCCACTTGGTTCCTATGGGATGGCAATTTGGAGGTGGTTCTACTAACTTCCACACCTGATTTCTCTCAAAGTTTTCAAGCTCTTCATGCATGGCATTGACCCAATCGGAATCAGATAAAGCGTGTCCAACATTTTTGGGCTCAAAAGACGCGACAAAAGCAGAATGAGCATAATGAGAGATGTTCTGTGACCTCGACCGTGTAGTGCGTTCATCCATGTTCCCGATGATCTTCGAAGGTGGATGATCCCTCTGTACCAGCCGGGGAGCTTCTCGCCTCGAGATTGCCTCCCCCTCAACATCAGCTTCCACTTGAACTCGATCTGGAGCGCGACTCGACGAAGGTGTAGCAGAGGGACCGTCGTCGAACGTCGTGGTAGTAGTGGAAGTAGAAGGTACACGATCTCCACACGGTGCCTGAATCTCCTCATCGTCTTCATCATCAAGCTGTTCTTCCTCAAAGATGGGCTGTCCCAAGTCATCATCACCTGCACACTCAAAAGCAGAAGAGCTACACGGAATGGTCTCGTCGAAGGTGACTTCGCAAGTCTCCATGATTTGGTTAGTTTCAAGATTGAGCACACGATATGCTCGAGAATGATTAGCATAACCAAGAAAAATTCCATCCATCGAACGAGACTCGAACTTGTCCAAATTTCCTTTCTTCAAGATGAAACACTTGCAACCAAAGACCCGAAAGTGACTCACACGGGGGGAACGACCATGGAAAAGCTCATAGCAAGTTTTCTTCTTGAAAGCACGAAGGAAAATCCGATTCGACACATAGCAAGCTGTGTTCACCGCTTCTGCCCAATACTTCCTAGGAGTCCTATGCTCATCTAGCATCGTCCTAGCCATCTCACAAAGTGTTCTATTCTTTCTCTCAACAACACCATTCTGACAAGCAACATATGGCGACGAGTATTGATGTTCAAGACCAAGATCACGACAGAAGGCATCAAAACGAGTGTTCTTAAATTCCGTACCATTGTCGCTACGAATAGCTCTCATGGCACCACCATTACTCTCGTTTTTCAACCTCAAAATCAGATCTCGAACAAAATCAAAAGTCTCATCCTTCGACGCCAGAAAGAACACCCAAGCATACCGAGAAAAGTCATCAACAACCACAAGAACATACCACTTCCCACCAACTGAACGAACACGAGCGGGGCCAACCAAATCCATGTGCAAAAGCTCCCCTGGACGCTCAGTCATAACATCTGTCAAAGGTGGGTGAGAAGTAGTAACCATTTTTCCATGCCTACAAGGTGCACAAACCAAATCTTTCTCGAACTTGAGCTTGGGCAATCCTCGGATAAGGCCAAGAGCACTCAAGCGTGTGAGTAAATCAAAGCTCACATGACCCAATCTCCTATGCCACTTCCAAAGCTCAGAAGAAGTACCAGCGATCAAACATCGTGAAGGACCAAAAGATCGAGAAAAATCAGCACGAAAAATCTGTCCCTCAGGAATGATCATACACACAAGGTCACCTCGAGAATCAAGAATTTTCGAATCACCACGCTTAAAGCGAACCTTACCCTCATCAAGAAGCTGAGAAACTGAGAGCAAATTGAAACCAAGATTCTTGACAAGAGCAACCCGCTTCAACATGAAAGTGTTGCTCACCTGAATAGCACCTTCTGACAACACTCTACCTCTACCCTTATCCCCGAAAGTGATGTACTGCCTGGACACCACCGGGGTGAGACTGGAGAACCACTTACCACTACCTGTCATATGTCTCGAGCAGCCAGAATCCATCAACCAAAAGTTCTCCAAGCCTCCCACCTGCACAATCAGAACTGAGAACGAGAATGAGCAAATGACTCGACACTGGGGTTAGCACAAAACGAGTCAAACCAGTGTCGGGCCATCTGCTCAAAAGAAGGGTTAGCAAAATCAACTCTACCGCGTGACACCCTCTCGTCTCTCACCATCGGACCTCTAGCACCACGCGGGGGAAAACGTGGCCTAGACACTCTCCTAGCCTCAAAGCTACGATCGAACCTCCCTGAACCAAACTGACCGCGAAACGGAGGCCGCCTAGCAAACTCACGAACAGCTGGAACTCCACGACTAGCAACCACTGGAACTATACGCACAAAGGCGTCGCCTCTCGGCCAGGGTGAACGAGACACAGGCACACTACGAGAAGAGTAGTACCTGTCCCTGTTCCCCACCTCCTTCTCTCTTCTCACCTCCCTCTTCTTTCTCCAACAGAACTCCTCAAGGTGTCCATCCCTTCCACAATGCTCACAATGGAAGCGGACTGGCTTTGGCTTTGGGGTTTCTCTCGGCTGTGCTCTCTCTCTCGGCTGGTAAACCCCACTCCTCACAAAGGTCACTCTCCTCTGAAAGTTCTCTGACTTAGGTGGAAACTTGGGAGGATCTGGAGTGGTGTCAAGCTTGTTCAGCAGGTGGTTTGGTTTGGGTGTGAAGTTATTATTGAGAATGGTTTTTGGTGGGTTTGTGGGAATGTTTGCGGTGGAGCTCTCTGGATCTCTGTCTTTCTCACCACTACTCTCACAAACCTTCTCAGAACCAAGACCACAACCATCAGCTCTCTTGAAACTCGCAATCAACATCTTGAGCTAAGGCTCACGACCAGACAACCAACCCAAACACTGTCTCAGCTCATCATTCTCATCTTGCAATCTATTCACACACTGTTCTAGCTCAACATTCTTCAATGCAACAACATCACAAGCAGAACAGGAATTTGCAATAGGAGATTTAAGTTGTGCTTCAAGTGAACTAATCATGGTGCGTGATTCAAGCAACTGAGCATGCAAAGCAGGACAAGAAGTACAAGCACCTAGCAAAGATGACCTAGACTTCAACTCAGCAAGCTCAACTCTAGCACCCTCTAGTTCATCCAAGCAAGTCATGTGTTTTTCCTTAAGCACAACAAGATCAGCAATATGCACATCACAGAACGAACATTCTACCTCATCAGACACAAGAGGAGCATCTTTCAAAACAGCAATCTCAGACTCAAGCGAAGCTGCTCTCTCCCTAGACTCGCAAAGCAAAGACTCAAACTCCATGGCCTTCTTTCCAGTCTCAGAAAGCAAGGTCTCAAGCTCAGCCACTCTATCCTTGGACTCTCCTAGCAAGGACCTAAACTCCCTCTTTTCCTTGTTGGTCTTTCTAAGCACATCAACGCGGTTATCGACCAACTGCTCTAGCCTAGCAATCTCCTGACGCAAAGAGGTGGGATCTGTCAATACCTCATCCTCGGAGTCAGAGTCGGAGTCGCCCTTGCTCTTCACGGAGTCGTGCGCCATGGTGCAGTAGTCGACGGCGGCGAAGGAGATGCCGTTGAAGTTGCGGTTCAAGCTCTTCTTCTCCTTGCGGTGGCCGCGGTCCTCATCTTCACTGCTTGAGCTTGACGACGTGTTGGTGGAGCTTGTGTCGATGTCGCTCGCATCAGCCACCATCGCTCGAGATCTGTGCTTCTTGTGTCCACCGTGCTTGTTCTTGGATCTTCTCTCATCCTTGTTCTTCTGCTTGGAGCGGTACTCGTCCTTGGGACGGTGCTTGTGGTCGTCTCGCGGGCGGTGCTTGCGGTTGTAGTCGTTCTTGATCTCCTCGGGGCACTCGGCGATGAAGTGGCCCATCTTCCCGCATCTGTAGCACGTACTCCCGGCACGCCTCGAACCCTTGCGGTTCTGGTACATCCGCTCGAACCTCCTCGTGAGCAACGCGAGATCCTCCTCGCTCAGCACCTCATACTCTTCATCTGGAAGGGACACAAGAGAAGACAAAGCAAAGTGTCTAGGAGTGTTAGCATGTCCATATCCAGAGCCACCGACTAGAGCCAGACTATGAGGATCAGTCGGACTCTTAGCCTTGGCGAGCAACTGTCTGTCCACCTCTGAAGACTTCAACTTCGAGAAAAGCTCATCAACAGAAAGAGTCTCATAGTTTGCCGACTCCATGATCGCCTCAACCTTGGCACCCCACACGGATCTATCAAGTGCTTGCAGGAGCTTGATAGCTCGGTCATGATCCGAGTATGGGAGCACGGTAATGTTGGCTTTCATGTTGTTGACAATAGACGTGAAACGCTGAAACAAAGCATCAACAGACTCTCCAGGCAAATGAGCAAAATTCTCATACTCTCTCCTGTACATCGAGAAAAGCCTAGCCTTGACATGGCTATCACCACCGTGGGCTACCTTGAGCTTCTGCCAGATCTGGCAAGCTAGGTCCTCGCCCAAAACACGCTCAAACTCCTCGGCAGACAAAGCACGGAACAAGTAGTCAATAGCTCGGGCATTCGCCTCAAATCTATCCTTTGCATCCTGGGCATCTAAGTTGGTGGGATTGACATAGTTTTCATCTTTCGTCACATCCCACAGCAACTTTCCTTTGTCTCGCAAGAAAGCGCCCATGCGCGCAACCCAGTTCGGGTAATTCTTCCCATCGAAGTGCGGAGGCCCGGAACCCCGATCTTGGTACGCCATCTTTGGATCTTAGACTGGTTAGAGTCGCAAAGACCCGTAACCGGCTCTGATACCAATTGAAGGACCGAAACGGCGACCAGAGAGGGGGGAGTGAATGGGAGCCGATAAAAATTCTTTCCAAACAATCCGGCTATTCTCGCAAAACAACTCCGAAACCTCCGAGAGCAATCTTGCCAAGATCACGTAGCCACTGTCAAGCTACTGACCCTAGGAACAAGAAACGAGCAGCGGAACTCGAACCAATCGAAACGAACACCAAAACGACCCGAAACTCGGCTCGATCTAACACACCCAGGGGGGCGGTTAAACCGCCCGGGCCTGGGAGCCTCGGGAAAAAGTCAAAACAAAAGTGGATCTCCCAAACCGCTTGAGCTCTTGAGGCGAGATTTTGGTCAGATGATCTAGACCTCCAGTGGAGTGTTTTCCCAAAAGATCTCGGCCTCTAACTCAGTACAACTCCCGGAATCGCAGATCTCGCGAAGAACACCATGACCTCGAGTTCATCCCGAAAATCTCAAATCCAGAGCGATTCTCGGCGTTTGGGGGCAAGGGATCACCAGCAAAAGAGGCACAAGGCACTCATACGTGAATCCCCCAAAGAAATCCGAGAGAAAACGCCCTAGAACAAGAAGAACGAAAATCCCCCAAAAATAGCTCCGAAAATACCCACGAAAATAGAAAAAGGAAAGGGAGCTCGGGAAATCAAATCATGGCACAAAGATGAGCAGCACAAACTCCATCACATAACCATGAATTCACCTATGCAAACTAGGAATGATTCGAAGTAGTTCTAGGTGGAGGGGATGAAGGGGAAAACAAGTTCAAAGTAAAACCTAAAGAGATAACTAGAGAGATAACAGCCACCAGCCCTGAAGGGGCCTATTAGTAGTCCAAGTGGTGGTGCTCTAAAGACTAAACTACCCCTAAGTGATACATACCCCTCAGGGGCAAATTTGACATTTGATCTTCAGATATTTTCTGGCTCGGGCACCTTCCACTGCAAGCTAGCTTCCCTCCGACGCAAGCCTTGCAGTCACGCCGCGTGTCCTCCGGATCGAAGCTCCTCGACGCCGTTCTTGGGCCAGCCCAGGGGGGGCGGTTAAACCGGCCCTGGGGGCGGTTAAACCGCCCCTGTCAGCCCACTCGGCCCAGCTGCCCAAGTTCGCCTCGTCGAGTCCTCGGTCCTTGGTTTTGAGGCCGAAACCAAGGGAAACCGTCCACCGATGATTTTGTGGCCAAATCACCAAACCCCGCGCGCAAACTTCGGTTGTTAGCCGCCACCTTGCGCTGGCTTCTCGTCCGCGTATGAGCTTCGGTTGTGAGCCGCTACCTCGCACCGGAACCACGTCCCCTTGCTCGTTCTTGCCAGCATGTGAACCGCACTTGATCCACCGGCCATCGGGTCCCTCGAACCAAGGCTACTTGTCTCTCCGCTCCTCGGAGGCCGCCATGGCTAAGACCTTTCGCGCCTGTTCTTCACCTGCACCAATGCAACCATGCCGCATTCTACACCTGCAATACTTGAGCAAAGGGAAACGTCAATCCACACCACGTTGTCAATCACTCATCACACCAGGAAGCGACCATCCACCGGTCCTCGGACACACCGGGTCCTCAAAACCAGTGTCGGGCCATCTGCTCAAAAGAAGGGTTAGCAAAATCAACTCTACCGCGTGACACCCTCTCGTCTCTCACCATCAGACCTCTGGCACCACGCGGGGGAAAACGTGGCCTAGACACTCTACTAGCCTCAAAGCTACAGTCGAACCTCCCTGAGCCAAACTGACCGTGAAACGGAGGCCACCTAGCAAACTCACGAACAGCTGGAACACCACGACTAGCAACCACTGGAACTGTACGCACAAAGGCGTCGCCTCTCGGCCAGGGTGAACGAGACACAGACACACTACGAGAAGAGTAGTACCTGTCCCTGTTCCCCACCTCCTTCTCTCTTCTCACCTCCCTCTTCTTCCTCCAACAGAACTCCTCAAGGTGTCCATCCCTTCCACAATGCTCACAATGGAAGCGGACTGGCTTTGGCTTTGGGGTTTCTCTCGGCTGTGCTCTCTCGCTTGGCTGGTAAACCCCACTCCTCACAAAGGTCACTCTCCTCTGAAAGTTCTCTGACTTAGGTGGAAACTTGGGAGGATCTGGAGTGGCGTCAAGCTTGTTCAGCAGGTGGTTTGGTTTGGGTGTGAAGTTATTCTTGAGAATGGTTTTTGGTGGGTTTGTGGGAATGTTTGCGGTGGAGCTCTCTGGATCTCTCTCTTTCTCACCACTACTCTCACAAGCCTTCTCAGAACCAAGACCACAACCATCAGCTCTCTTGAAACTCGCAATCAACATCTTGAGCTGAGTCTCACGACCAGACAACCAACCCAAACACTGTCTCAGCTCATCATTCTCATCTTGCAATCTATTCACACACTGTTCTAGCTCAACATTCTTCAATGCAACAACATCACAAGCAGAACAGGAATTTGCAATAGGAGATTTAAGTTGTGCTTCAAGTGAACTAATCATGGTGCGTGATTCAAGCAACTGAGCATGCAAAGCAGGACAAGAAGTACAAGCACCTAGCAAAGATGACCTAGACTTCAACTCAGCAAGCTCAACTCTAGCACCCTCTAATTCATCCAAGCAAGTCATGTGTTTTTCCTTAAGCACAACAAGATCAGCAATATACACATCACAGAACGAGCATTCTACCTCATCAGACACAAGAGGAGCATCTTTCAAAACAGCAATCTCAGACTCAAGCGAAGCTACTCTCTCCCTAGACTCGCAAAGCAAAGACTCAAACTCCATGGCCTTCTTTCCAGTCTCAGAAAGCAAGGTCTCAAGCTCAGCCACTCTATCCTTGGACTCTCCTAGCAAGGACCTAAACTCCCTCTTTTCCTTGTTGGTCTTTCTAAGCACATCATCGCGGTTATCGACCAACTGCTCTAGCCTAGCAATCTCCTGACGCAAAGAGGTGGGATCTGTCAATACCTCATCCTCGGAGTTGGAGTCGGAGTCGTCCTTGCTCTTCACGGAGTCGTGCGCCATGGTGCAGTAGTCGACGGCGGTGAAGGAGATGCCGTTGAAGTTGCGGTTCAAGCTCTTCTTCTCCTTGCGGTGGCCGCGGTCCTCATCTTCACTGCTTGAGCTTGACGACGTGTTGGTGGAGCTTGTGTCGATGTCGCTCGCATCAGCCACCATCGCTCGAGATCTGTGCTTCTTGTATCCACCGTGCTTGTTCTTGGATCTTCTCTCTTCCTTGTTCTTGTGCTTGGCGCGGTACTCGTCCTTGGGACGGTGCTTGTGGTCGTCTCGCGGGCGGTGCTTGCGGTTGTAGTCGTTCTTGATCTCCTCGGGGCACTCGGCGATGAAGTGGCCCATCTTCCCGCATCTGTAGCACGTACTCCCCGCACGCCTCGAACCCTTGCGGTTCTGGTACATCCTCTCGAACCTCCTCGTGAGCAACGCGAGATCCTCCTCGCTCAGCACCTCATACTCTTCATCTGGAAGGGACACAAGAGAAGACAAAGCAAAGTGTCTAGGAGTGTTAGCATGTCCATATCCAGAGCCACTGACTAGAGCCAGACTATGGGGATCAGTCGGACTCTTAGCCTTGGCAAGCAACTGTCTGTCCACCTCTGAAGACTTCAACTTCGAGAAAAGCTCATCAACAGAAAGAGTCTCATAGTTTGCCGACTCCATGATCGCCTCAACCTTGGCACCCCACACGGATCTATCAAGTGCTTGCAGGAGCTTGATAGCTCGGTCATGATCCGAGTATGGGAGCACGGTAATGTTGGCTTTCATGTTGTTGACAATCGAAGTGAAACGCTGAAACAAAGCATCAATAGACTCTCCAGGCAAATGAGCAAAATTCTCATATTCTCTCCTGTACATCGAGAAAAGCCTAGCCTTGACATGGCTATCACCACCGTGGGCTACCTTGAGCTTCTGCCAGATCTGGCTAGCTAGGTCCTCGCCCAAAACAAGCTCAAACTCCTCGGCAGACAAAGCACGGAACAAGTAGTCAACAGCTCTAGCGTTCGCCTCAAACCTATCCTTTGCATCCTGGGCATCTAAGTTGGTGGGATTCGACATAGTTTTCATCTTTCGTCACATCCCACAGCAACTTTCCTTTGCCTCGCAAGAAAGCGCCCATGCGCGCAACCCAGTTCGGGTAATTCTTCCCATCGAAGTGCGGAGGCCCGGAACCCCGATCTTGGTACGCCATCTTTGGATCTTAGACTGGTTAGAGTCGCAAAGACCCGTAACCGGCTCTGATACCAATTGAAGGACCGAAACGGCGACCAGAGAGGGGGGGAGTGAATGGGAGCCGATAAAAATTCTTTCCAAACAATCCGGCTATTCTCCCAAAACAACTCCGAAACCTCCGAGAGCAATCTTGCCAAGATCACGTAGCCACTGTCAAGCTACTGACCCTAGGAACAAGAAACGAGCAGCGGAACTCGAACCAATCGAAACGAACACCAAAACGACCCGAAACTCGGCTCGATCTAACACACCCAGGGGGGGCGGTTAAACCGGCCAGGGGGGGCGGTTAAACCGCCCGGGCCTGGGAGCCTCGGGAAAAAGTCAAAACAAAAGTGGATCTCCCAAACCGCTTGAGCTCTTGAGGCGAGATTTTGGTCAGATGATCTAGACCTCCAGTGGAGTGTTTTCCCAAAAGATCTCGGCCTCTAACTCAGCTAAACTCCCGGAATCGCAGATCTCGCGAAGAACACCATGACCTCGAGTTCATCCCGAAAATCTCAAATCCAGAGCGATTCTCGGCGTTTGGGGGCAAGGGATCACCAGCAAAAGAGGCACAAGGCACTCATACGTGAATCCCCCAAAGAAATCCGAGAGAAAACGCCCTAGAACAAGAAGAACGAAAATCCCCCAAAAATAGCTCCGAAAATACCCACGAAAATAGAAAAAGGAAAGGGAGCTCGGGAAATCAAATCATGGCACAAAGATGAGCAGCACAAACTCCATCACATAACCATGAATTCACCTATACAAACTAGGAATGATTCGAAGTAGTTCTAGGTGGAGGGGATGAAGGGGAAAACAAGTTCAAAGTAAAACCTAAAGAGATAACTAGAGAGATGACAGCCACCAGCCCTGAAGGGGCCTATTAGTAGTCCAAGTGGTGGTGTCCTAAAGACTAAACTACCCCTAAGTGATACATACCCCTCAGGGGCAAATTTGACATTTGATCTCAGATATTTTCCGGCTCGGGCACCTTCCACTGCAAGCTAGCTTCCCTCCGACGCAAGCCTTGCAGTCACGCCGCGTGTCCTCCGGATCGAAGCTCCTCGACGCCGTTCTTGGGCCAGCCCAGGGGGGCGGTTAAACGGCCCTGGGGGGCGGTTAAACCGCCCCTGTCAGCCCACACAGGCCCAGCTGCCCAAGTTCCGCCTCGTCGAGTCCTCGGTCCTTGGTTTTGAGGCCCAAACCAAGGGAAACCGTCCACCGATGATTTTGTGGCCAAATCACCAAACCCCGCGCGCAAACTTCGGTTGTTAGCCGCCACCTTGCGCCGGCTTCTCGTCCGCGTACGAGCTCGGTTGTGAGCCGCTACCTCGCACCGGAACCACGTCCCCTTGCTCGTTCTTGCCAGCATGTGAACCGCACTTGATCCACCGGCCATCGGGTCCCTCGAACCAAGCCTACTTGTCTCTCCGCTCCTCGGAGGCCGCCATGGCTAAGACCTTTCGCGCCTGTTCTTCACCTGCACCAATGCAACCAAGCCGCATTCTACACCTGCAATACTTGAGCCAAGGGAAACGTCAATCCACACCACGTTGTCAATCACTCATCACACCAGGAAGCGACCATCCACCGGTCCTCGGACACA